>PTFA01000089.1:18043-92269 GCA_003342895.1 Casuarius casuarius | reverse complement strand
AATGGACACACTTCTTCCAATTAACTTCACAGAGAAACTAAGCCTATATTATTTTAAAAGAGAGACATACTGACTTTCTCTTTGACATCACAGTTGCATATTTCTTAATTTTATCACTAAAGGGTCTGCTCTTTTGCTAATCCTATGGAATAATTTATCAAGCTAACACTGAACTACATGAGTGACGAAAATGTTCATAATTCTAGCAGAAACATATAAATCATTTTTCCTCACTTTCACAGAAAGCCAGACAATTGCTGTATTCCAGATAGTTTTGTCCAAATGTTTGCAAGTATTTAGCCACTTTCAGTTTAGTTGATTCCTCTCTGGTAGGTCTTGTTAAACCTTCTGTTGTCAGGCTCTGTCAAGAGTAATCCCAGAGTAGATAGACTTTTAAACTTCCTTTAAAATATTTCATTTGCTAGAAACTACATGAAATTAAAACTCTTTCTTACAGTATGTGTCTGTATGTCTTCCCAACAATTTCATTTTGAGGATTTAGAAAGGAAGAGCAAGTCTGACAACTTCGCAGTGAAAAATCTCAGGGTACCACAGAGGAGAAACATGAAGTGACCTGGGTATGGGATGACCTCATCTGAAAACTACCACTTGAAGTGTAGTACAGTTTTACTGCTTATCAGATGTCAGTCACCAGCAGGGCACCACATCCTTGGCTCAGTAGCAGTGCCTTTAACAGTCTATTATTTCTCTCCGTGGTGAACTTCAAAGCGAATGGTTCACAGATGATTCAGTGTAGGCTGTCATTTCACAGCTTAGATTTGTAAATGAGTCTGTTTAGATTTACTTTTCTTACATCCTCAATTATTTTTTATATTCAGAACCCTCTCTTAAATTAGAAATTTCTCTGAGAAGTCACAGACTAAAATCCCTTCACTGATTTTGTATGAACACACACACGCATGCGCACACACAAAAGGATAAAATAAAAATAATGAGGCAAGAGGCCGATGGGTATACTCTACACAAAACTATACACAAAATTCTCTCTACTTTGTATTTCCATGCACATAACTCAAATCTGCAGTAACTAACACTCCCTTAGAAATACCAGTTACTGAAGTAAAACCATGTAACAGCCTGCACTACCATGTAACCTGCACCCAGAAGCAGAGAGGCTGTTAAGTCAGAGAGGGCTGGCTGCTAGGACCAAAAGCCAGAAAAATGCTGGGAGGAAGGAGACTCCAGAGTGAGGTAAGCGTATGGCCTAAATCTGTACTCCTGCTCAATTCCATGCACACATCTATATGTATATATACGTGTGTGTGTGTATATATATATATTTAAAAATATATGCAGTATATAAAATACATTGCATATATTATATATATATTATGTATTTACAAATAATGAAAAAGTTAATTGTATGAAAATACATTTCACCATGCAGTTGTACCTCAAGGAGTAGTCTTAATTTGACACTTCTTTCCTAAGTGTTCAGGGCTCTTCATGAGCTTTGTCTAAGAAAAAGAAGTGTACAACTCAGCATATCAGTGCATTTTATTTCACTATACTTGTGTGTTCAGAGTAGGTATTCTATCTGTTTTTCATGGGACTTCAACTGAAAAAGAGCAAAAATTTTGGCATTTGACTTCTTGAGACAGTTACTGTAAAGGGCTCTCATGAGTGATCTCATGTAGGCAACCACTCCAAACATCCCTGTCCAGAAATTTGTGAAGTTCCATTTTAAGACTAGTTGTCATATTCCCCTACTGCTGCCTTTGCAAAACCATTTACAGCCTTACTTTCTGATGGTCAGGAGAATTTCTCTTATTTCCCACTTTAATTTTTATGGACAACTTCTGATTCTTTATTTTTGTGTCAGTATTAATTTTTAGTATTTGTCCCACTTTTTCCTCACCTTATATCTTCACAGAGTGAAATGTTATGTCTACTAAACTGATAACAACCAAGTCTCGTAAGAAGCATAATATCTTTGACTACAGCAGATAATGTTTTTGGGCAAGCTCAGAGTATATTTACTCGATCATGCGAAATGTATACTGAATTGTTGGCATCAGTCAATACCACATGAACCATTAAATCTATATTCAAATAACAAGATGAAACTAACTTTTTCAAGGAAATATTTTCTGTGCATGTTTTAACTAAGGTTTCTAAAAATTTGTTATCAAACCCACCCATTCTAAATTAATTAACAAACTTCTTCCCAAGAAAATACTAATATATAACAATGACTTCTTTAGCTTTATATAGTATATTAAGTACTAGGAGTTGGTTTGTTTACAGAAATGTTAACTCATCTGAGCTTAGAATCTAATATTTTTCTTCTGTGACTTCACTCAGATTTTCAAACTAAGGTGAGCTGGTCTGGGTCAAATATTGTCTGAGAAATGTATCAGGATGCATTGATATTGCAGAGAGGGGGAGTGACAGCTCTGCCTTCCTTTCACTGCCATAGAATCTCGTACTCCTTAGCATATTACAAACTCTTCAACAAGCCCCTGACCAGTGACTCTTACTATTTCAGGTATTTTCAGCCCAAAATTTTTGATTCTATAAATTTCGGTTAGGGATAGATTGGGGGGAGGGGGGTCACTGAAAAAAAATAACCTGAATAACTTGCCCACCATTTTGATTTAAAAATGCTGCTTCTATGCTTACTGGGAGTTACAGTTTTGTTGGGCCCACGATGGAAAATGATGAAATTCTCCAGCGGCACATCCCAGAGGATAAAGCTGAAGTTCATCCTTTAGGGGAAAACAAAGACATGAGGCAGCTGAACCACAATTTTCAAGACTTGTATAAATTTGTATAGAGGCTTTTCTTTACACAATAGTTCAGATGACAAACAGTGATATTTCTGTTTTCAAAAGAATATTAAATCTTTCTTTTATATTTTCAGGCATTTTCTATTTTGACAACAGCAACAGAAAATTCACAGAAGGAAGGCATTTTGGGGGCAAGTGGAAGGAAAATATCATTATGTATGTTAAAACGCAAATATGATATTCTCATGAAGACCTTTAGACAGTCTTAAAAGGCAGGATGATGGAACCAGATATTGTTTCCTCTTTGGAATCTATATTCTTGACTAAAAGTAACTAACAAGCCATATTTCTATTCTGCTTGGCACTTAATCCTGAGCCAAACTAAGAGCAAAGCCCTTGTCTCACATGAAAAAGTGAGAATAAGTCCTCAGTGTGTCTTTTGATGTCAGTCAATTAACACATTTTATCAAAATGATACAAATTCTTCTCATGGCAGCATGTCCTTTCGAAGGTCTATAGAACCAGTTTACAACTGATTTACAACTGCAAGATCTGGATAGGAAAACAAAATAGTTCTTTATTATCATTTGTACAAAGGAAAAATGAGTTTAATTTGTCATTATTCATAGGATTCTGACATCCTTAAGTCACTTAAACATAATGTCTAAAAATGAATTATTATTTACATAACTCCAGATGTATTTTTGAATCCTCAGTTCCGTATATATTAAGTGCATTTATTTATCATTGGTTTAAGTAGAAGTAAAAGCTTAAGCTCAGAAATCTACAAGAGGGCAGCTAGGCAGATCACAAGCAGCATAAAATGAGGGAGCACTGAGCTGCAGATCTGGCAGAGGCTGAGGAGCCCCTCTCTCTCACTTGCAAGACAACGCCGATGAATAGGATCTGCAACTCAGAAGGCAAAAAATATGCAGGCTTAGCCTGTAATTACAGTCAGACCCATCACCTCTAAAAGGCTGCTGACTCCAGTTTTAAATTATTCCATCACGCTCCTACGAGCCAAAAAGAACTCTGTGCAACTTAGCTGACCTAGACAACATGGACTGTGAATTGTTACATCCAACAGTTTGCAAACAATTTTTAGTCTGAATATTGTGAATAAAGATATTGAATAAGATCATCGGGACTGACTCATGAATAGTGTCACACCTAAAATAAAGACAGATTTCCTGAGTAATAATATTTACAAAAAATAATTCAGTAAGTCACAATATCTTTATTTCTGCATAACAACCAAATTCTATGTCATAATCCAAAGTGAATGGATATCTAAAGTGTGAAATATATGATCTGGAATTCTGATCAATGCAAATATGAAATGTGTATGGTTTTGGAATAAGATTAATTTTTTCTACATATGTTATATAAGAGAGATAAGGCCAAAAATATATTTTAGTGTATCATTGAAATCTCCTCAGTCTCTTATGGAAGATTCAAGAGCAGAGCTCTACCTAAAAAAAAGAGAAAAAAATTCAACAGATTTTAGAGACTTTTTCTTTTCCTCCATTTTGGTAGTTATTTAATACTGAGATGTCTGTGCTTTGGTTCTGTTTTTTTTCCTCCAGTGTAATTGCCCCCCACCCGAAGTGTGCATCTGAATCCTGTGCAGTATGAGAGGTAGTTTCTTTCTGCAGAACATATATCATGAAATAGGCACTCTCCTAAAATAATCAAGATACAATGGTGCAAAAGATATTTCATATAAGCGTCACCTGGTGATGCTGCAATACAGTCTTCTATGCTTTTTTGTTCTCTAATGAGCAAATGCCAGAAAGTGCCTGTTGTTAAACTGACGGTCTATGGGCTTGTATAGAAGACTGACAAGTATCAGGAGATGCAATCTCTGCAGGGAGTCAGCTCTTGTTATAAAGAGCATTTTTGGAAATAGACATTGCTTAAGGGGCGAATTTCCTGGGATAAGTTACTGTACTAGATTCTGTTTGAGGAATGGTGTATATAAATGACACAGTTACACTTCAGATATATTGCAATCCAGTATCAGCGATCTCTTCTTTATTTGCCAGTCACCCTGCAAGAACCATGTATCTAGTACTGCTCAGTAGAGGGGCAGAATCAGTTACTTTAAGATCAATGTCTTCACTCTCTTGTGAGAGTATGATAAATTGAACAAATAATCTCTGTAATTATTGGCTCTCTTAGTCTTAATACAGTTACTAAATGAGCTCCAAATTTTTATTTATTTATTTTATTTATTTGTTTATTTATTGCTACATTTGCACACTGGACAATGAGATCAGAGGTAATGTTTCACTAAATACATAGGCCTGAGTTTTGCCTGATGTCACTTCAAAAAGAATACTGCCCTTGAATTTTATACTCTCTCCCCCAAACTTTATTTCAATTAAAAATTGTAAGGAATTTTTAATTCTTTAAGACTATGTTGCTTCCACTACAGAATAATGCACTGGTAATGAATCAGCTGAGTGACTTTTCTCCTACCTATACATATGCATGTGTGCACATGTGTATATATAAGTACTCATTTTTGTCTTTACTATGCATTATCAAGATAGCCTATAATCCAGTCATTGCTTACTCATGTTCCCTTTCTAGGCTCTTACAAAGTCCCTTTCTTGCATCAGTGGAAGCTTCCCAGACAATTGATGAACAATCAAACTGACAGGGTGGAAGAGTAAATGTCCAGTAGTTTTTTTACATAGACACTGCTACAAGTTTTTTTAACTGATAATTTCCCTTCAGCTTTGACTTTTTTCAAAATTAATGATTTTATGTCTTAAAATATTAAAATCTCCCACTAGCCCTGTGCATTTTAAATGCCCTTGCCATAACCTGCCATCATGTAAGGACAAAGGGTAAACTAAGAATAAGACATTCTTAAATGCAAGTTCCCTTTATATTATAATTTAGCTTGCATAGATTGTATTGTTTGAATATCTCTTTTCAGAGCTGGAAGGAAAAAATACGTTTACTATGCTTCTGAAAAGTGGGTCAGATCTGCCCTTGTGTGTATAAAGACATTTAGGCCAAGAGGTTTTCTGATCTGATATAGTTTGGTCTCCTTTATGGACTTTTGCAGTAGACTTCTCTAGAGAATGTAATCCTGAGATTAATTAGTCCTGGCATGGTCATTACACCAGCAGACAGCATGGCTCTGCTGGCCCTATGCTAGGTGCTGCTTTGTAGTATAAGCTCCCACAGAGTTCAGAAACTGCTCCTTAGTATTATCTGGCAAACAGGACTAAACCACTGTTGGTTGATATCTTTTTTAGTCTCATTGATGTAGCAGGAACTTTCAGGAGCTGATGGCATTATTGCTACACCAGCAGACAGTTGGCCTCATTGTGAAGATGAAGCTATGGTGCAAGTGCAGCATGACTGTATCAGCCCTGGACATTACTGACTCTATTCTGTTAGCCATGCAGCAATTCACAACAACGGACACAGACAACTGACGAATCTCAGCTGACCCAGAAAGGAAATGTCTGAGAAGTGAGGTAGAAAATGAGCCCTAGAACATAGAAGTTGACTGAAA
Source organism: Casuarius casuarius (assembly GCA_003342895.1). Classification (NCBI taxonomy): domain Eukaryota; kingdom Metazoa; phylum Chordata; class Aves; order Casuariiformes; family Casuariidae; genus Casuarius; species Casuarius casuarius. The sequence continues at coordinate 85,984 of PTFA01000089.1, read as the reverse complement.
TATGCTATTGTATGTTAAACCTACCATACAAGAGTGACTGGAAATATATCCACTTGTCAGTCATAATATCCAAAAGTTGGTAAGCTACAATTTCTTCAGGACACCTATTCTGGTTTTCCAGTTACATTGAAAATCTATGGTTTATTTATTCTTGGTGTAAATCTACACAGGTCACTCATATCAAGCATGGGCAGAGATGCAAGATCAGACCTAAATAATTTTTCTAGTCCTGGAAGCCAAGATGAAGAACATTCTCTTAAATGGATAGTGTTGTTGTGAGTTGTAGTATTAGGATTTTTTCCGTCCAGTCATCTCCGAGCATTTAGATACCCATCAGCCTCATGGTGAAAAGAATAGGGAATCAGGAAAGAAGCAGAGAATAGGAAAAATAGGGAAGACAATTTAGAACAACTAGTTCTGTCCCTTGGAGAAGGCAGTGATTAAGTCTTTCCTTTCAAAACCACTTTTGTGTATGTAGCCTGCTTATTCTTCTCCCATTACAGAAAGGTATTTCAGATCATGGTCTTTATCCTAGTATTGAGCTAAGTTCACTGTCACAGCTTATTTTCAAACACCACTGAGTGTGGCAGAAACCTTAACTTTGTTTTTAGCTCTATTTGGAGAAAGGGCTGTGAGAAATCAGCATCATTTTCTTGGAATTTAGGACTATAACATTATGATTACTTAATTGTTCTTTCTACTGGGTTTTCCTTATGCTATGTTCAAAAACCTTACCTAGTTTTAAATATTACTTAGGAAGTTGTTCCCTCTGCTATTTTGATAAGTTTACTTCTTGTTCTCATTTTTTTTTCTTCCTGCTGTTTATTCTTTTTTTTTTTAATTATATTACCTCTTTGTTTATTAGACTTTTAATTCAAATCCTATGAGCAATCTAAGAAGGAATATTATAGATAAAAGTATTCACTGACACATCTTATTTTGTTGAAATGCTGTCCTGGTTCATCTAGGGACCCTAGTGCTTGTTTTCCATGCAGGAATGCACAGACCACTTATAGCGCAGAAGGATGAAATTTGCTTTCACCTGGAAAAAGAAAAGCAGAAAACCCTACCAGACACTTTTATATAGATAGGTAGTGGGGCAAAATGGCTTTATCATTTTAGTTCTTATCATCCCACCTAATTGGTAAAAATATGTGGAAATAAATGGATTAAAGGAGCTATACAGTAGATCCCAGACAGGAAGTGAAAGATTTTCCAGAGACTTTAATGAAATGAGGAAAATTATGATGATTTATTACAAATATTGTAATTTGATGAGCTAGACTCCATTACAATAGTGGACATAGGTAAAAGAATGGATATGGGTACCTAAAACAGGAGTCACACAGATTTTTGTTGCAAATACCAAAACTGTAATGTCTTCTATGCCTTGATGTGGGCCTAGTCTCAATTGGTAAAGCATTTATTTTACCTAAAATGTCTAAGGGTGTCTCCCATCCTATCTTTGTACATGTGCAGTTTTGAACTCAGTGGAATAGCTAGCTGGTGTCTGGTTCTCTTCCTGAGCTCAGTCAGGATGCTCCAGAAACGTAGAACAGCGCTTAAAAGGTCCAAAAGAGAGATCGTCTCCAAGTGTGTCCTATGCGTGTGATATGACAGAGAGTTCTCTGTGACTGTTAACACCTGCACCTATGGAATAAAATATGGCCAATCATTTTTCCCCCAAAATTTTATTGCAAGGAAAATAGTTTTCCTCTATAAATAACTATATAAACTATTAACTATTAACTAGTAACTATTTTCCTATATAAATAACTAAATAGTTCAACTAGTCTTGTGTCTTGGAAACTTAACAAAAATATGCCAATATTGGTGTTAACTTTTCCTCACTGCATCCAAAGTGGAGTTCCACAAGGTTTTTAACCTGATGTCTGATACAATATTCAAATACAAGTAGAGGAGTCCTTGTATGAAGGCAGATAATGACAGTCTCTCAGAAATTTGTTTTGTGACCTTTACTAATGGAACCCTGTTCACATTCGTTTTCCTAGTGGATGACAAGAGGCATATATAATCTCAGCTCTAGCAAGGTAAAGGATTCATAGGTGAAATCAGAAGCCATCAGCAGACATTTATTAAATAATAATAATAAAGCAACACAATTACATCCATACATCTGCTAAACTGCCTGGAAGAAAGGAAGTAAAATAATCATTATGAAAATGTTTTATATTTCAGTCCTGCAGTAGGAAAACAGCTAAACGAACGATAAAAGGATTTTTATACTTGACTAAAATGATAGCTGTAAAGCTGAAACAGTGCATGAAATGAGATCAAAGTCTAAACTCCTGGAGGGTTAGGTCTGTGCATACAATACCAGCATGAAAAGACGCACTTATAAAGATTCTCTCTTATATTTCAAACATGAGATACCTACAAAAACTGAAAGTGTCATTCTGGATTTTATCATGAGTGAGAATTTCTTGCAATGAAGTAACTCCATTCTCTGCTCTCCCCAGTGCTTGTGTCATTAATGCCTCTTGCAGACAGAAGTGGGTTGTAATAGCCCGCTAGATCCTTGCACCCACACAGTTTCCATGGCAGGATTGGGCTCTCCATTTTTTTCTCATCCTTCAGCTACTATTTTAAGAGTTCATATGACTCTCATCCAGCTTTCCAAAAATCTGTCAGAGCTCAAAGGCATAAGGAGAGTTCATTGGCAGATAGTTACAAATTGTTATAGCAGTACAGTATAAGTTTCAGACTGATACAACTGCTGTTTTCTCCTCTCTTTATAGGAGCAACAAGAGAGGTATCTTCCATCCCTGCTCACCATAAAGGCAATTGTGCCCCTATGTGATGACTAAGATCAAAAGTTTATACCTAGAAGAGCAATAAATAGCATGATTTGGCATGCTTGAAGTTTAAGCACTTTAGCACTTGAAGGTTAAGCACTTTAAATTCATTATCCATAAACAGCCTCATGAACAGTTACTGGTATAGTAACAAATCTATTGGATTTAGGCAATCAGGTGGCAAATGATCAAAGATTTAAAGCAGCTAACATTCTTGCTCTCTATATATACTTGTATAAAATGTTTATTAAGTGACTTCTAAGAACAGATGAACTAACAAAAATATACTCTTTTCATTGAAATGTTACCAAAGTCTAAAGGAGCATATTGCTTGCTACAAATAATTATCAGATTCTTTCTCATTTTGTCTATTGACTGGATTGGAGATGTTGTTAGAAAGAGACAGTGAGCTTAATCACTCCCATTTATCTTTTGATAATAATGACATAATAACATTACATATATACTGTACCTTAGCTGGTTGTTGCAACATCTTGTGAATATTTGTAAAGTAGAGTACTTACAGAGTTTTTCACGAAAAAAGCAGAAAGCTGGATTTACCGTTATAATACTTTTTTAAATTATAAGGGTATCATTTTCTTATTTATTATTTTCTGACACACTGTTTCAAGTTATTTAGCAAATAGCAGCGAATTTTCATATTATTCTACCTTAGGTCACAAAAAGATGTGTCAGAAACTATTTCAAGAAACCCTGCCTTTGCTTTTTGAGTCTTCTCCAAGGTGACTGCCTTCCTCATGCCATCCCAACAGAACACATCAGTTCTCTCCACGCAGAGAGAGCAGTCAACAACAATAAGCACTAGCCTGTACTTGCACTGATTTCAGCCCAAGAAGTGAAGGGGAAACAAGGTCATAAGCTAATGCAGACTGGCCTTGAGAGCTAAAGGCTCTGGGGAAAAGCTCCCTGCATCGGCGGTTCTACCAAAAGAAATCAGGATGCACTGTCTAGGAATATTAGTGAAATATCAGAAAACAGCAGAGTAGGAACTGATAAATGATGGTGCATTGGCAAAAGTGTAATACAGTCAAATCCACAGAATACAATACAAAAAATCAAAGCCAAGTAGCCGATAACATTTATTTATTTTAAAACCCAAATAGGGAAGACAAGTCAGTAACATAACCTAAATAAATGTGAATGCTTGCAATTATGATTAATCAAACAGTTTAAACTCATCTAAAATATGGTTTAAGATTAAAAGTGGAATGCTCACTGACAATAAAACTTTAATTAGAACAAAATTTAACTGCCAACAAGCAAGAAAAGAATCTCAGCAAAGCAAGGAGAATGTATGAAGTGGGCGTATTAAAAGACAGCAAGCCATGTACTCTGAAATGTGCTATATCTTTTCCAAGTATCCTCTATCTAAGAGTCTTAAGTGTGATGACACTCTTCATGAGGGAGCCTTGCTCTGTAATGGTGTGGGTATTAGTCAAAGGTCCAGTTTCCTTTTCTCATGTAATCAGTACATTTTGTGTTAAAGGCTCATGGGATAAAATGCTGAATTCAATGGCTGCTTCAGTATTTATAAATTTCTGCAGAAGCCCTAGTTACCTGGATAAAAAGAAGACTAAGAGGAAATACCAGTAGTTGTTTTTAAAGTCAACATTGCAATAATTTTGTGAGTTTGCTTTTGATTTTTGATTTATTTGGATTAACAGCTCTTATGTTTGGGTTTGCTTAAGCTTAGGGAGTTATGGAGTTTTTCTTTTCAGTGCACTGCTCAAGAACACTAGAAAGTAGAGAAGGGAGGAAGAACAAAGAGCAAAGAGAAAAGGTACCTAATCATCCCTGCTGATTTCCTTTGCTTTCAGAGTATAGGAAAGTAGGGTTGCTGAGTGACAAACAACTTAAAAATAATAATTATCTGACTTCTATTAAGCGGACTGGGCACCCTAGAGTAATGACCAGAAAGCAGCATCCTATTTGCTGGACCAGGATGTATTGCATGGATGGAATTGCTGAAGAAGGTAGCCACTAGCCCGATTGGCAGCTGTTTCATCTGGAGAAGGTGCAAAGTATAACCTGAACTCATAGTAAGAAATAGTCTATAAAGTACATTCTGCTTTTCACATTATCAGCTAATAAAACTTAAGGAAAAGATTTGAATTTGCAGCAGCCGAATACAAGGCTCCATTCAAGCTCAGTGTAAGCAAGGCCATTTCTAACAAAGTTGTGGCAACACTCATACAGGAACTGACCTCTCCTGGCAATGTAATTTTTATCCTATCTTTAAATAGGCTTTTTTCTCTGAACTGAGCAGCTTTTATAAAAGCAAACTCTTAATGAAGCATTAATTATGCAATTCAATTGTTCTGAAAAGCACAAAACTGAAGGGTAGTAATTATTAAAACTCATCACTCATAGATCAAAATACAGTTTTCACTGTACCGGTAGAAATAAATTTCAAGGAAAATTGGTGTTTCTGTTCTAAACAGATTTTTTCAGAAAGCTAAATTACTAGCACAAATAAACAGTTTTTCCATATTTATCTATGTCTGACATCATTTTAAAATGGAATTTAAAAATTTAACTAATATTTTAGTGGAAATTTTGGTTTAGCAACTGACCTCTTTTTTTTTGGTAGCTTTGGTTTTCATTTGTCTTTATAATTTCTGTTTACACCGTTATTAAACAAATCAGGAGGAGAAGCAACACTGTTTAACCAATCACTAATTGTGAATTTCAAAATTTACAATGAACAATAGAAACTCACTTGACAGGATGAAAAAATGCGAAGAAACTTACAAATAATTTCTGATCAGGAACATATCTGAGAACTTTGCAATCTGCTTTTGAATATTTCATGAATCAAAAGAAAAAGGCAAAATCCAATGAATAATTTATTCCTTTTGAATTATTCACTCATCTGTACTCTGTTAAGAGCTTAAATATCATTTCACCATGTTGTGCCATGATGTGATGACATCTAGTGTTGCACTATTGAAATCATCTTATTCTATCATAACCTGAAAAAAAATCCCAGCAATTTGGTGTGTTGGATAAAGATTGCTTTCTGACTGAGTTAATATTTAAACCACAATCTCATTGGGTTTATTTTGTCGTACTTCCTGATGTTACAAATACAAAATTATCATTGAATTCCACTAGAAGAAAAAGCCCAATTAAACTTAGAAATGCTTCCTGATTTGCTTGATTCTAATTCAGAAATAATTTTTTTAAAGAAGAAAGGAAAAGAACCAAGTTTTCAGAAAGGATAAAAGCAGCACTGTTGGTTATTGAAAGTTACACAGTATACTATACTAACATTTTGTCTTGGGCAGCCAATTACTATCAATACACACAACATCTGTAATAAATAATTGGCTATAGAAGAGTCAAGGAAGTTCTTACAGCAAATTTTTTAAGAAGTTTCCTGAGTGAATAAGTATCCACCTAAATACAAGCAATGCCCATTGAAATCAAAAGGAAATTTTTCTACTGATTTGGCTGGACTTTGTGTTATATTTAAAATGTACTGATTTTGAAAATACTGAGAATTACTGACTGCTTGGTAGTAAATAGATTATTCTGTTTTCAGCAACACTTACTCAGGTCTCGATTCTGACATTCACTATATTACATATACTCATGGTAGTACTCATATGCTCAAAATGTAAAATGTTCTGTTCTTTGCTCTTGTGGCTGGTCAGTCTAAAACAGATTGAAACTGGATCCAGAACACTGATACAGGAATGCATAATCATTTAAGTAAGTTCCTTTAAAAATTTGATCTCAGGTGTATCAGCGCAACATGTAGTGTAATGAAGGCCACTACTTTTGTGTCGAGGAAATTCCAGAACTCACTTTAAATTATACACATCACTTTCTGTTTCATTGAATAACAGTGATTTTGCTGAATTGAAGCTTGATCACACGAAATTTGGCACCATTCAGCAGGGCTGAGAAGAAAACAATCTGAGCTTTAAACATTCATACAATTCCTTTGGCATAATCAATGGCACTATGCAAGTGCTTACTGCTAAGTGTACACTTAAGTGCTTTGTTAAATCGAGCTTTAGATAGCTGTAAAATTAGTATTCACTTACCCAATCAGACAACTAGAAATGGTTAAAAATAAACAAATACTGGTACTTAGACAAAACCACCACTACTATCCTATGCAGCCAACAACCCTTCTATTCAGTAAAAGTCAGATGACTTCCAGGCCATTAAACATATCTGACAGTATATGGGTTTGTTCTTTCAACTAGTTTTAAACTTGGCTTATTTTTAATGGCTCCTTTCAACCTCTGGCCACTTGTCTGTGCTTTTAAAGGTAGAGATTTTCAAAACCGTTATGCTTTGCTTCTATAAACTCTGAGTCATAGGGGATGGAAAGACATTAAACAAATGAAGTTCAACTTGAGGGCACAAAAGAAACCACTATAATTATAAGGTTGAACTTTAAATAAATTCATGTTTTTTCAAAATGTAACAGGTACCACATGTTATGGCTTGACAGTAGAGACAGCATTGCTTGTTATCATTTACAAGTGTAACAGATCACTCAAGTAGGCACTCATTTGTCCTATGGTTGTGTATGCCACCTTGCATAGGACAGACCTACTGATCACCATCTTTGTCATAGCTGAAGATCCTGCCAAAGGATGTCAAGCCTTCCAATGCTTCCACATTTGCTTAGGTGGGGATTTCTTCAATGGTTTTGAGGTGGCGTAAGATATATAGCCCCCTTGAAAGACAACCAGATTTTATGCTTGGACCCCTCAAATTCACAACCCCTTTGTAAATATGTGCCCTAATCCCCAGGCAATCATAACTCTGAGGCACGTGTCACTCCTTAGCTAATTCACAAAGACAGAGAAGGCATCTGCATGAATATAAGAGCTTCGGCATGAGATTTACAAAGCCCAGCATATCACCAGGGGAAAGCCTCTGCCAGGCAACAGGAACACCTGAGAGGATGTTCTTGGCAACTTCCGCCTTCTTTAGACTGAAGTGCTGGACTGTGGCCTTGGTTTCTCTTTAGGAATAGAATTAATAGTCAGAAAACCCTTTATGTGCTCAGGTACCTGAAGAAAAGCAGAGAAAGGGCACATCAAATAGGTAGTGGGTGAGCAGTTAGACAGTGGGGTTCTGGGTCCTCTGTTCCTCAACAGGAAGCACCATCAGGAGCCAATGCAGACACTGCAGGACTGGAGATACTTTCTCTCTCTCCTGTTAAAAGAGGGGACAGATTTGGGGAACAAAGGCACTCACTTCTGGAGTTTGCTATTTGCACATTATCCTGGAAATGTGAGTCCTGGATTCCAGAATCTAGTCTCAATGCAGTTCATACATTTTAGACAAAGATTTTTTAATTCAGAAGGCCTAAGCAGTCCCCAAAGTAGAAAGCATAGCATCATGACATGGATCTGACCCAGATTTCTCCATTTTACTTGATTCAGATCATGAGAAGATTTGTCTTTGGCTCTTCCATTTTGTCTCTATGACAAAATAGTGAAGTAATCTTGGGCTAATATGGAGGTTTTTTGTAGTATAAAGTTGTGATTTTGCTAGGACATTACATATATCCACTCCTAAAATAACATGTATCAATATTTTTGAAATGCTCCCCTCCTAAAAAATAAAAATAGAATACTAACACACCTACTAAGATACATCATGCCATGTATTAGATTTATATTTAAATGACTTCTGTCATCTGAGATAATCAATATAAGAACATATGATTACTGGTGTACATAAATAAAGTTAAATAAGCCACTAACACTTTTGTCTTTATTGTACTCATTTATTTTAATCATGCTAGTTCACTGATACAAAAGTTACAGTATTCTGCAGAACATAGAGATATGTTCTTGTAGCATTTGATATGGCTTGCTTGTGCTGTTTATATGCAAGGAATCGTGTTAATGTTAATGATTCTGCTGTTCTAATTGTCTTTTGGATAGTTTGTGTCTTTTAAGTTGCCAATGATACTGCTTCAATAAAGCATGGATTCGTTTTGTTTTGTTTGTTGCTTAATCATTATTTTAGTGTGCTTTATTTCTTCAAAAGCTACTCCAGACAGCTGAGGCCACACAGCTCTGACAATTATTTCACAAGCTCAGTTCGACAAAAAGATTAATACTTATTCTCCAGTACCTACCACCTGCCCAAAATCGTTTGCTGTGTTAGTGGTGAAATTTTATCTTACTGATTGGTTCAAGCTCAGTTTGCTTCCTCTCTGATTTGTGTCTTGATAACTGTGTACAGAAAATGTAAGTGAAACCCTTCAGGGAGCTAACCAGACAGGAATATGCTATAAGGTATTTTCTCATTCTGTTATTTCTATTATTTCTATGCTTTTCATGGCAAGTAGATCTGTCAGTCTTGGAAAATATGAGTGTAGGAAAGCCAGTCATCCATGATGAAACTGAATGTGTTTAAACTTACTCAGATAACAGCAGATTTTTTCACTTAAATTTAAAGTTGGTTAAATGTGCATATTTTTGAAACTCTCTACTTTAGTGCTTCTATGGCATGTAGGTGATGAAGATATAACATTTATTTACTCTATGCTGTATGATTCTACCAGGAAAGGAAATTCTCAAGAAGTAAAGTAAAAAAAAGAATCAAGCAAGATTATGCCTAGCTCATCCGTGCATTCCAGATAAAGCACTGGTTGATTCTGAGAGTCTAAAGGGAGCTAAATGTGAAGTTTTAAAATCTAAGAGTTTAAAACTAAAAGAGAGAAAAGCTTTTCATGACTCTGGTTTGCAATATTCAACCTTACACTACAAGCTTATTCAAATTATCTCAGTTTTTCCTAGAGTTGCAGGTATACAATTGCCATCAAACGGCTGTGAGTTGGAGATTTCCTAATAGTGCCATGTCTAGGGGAAGTCTAGTGGGACTCCAGCCTTAAAGTGTTCTGAAAAACAAACAAATAAGAAAAAGTCGGACTCTCTTTTCAACACTGTGTTTGTCTCCCCTTAACTTCAGAGGGAATTGTACATTTTTATCTGATTGAACTGTAGTCTTTACTTGTGAGCCATTTATAAATGTAAAGATATCTAGGACACTAAGTATCCTCTTTTATTCAAAAGTCTCTAGAACATAAAAACATGGAAAAATAACCTTCCACTAATATCATGGAAATTAGCTTCACTACTGACTTTGAAGGATTCCTTCATGCTCAAATACTTTTCAGTCTTGTGCCAATTAAATGCTTAGTTTCTCCACTAACATGACCTACAGATGTACCATATTATGTTACTGATTTACAGCTTTATCATAGGACCCATGAATCCCAGTCACAGAGCAAGACCATCAGTTGCTTTCTTGAGACGGCAGAAATACCACATCCTTGAAGAGGCTGAACCTTCTACAGAAAGAAGAGGATAGGCACAGAGCACTGCAAAGAAACTGCTCGATAATGTTGGTCATAATGGCAGGTTATATGCCCATTAAGTATCAGCAAGCTTTTTATACATGCAATGATGACAAAAAACTTTAGGAAAGGGATTGAGCATGGGAAAAAGACACAGCACCCAGAGAACCTATTGGGCAGTGTTAGTCAGTATCATGGACCAGTCAGAGGTAGGAAGTTGGCCCAGTGTCTTAAAAGAAAATTTGTGGTTCCTTCAGAGATGTTGTTAGCAGCTTCTTCAGCGAAGACAAGCAGCTTGGGTTGATAAAAGAGAGAAGGGCAAGTAAATGGAAGAATGCAGAGAGATATGTGACATTCTCAGAGCAGAAAGTGGCTTTTACTGCAGCATTCAAAATGGGTATGACATGGTAATGTTTGTCAAGAAGGATGCAAGACTATGGAGACTGAGGAGAGTTTTAGTTGCAGGTTTGTATAGAAAAGTTCTTAGACAAATTTTTCTGATAGAATCTGTAAGATTTGGACAAAACCTAGGTAGGAAGACCTACAGAAGAGTTTCAGTTGGAGAGAACATGCAGACCATGAATCATAGAAAAAGCAGTCGAAATATTATCAAAGGAATGTGTAGGGAGGGAGATGATGAAACTATTGTAGCTATATTCTTCTTGACTATTCTTCTTGATCAGGATAAAAGTCTAGAGTATACGTCTGGGAGTCAACTGTATGAAGAAAATCATTGTATTTGGTTTTGTGGTGAAGTTACAGAGCAATGAGTCACAGGGAAGGATGAACAGAGAAGCAGGTCAAAGAAGATGAGGGAGAAGTACTGGTTCTGAGTTCTGGCTAACGGCCATTAGATGCTGTAATGAGAGTAGCTTTATTTTGTATAAAAGATAAAAGCAGATTTGGGAGGGATGTAGTGTACATCTGACAGAGAGACTTTCAGCAATTATAAACAACACGTTGAGTTGACTTAGAGATACAAACGATAAGAGAAGGAAGACAAATAGCTAAAGTATTAGGAGATGATTAGATCTGCAAATGTATTTCAAGTACCAAACTATTGCATAATAATGTCCATCAGGTAAATAATTACTTCTCGTTTTCTCAAACTTGAGCTGATTTAAGTCTTGCTTTCCTTTGCTGAATACTTCAGGTTGTAGATTCTTCATGACGTGTGCTTACTTGTGTTTTGCAATACTTCTTCATGTCTCTGAGCGCTTTCAGATCTGGACAACACCTTTTACAACAAGCCTGAACAAGAGGAAGATTTGGATATGTTCACTGAACACATTCATGTGTATAAATATTTTAATTTATTTCATTGTGCCTCACAACTCTGATAACACTCTCTTAATTGTGGAAACATTAGCTTCATAGCTAGAAATTTGGGCTTCTGCTTTCATTTCATTTCTGTTTTTCAAATTTGACTTTCCAAAAAATATTTTTTACTGGAAATTGACTAAGAAATGTCCATTTTAACTGGAAATCCAGTAAAAATTCAAAATATTTAATATTCCACTGCTGTCACTTAGTCAACCAGTGATATGCCTGCTCTCCCCATACTGCTTTCCAGGATATTGTAGGAAGTGGTAAGCTGGAGCTTTTAAAATTTGTGATTACTTTAAAGTTTTTATGTATTTTTGAGTTTATTTGTATTATTTCTCAAAGAATGTGTTTGAAAATAGAATTTTTGTAAAATATTTAAGTTATTCCTATGCCTTGGAGCTATATTTTTAGTCACCTGAGGATATCACAAGACTGCAGTTTCTAAAACATATAGCTGTTAATGACCAGATGTGGGAGATATTTAAATATTAACTAGCTCCTCTTCTTTCCCCTTCCACCCATTTTTTTCCACATTTGAGAGCTGTAGAGGCAGAAACTATTTTGTTTTTTGATTTGATTTTCTATAGAATCAGTAAGTGCCTGTTGGGATGCTGGAGCAGAGTGGAACAATACTGCAGTAAACCTTCTACCATTGTTTCCCACAAAGTTAATGATGCTAGATGAATCTCGGATGCTGGTCATCAGTAACTGTGCTACACCACAGGCTTACAGAAAAAAATCCAAAGAAAAAGAAAAATGACAAATAAGCAAGCAAATCATCAGTTTTAATTGCATGTTTGTATAGAAAAGTTCTTAGACAAATTTTTCTGATAGAATCTGTAAGGTTTGGACAAAACCTAGGTAGGAAGACCCACAGAAGAGTGTCCGTTGGAGATAACATGCAGACCATGGATCATAAAAAAAGCAGTGGAAATATTATCAAAGGAATGCACAACCATTCACAAAAATGAAGCTACTGCTCCCAAGAAACAGAATACCTGTCAAGCCAGTCAGCCCAGTTTCTGACATATTATTCTGAGAAAATCAATGGAAAACATAAAATTCACATTTGTCAGCACATCCTTAGCTCTGTCTTTTGTAGTAGGAACATATGAGGGCCAGATCCATTTGTATCGTGAATGAAGAAGTTTGAGGATGTTACTGTAGCCTGGATCAAGAACACATGTGCCACTGTACCTGTCACCTTCCTAATAGGTATGTAACTATAATGGATGTGGTTTCATTTGTTTTTTAATGAAGATGGTTATGTGAATCAAATGGAATAACCCCTACTTCTGGGGCAGGTACTGTACTTTTAAATGAAGATGTGCTTGGATTAGGTCCCTAAATTAGATGGATTGATTTCATCTTAGAAAAAAAGATACATTAAAAGAACATATTGTTCAAAAAATAACAGTCTAAAAGACAGTGGTATGGACCTAAAGAATGGGTTAGATCCATGGCCAGGATTGGTCTCATCCTGAAAGGAAACCTACTGAAAACGAGAAGGTGACTGAGTAAAAATATGGCTGCATAGGAAGTATACACCTCTGTCTACCCTAGCCAAAATACTTTCCATAAAACAGAGTTTGCCTTCCCTCCCTCAGGTCTTGGTAAGCATAGGGGTCTAACCTTTTATTAGCATGAAGCTTTTGGGAGTGTACGAAATAACAGTAACATGAAGCCCTGTTTATTTGCATTAATTATAAAAGGAAGATTGTAGTGGAGGGAAGAATTAAATCAAAGCTTCCTAGGCCTCATTCAGCAAGCAAATTAGACAAGCATTCCTCTTCTAAAATAACACAGTAGTACAATTGCAATTTATTTTTATAACATCTTTCTAACAAACTGTATGCTGGAGTTATTTTGCAACATTAAAATGTACTATTACTGGGAGAAATTTAAAAATGATAGCAATATGAGAGAAATTAAGAGGTACTATTCAAACTTTTAACAAAAATTCTGAAACAGAATATACGTAATTAAAAAATATACTTAATCAGGAAATCTGCCAGAGAACTGATTAAAACCTAATGATACTCAGCACCAATAACTGCTGCTTAATGGGGACAGTTATGCTCTTAAATGGGATCCTCTAATTTGATTTGATAGCAATATAGAGTAACTATGTATGCTCATTTTTGTGTAGGTTGCCTCTGCTTCTTAAACAAAGTGTCGTTGTCCTATAATTGTAACACATATGTAACCTATTTTGTTAATACATGTTTCAGTTAGGTAGTGAGTTAGATGCCATGCCAGGTACTTTGTGGCTAAGTGTCTGAAGTGCTTGGCAAGATGCAAGCTGAATCACTGAGCACTTACTCCCAGTCTTGCTTGGCTGATAAGCTTATGAAGCATCTCCCTGACTTGGGATCACATCTAATGTAACAGCTGTTATGATAACAAAAAGTTGTGTAGTAGCCAACACAGATTTGTCAAGAATAAATTTTTGTCAAGCCAATCTAATTTCTTTCAATGACAGGGTAACAGGACATAGGCAGCGCTGGAGAAGCAGTAGTGTCATACATGTTGACTTTAACAGAATTTTTGACAACTCTCTCATGTGTCATTCTAATAGTCAAGCCAGGGAATCATGGTCTTGATGAAACTACTATTGGATACAATCTTGCTGGATAACTGCACCCAAAGAGTAGCTATGAATGGTTCACTGCCAAAATGGAAGGATGTAACAAGTGCAGTTCCACTAAGGTTGGGCCTCAGTCCAGGCCTGCTCAATGTATTTAGTAATAGGTGATGTAACATGGGCCAGGTCTATTAAATTTACAGAACATGAAGCTGGGAGTACATTGGAAAACATGAAATATCACAAAACTGGCAACAGCACACTGGAGGGAATTATGGATCATTTCAGTTAACCACAACAGTCTTTCTGTGCTTATTTAAATTGTATTGGTCTCCAAAATTATCTCTCCTCCCTTGGTGTTCTATGCCAAAGAAAAGAAACAAAAAGCAGAAATGGAATAGTCTATACTCATGCCCATAGTGGACTGAACAAGAAATAATCACCTTCAACTCAACAAAGAGTCAGATAGACGTCAGGAAAATCCTGTAAGATTAAGGATACTGAAGGGCTCGTATGCGCTACTGAGAGTTTGCATCTTTATAGTTTGTTGGAAATGGCTGAATCTCTGTGGTGGACTACGGGACCCAGACAGATCCCTCCTGTCACAACCCTTCAGAGGCCAGGCTGCTCCACATGCCCAGGCACAGCCAGTAGTGAATCCAGGCATACATTCCAAATAGGTGCGCACACACACACACACACACACACAGGGTACACACATGGCTGGCCACACAAATCAACACAGCAAGCAGTGCCTTTACTGGCACCCACATAAACACCAACAGCACTCACAAAAACAAGAACAATGCAGATGGCCCGATCCTTTCTCTCCTATCCAGCTTATCAGGACTGATGGTTCATTAGTGGAATATATATACAAACAATGTGGGTGTCTTCAGTAGCTGGCCTCAGACACTCAGTCTTTCCAGTTGCTGGCCCTCAGACGCTGGCCTTTTCTAGTTGCTGACACCTGGAAGTACAAGCTCTCAAGGGCCCACTCTAGTCACTGGCGCTCAGGCATGTTATCCTACTCACCAGCTAGCCCAGGTCGAAGTCTGCTAGTGATCACACATACAAACTCAGAATAGAGAATATACCATATGGAAAACAGTTATAAATAGGATTTAGTAAGAATATAGGATGGACAGCTAGTGATCGCATGAAAGGCTTCTGACCAGCAATTCACTGGTCCCTTTTACTCCCTCTCCCTCTGTTTTCCCATCTGTTCCTCCTTGATCCACCCTCATCCCTCCTTTTCCTGCATATTCTTCCCTAAATACCCCATAATAACTCTCACATATTCCCCAAATCCCCTTAAAACAGTCCATAAGTTTTACACAATACCAGAATTTTACTTTCCCTGCACCCCACAACAAGCCCTATTCCCCCAGAGGCAACAGCCCCTTTAGTTTTCATGGCTTTCTTGAGAGAGAATCTCTTCCCTGGATTGACTCCTGCTGGTGGGTTTCCCATCATGTCAATGTTCCAGTCATTCTCCTTTGACAGCCTGAGGAGCAGCCAAGCCCAAGTGTACTGTTCGCACAAAAAAAGTTAATGGGATTCCCTCTGCCTGTTATTGTTCTCCTGATCCTCTCTGAGTCCTTGTGTTCATTAGCCTTTAATCACATAACATAACACTGGTATTTAATGACAGGTTGGATAAATATCTGTCAAGAGCAGCATCACAGTTGCCGGTATCTCTTCAGGTGGGTGATGGATTAGATATTCTTCTGGAGCTCATTTAAGGCCCATTTTTTTTGCAATGTTATTAGATCATTTTTCCAGGGAAACAAAATAAAATAGTATCTTACTTCTAGATGGTGTTTCACATTTCAAACAACTTTATGAGGTATACCATATAATATTAAAAGACCTGGCAACACTTCCTCACCCTAGAGTAAAAAAATTTCTCCAAACTAAATATGGAGACCGATCATAGATCTGTGCCATTAATTCCCTAATTTCCAATTGTATGAACAAATGATAGACTTAGAACAAAAGATGGAATGACTGTTCTCTCCTCTGCAAACAAAAATGGGAACTGAAAGAAAATTTAGAGCAAGAATAATATGCAACTCTAATACCTCAACAATGGGATTTATTTCTTAAAATTGCAATGAAAAAAAAATCTGCATTGAATGAAAAACTCGGAAATTACTTGATCAGATGAGAGACAAGAATGAAAAACTCAACCACCCTAAGTTACAGGCATTTACTCTAAGCCATAGCAACATGCAAGTTAAAAGGAAAAGCAATTTTTTCAGTACTTTGCTTCACTGCCTGAAACTACACCTATATTGTTCAACCAGTGTCACAGAGTCTCCTATTATTTTATAGACCGACATTTTTAAGAAATCCACAGTAATCCACCAAATCTTTGTAGGAAGAGAAATGTGCCCATGAAGGCTTTCCAGCTGTAACATTTTCAACACTTCCTATTAAAGCAGTTTCCAAATATTCCAGATATTTCCAAATACAGTTCTTTTAAAAATAAAACACATGATATTATATTTGCAGTATTAATGGTAACTGCATTTAGACTATGATCCCTGTCATCACAGCAGTTACTAAATAGGTTGAAGAGAACAGAAAGAGTTAGGGAGAGCTAGAACATATACTTCCCTAGTTCTATTTTTTTTTAAAATTCAGATATCTGATGAACATAGCAAGTGGTTTAGACTGACATAGCTTTCCAGTGAAAATAATGAATGTTGTCTTAAAGAACAGAGCAACCCTACATGCAGGTTTCATTGACAGCAAGCCAAGTGTGTAAGTGTTTGGAAATTTACAAGGCTATCAAAAAAATCCAATGTTACAATTTATGATTATTTTTAAAATGAGGATTGCACTTTGTGCTTTTGTGTTTAATTGTTAGAATAGCTAATAAAGATTAAGGTGTGATTTACCTGAAGGAAAGATTATTCCACCCTTCACGTGGGATAATTTACACCAAATTCTCAATACCTTTTTCTCACAATTATCATGAAGTGGCTACCCACTGAGATAAAATATTGAATTAGATGGACCTTCGGCCTGGCTACCTGGGTAATTTCCTGTTTCCACAGAGCTAAAAAAAATTCCGGTCAAGATATGTGGCCTATGGAATCATATCATTTATGTACAGATAATTACATAGATGCAAACTATTCATTTCTACACACAATAATTGGTATAGCTGGGTAGGTCTCAGTCCTGCAAGCTGCTTTCAACTTGCAGAATTGGAAGCTGTATGTCATCCTATGGAGGACTACTTCCCTCACAGGACTCCAGCTATGGTCACTGGAAGATGTCTTCAAATTACTACAGGGTTATAAAGATAAATTTACCTAAATGGTACCTTAGAATTAGATGCTAGTTTATACACGGGTGTAGGAAGAGGTCACATGCAAGAGATAGAGGAGCCATGTGGAGGAGGACAGAGATTTAAGAACCCATGCTTCTAAAACTTGCCTTGAAGACACACATGTATCATTGACCTTCTGGCATGCAGAGAACACAGGAAAGCATAGGAAAAAACTTTTCCTTGTATCAGTATTATTCTGGATAGACTTAGAAAATTTGTCAAACTAACAACAAAAAAATTAATTTGGAAGTATGGCATGAAAAATAAAAGTGTGTGACAACAGTAAATCCAGTGAGACATTCTCTAGAGAGAGCTCTCATGTCTTTCTCCCAAAACCTCATGTCTTTTTCTCAAAACCTAGAAAATGAAAACAAAATGTATTGATACTTGCCTAGCATACAAGAACAATGCAAGCTTTATAAACTAAGAAAAAATAAGGATGTAAGACTTTTTTTTTTAAATTTCCTTAACCCTTTCCAAAAAACGTTAAGATTAAGCATAGATACTAATGTCTCCACTTCCCAGAAAGCCTTTATGAATTATTGTGCTACTTGAATTTCTTTAGCAATTTTTTTATTTGCTATGATTTCAGGAAATAAATTGGTTTTGCATGTATTAAGTGGATAGATTAGACACATTTCTATTGTTCTGATTTATTGTACTTTAAGTTTAAGAAGTAAGGAACTAGACAATGAACTTTCTAATGAGTTTCTCAGAAATTAGGCTAACTATTCAATCTTCACTCTCCCATTTTATCATATCCTTACCTGTTTCCTGTAGGCAAAATCTTTTCTGTCGTCTCCCTCTCAGAGATAGCAGGGAGTGAAGCTGATACCAAAGCATCTTCACCAATCTTACATGAGCAGACAGTATCTCTTTCACAAGAATAGAGATATTCTGTTAGGATTATTGCTGTTTCCTTCATCTTAGTAACTGCTATGAAGTACTACACGGTAACTTTTGCATTAGTCATTGCAAATGAGACAAATGAGGAATATTGTGCAATTTTAGGCAAGTAAAGTTTCCAGGTAGGAAGAAATTTTTTCTTCCAGGATATTAACAGCATCCACTGAGAGATGATCCATTAAAAACTGTTCAATTCTTTATACATTTTTGATTCTTCTGTAATATGAATTAAAACGCATTGTTACTCTACTCTCTCAAAATTTATAAAATCAATAATCTTCTTTTTGAATATGATGCATATCTGCTCAGTCATGCAAAGCACCTTCCAGGATCAGCACTTTTTCAGCTTATCATGGTGACCCTAGCAAAGTTAAATGGTTCATGTATTTGATGTGGGTGAATGTTTCTTTGACAGCTGTCACATATATCCTCGCTGTCCACAGTTTTCAATTATTTACATTTATTATGACTTGCAAAAGATAACACCTCCTAAAATCAGGTTTCCATTACATTTGCTAAGAATGCATGTCATGTGTGTTTACACACATTCCAAGTTCTATATCCAGAATTTATTTGTTCATTACAGAAGTGGAGAATTTCAAGGTAGTTGTATTTTGGCAAAGAACAGTGCAGACTGTCTGAATTAGTGCTGCTGTGGCAATATGCCCCTTAGTAGTGTTTGGAGATGGACAGAATTCAGCTGTCTAATCTAATTACTAATGCAGCTTGTGACAAGCTTGACAAAACTTAGTGGTATTAAGCCTTAAAAAGATCAGGGTTCAGATGAAAGCTTCAACTGAAAGCTTTTTGCTTGATATGTAAAAGCACCTTTCAATGGGAAATTCAATCTTGTTTCATTTACTGTAGGTAATGTCTTAATAGGCATTAGACTTCATTTTCTTGCACCTCTGGAAGTCCCAACCAGCACCAGTATTTAAACAACTTATTTTAACCACCACAGAAATAATGTCTATGCTTCTAAGTTACCAGACTGCCAGCTGGAGTACTGCTCCAGCTAGCAGTAAGCGGTCTTCTAGTAAAACCTGGCAGGCTTTCAGAGACTCCCTCAGCTCGAGCCACCTTTCAGACACATCTGTTGCTGTGTTTTTGGACTTTTACAGGCTCAGGTTGCATCGACAATGACTGCCAAAGGCAGATGTGCTCAGGACATATGATATGATCTCTAACCAGAACAGGTTTTAGCAAAAACAACCACAGCCATGGCCCATGGTCAAAAGCCAAGACGAGGCCCTACTAAGGTAAATCAGCTACTTGGGCAAGTAATATAATGTGTGAAAGAGGGCACAGAATCCCCAACACCTTATCTTCACCAGGGGCTTTCATAAACCTACTGATGGTTCTATTTCTGTCTCTCAAAGCAATATAAATCCCACCTTGGGCATGAATACCTTTTTATTTTTCAGAGAGAAGAGCTGAAAATCAAGGTGCAATATCATCTCCAAATCTTGTAATTTGGGACCTGATCTTTGATAAAAATGTGCAGTACATGATTTTCGTCTCTTCAAATAGCATTTCAGAGACCACCTGCCATTCACTCAATGGCTTGGATAAATAGGATTCCTTTATCATTTTCTTTTGCACAGTCTGAGCTTGACTAGGAAAGGGGGTGAGAGAGCTTCTTGGTCTCTTTCTCCCACACCTCCTCCTCATCTATCTAACACAGTCATATGGTTTCTGGTAGAAACCCAAAAGGAAATAAAGTCGTATTTTTGATCAGAGCCAAAACATTGTGTCAGAATAACAGCTGTCAAAACCTGGGCAAAAAGCTTTGTTTTAACGGCGTATAAAGTTTCATTCTTCAGTGTCTACACTGATTCGTAAAAGGGTCAGAGGCATTGTCTAAGCCTATAAGGAAGCACTGCTGAAAGCATTTAAAGGTTCGGGGGGAAAAATTACTTGTCAATCAGCTTTTCAAACGTTCAAAGATTTTTTCTTCTTTCAGTAGTAAAATGTGCTCAGCACAAAAGTCTTTGGCTGTACTTGCAATTAAGGACTGGGGAAGACTAGGGGAACATGCTGCGCAACAGGCTAGAACTAGAAAGCTAAAGATTTCAAGCCCTGAGTTTTGCTAAGGTACCCTTCAGAATTGTTTTTGTTAAAAGACAATAAGGACATTGTCTCTTCCTCCTCCCCTTCCACAGGCACTCTAGGCTATTCTCTTCTACTTTGTTCAGAAACATTACCAATCCACAGTGTATTAAAGGACTAATTGTTAGGTTGTGTACTCTTAATTCTCTTTCCAGACTGATTTTCCCAGCCATCACATGTGGCTGTCATTTTTCTTCATGATGTGGTCTGTATAACCCCTTTTAAAGCTCCTAGCCAAATGGCTAGCCTTCTTCGGGAAAAGACCACAGCTGCCAGGTCCTCACGGCAGAGACGTGCACTGGAGCATGGCTGGCTCAGCTGTGCAGAGTTTATTCACAAATAAACTAGAGAAAAGGGCCATTCTGGCTGCAAAGAGAGAGAGAAAGGAGCTATCACAGGAGAGGAGCATCTTGAGGAAGCTGGGATTAGGTGACTTGCCTGGAGTCAGCAGGGTTTTTTTTTTTTTTTTTATTATTATTTCTCCAAGACTGAAAATAACTGGAATAAAAGCCAGGGAATACTTGAATCTCCATTTTGACATGACCAAGTCTTGCACCAAGCTTTTACAAACCACACCTGCTTGGTGTGGATTTTTTGATTGGTCTTGCTTGGGTTGCTTATCATCCATCCTTACAGATCTTCTCCATTGGCCAAAAAGAAGAGCCCCCCCTTCATAGTGTCACAATACTTTAAGAAGTGACCATAAAAGACCTGTCATTGGGAAGTTTGCATTTGTTGGCTCTCAAGGCTCAGCTATAAGACTGCTACTTTTCTGTGAAGCTGTACTGGCAAAGCCCCCGATGGTCTTTTGATAATAGTGTTAAGTCATTTCCCTAAATGACATAAATTATAATGTGAAACAAAGTGCATTTCCAGTATAAATTTGTTCTTAAAAAAGACTCAAACTGTGGAATTTTGTTCACTAGTGCAGCCAAGAAAATTGTACTGGCAACTTCTTATATTGCAGACCTACCTGTGGTTATTCTCCTTTAAATGGGAGAGGCTACAAGTTAATATAGTAACTGCTAGTGCTGTAAACTCATTTTAGATATGAGAATCTGAAGTCAAGCTGAACTCATGTTTTCTATTGTTGAATCATCCACTTACAGTTAAGAAAGAGAAAAAAAAAAGCACTTCATCTCGCCAGCACTGAAGTAAATGCAGTTGTCTTAAGTGGACTTCCTCAGCACATAATTGCTCAAAATTTTGTAAACAAGCCAGTTTTTGCCATACAAGATGGAAAAGACTATAGTTCTGTTGTGCTCTTTCTGCTGTGCTAAAAGGTTTAAACGAGGCAGTAAATTTGTTTCTGTCAACTAATAATCCTAATCAGATACAAGTCTAAATACACAGTTTTATTACCTGCAAAGGCTAGAAATGTTAAACTAGAAGATGCCATTTTTACAGCCAATTTTTAAAGACAGTGCAATGTTTTAATCTTTTTAAAAGTGAGTGATTGGCTGTAGTGACTGACAAAAGTGTTTTTTCTGTATTTCTCAATTTTAGAGCAGTTAAAAGACTAAAATTTTTTCAAATTGTTTTATGGAACAAGAAGAAATATGATTAGAAAGTTGTCATGGAAGCTCTAGCTAGTCAGAAAAGCATTTTCTGTATGAAATTCAGGAAAAATATTTTCTCTGAAGTGTGGAAATCTCCTATTCCCATTTCCACCCTAGTTTTCTATTAAAAATCATTTGTTGTCTCTTCAAGAAGAGAACAGTTCAGAAGACGTGAAAATTTTATATACAGATGAATCATAATTATTTGGCAAAAAAGTAGTACAAAACTTCATTATAAAGAAAAAATAACAATCATAGGCCATTTATACTTAAATATGCACAAGGCATTCGGTGGATGAATTCTGTTTCAACATGTCTTACAATGCAATTAAAAGAGCACGAGGTCTTAGTCTTTGTACATTTAATCCAAAGCATACTAGTTTTGTTTTGTTCTGTTTTGTTTTCACCTAAATGGACTTTGCTAAAACAACCACATTGAAAAAAAAAGTGAAATAATCTTGGCATAGCAAATAATTTTAACAGCCTGTTTGTAAATTGCCTGAGTGAACTGAATCCAAGTCAGGTTGAGTTCACAGCAAAGATCAGTTTGATAAAAGTTTGCCAATAACTTTACTGCCCAAAAGCTGGTTGCATTGTTAAAGTGTACAGGCAGTTATCATGAATGCTTATCTGAAAATTCATGCATGATTTTACCATCTGTGTCTGAATCCCTCAAAAGCAGGTGGAATAACTGTGGAATTCAGCATATCAGACCAAGACTCAGGTTGGATTTCTGTATTTACTGTTGGGTGACCCTGGGCAAGTAATGTCATCAGTTTCAAAGTCCAGGGAATGGGAAATTTCTGAAATTATTTCTGAATTGCCAAACTGCATCTAACGGAAACACAGCTTAGCAACTTTGAAATAGCATTAATTGAGTATTTTGAAAATTGAATAAAAAGCAAAAAAAGGCCCTTTCTTTCTCAGGAATAGTAAAACAAGTTGCCTTACTATAAGCATTTTTTAAAACACTGGTAATACATAGGATACAAAAACTTGTGTAGTCTGCACTGGTCTTGAATTTATTGTCAGCTCTTTGTATTAAAGTCTACAAAGGAGACTAAACCACTGGAAAATACTCTACCTCTAGGGAAACACGGTTCAGCTGTTCATCCTCTTTGAAGCAAAGGCAAATAAAAATGTGTTTCCCTGTGGTGCCTTCTATGTTTGAGAGGTTTGAAACAATTAAACTGTGATCTCAGCAGGCACCATTACTCATATGATTATTGTCTCAATGTAGTTTCTTGTAAATTCTAAATACAGCTCAGTTAAATGTACTTAAATTGACTTAATTTCATATGGTTAGTAGAGATATGGCTGATCTAGTAGAAGGTGCTTATGTTGATGTGTATTTTTTTAGTGAATAGCATTTTTTTATTTCCAAACTCACGTGTTTATAAAAAGGCCATGAGCAGATGAGCTTATTACTCAAAGACACAAAACTGATCTGCAAAAAACATCAGCAAACACTAAAAAAAAAAGAATTCCTAAAGTTTTATTCTGAAATCCAAATAAGTGGTCTGGTTTCCAATGGAGTGTTCAATAGTTCTTCTAATCAGGAGCTGAATTTATTTATTTCTAAAGATAAAGGTGAATTTTGTGGCTTAATTTTAAGCTTGTCTTTTTTTGAAATGATAACCAGATATAGCTATTTGCCTCTCAAGTCTCACAGAGAAGAAACTGATGCATAAGATTCGTCTACTCTCATAATAAAATTATTTGATCTAGATCAACATTAAAGGCCCTCTGCTGTACAATAAGTAGGAGGTAAAAGCTTGGACCAAGGGCACATGAAAATGAGTAACTACTTCTACACCAGATTCTGGCATTCTATTACCACTCACAGTGAGTATGAACTTTGTTATCAGAGATCGAGCTGCAAACAGGAGAGATCTGTTAGGCTTAATGCTGTTAACTGCTTTTATCTGCTATAAATTGTAGAACTGTAGAACTCTCTTATTCTTAGTTGTTGTTGGCTGGCCCAGAAGTAAATCCAGTAGAAAAATGAAATATTTTATTATTTTTCTCTTCCATTAACAACTGCAGGGGAATTGTGCACATCTGTAGATTTCAAGCCTTCGTTTCCTAGCAGTTTTTGTATGTTATGTGCTTTCAATAGTGAAAAAGAAAAGTCTATTTTGAAAAAAACAGTGTCTACTTTAGGTGGATAGACTGTCTTTGCCCTTTGAGTATGGTTTAGGCTAAGATACTGATATTTTTTGAAGCAGATGGTCACAAAGTAGACATGAAAACTATTTGTTGGCAAATACCAGGCGCTGGAGAACCCACTCCTCTGCTGTGGGTTGCAAGCTCTCAGCAATAAGGGAAATGGGTTTTAGAGCCACTGTGTGCTAACAAAGTCTTTCATAGGCTCAAAAGACATACAAGCATTTGGTTGGATTGCTCCAGGTAATTATGTTCCCAGAAATTTGTATCAATCTTGGGGAAACAAAAAACACAAGAACAGAGGGATATGCAAGAGGTAAAACATTAATGTAGCCTGAATAGAAAAACAAAACAAACCCACTAATTTTCTAAGAAAGTACTAGCATAAATCATGAACAAAACTTTACTATCATCTGGGCAAACAGATCTGTGCATTGGACCAAAGATATGTTTTCCTCTGCCCATGTAGGATGGATAGGTCAGATGATTGGAGCTAGAAAGATGTGGGAAAGTCTTTCTACTGAGAGCAGACATAGCATTAGCCCTAATAGAGAAACTTTACTGATTGCTTCCATGTCCACTAAAAATTAACTTATCAAAAAAACCTCAAGCTGTTTCAAAAGGTGTTGCCAAAATAGTCTAAATAGACTGCCAAATTCAGAAGAAGCAGGGAAAAGTCTCAAAGACTTGGACGTTTTAAGTGCTTGAGAGCTTTTCTTTTTGGACTGAAATTGTTGAAGGAAATTCCACAGAAGAGTACAAACTAATACAGAGTTTCTGAAATGTTTTGCATCTTCTTTCAGTTCATGTAATAACTCCTGCCTTTGGGCTTCTGATTTCCTGAGGGACTGAGGCAAATCTCACTTTAAGAGGAATTTGTTTTTGAATTCTAACACAGAGAATCATTTAAAATATCACCTGGCTATTTAGGCCTCTTAAGCATACACCAGGCAGACTGTCAACTTTACAGCTCCCGTTTCAGGTCAGATGCCTGGATTTGAATATGGTCATTAAAAATCCAAGTGGCCCTGTTAGCAGGATCTAGGAGGAATGGCTCCCAGAAGCAACACCTCAAGGGCCACAGGGGGCAAGGTGTGTGCAGCTTACTTTGGGAGCCCTACTACGTGAACACATTTCTGGTACCTCCTCTGTTCTGGCTGCACACTTCAGCATCTGCATCTCTGAGGCACCCCATGAGGGAAAACGTGCTCAGATCTTGCTAATATACACGACCAGCAGAGCTCAGCATCAAGTACAGCAGTCATGGTCCAGTTCATCTGAAAACACAGCTGGAAGAGAAATGTCTACATTTTTCATAATAGCCTAAAGGTTAGAGTACTAGTGCAAGAACTGGACTCAGCTCAATACAGAGCCTGAAGAGATTCACATTCATCTTTTCTGGGAGAGTATGCTATGGCCCAGGTGATGGTAAATGTGAGAAGGTGGTGTCTCCACCATTCCTGGTCAAGCTTGGCCACTATGCAGCCAGTAATGAACGAGTCATGAGAAGCAAGGAGAGGAAGCATGATACTGCAGCCCCTGGTTCAGGACATGTTTGAAAATGGGGAGCCAGGCACCTAGTCACTGCTTCAAATGCTCTGTATGCATTTTATCCAAACATCACTTAATGAAAAATCTGTGAGAACAGGGCCCAAAACTTAATCCCAGAAGAGAGCCCTTTACACTAGGTAACAGGAACTAGGCTTCTGTTTGCTTGCTTTCTCTCCCTGTAAGCCCATGAATCTTACATTTCTGACTGCAGGATGGCCCAGGCATTTTATTAGTAACATTCCCTGCAGGTTTCCAATGTGCTTGAAAATGAGGCTGGAAGTAAAAAGCATGACTATCTTCTAAATCCTCCTGATCATCTTGTCCTCTTATATGGAGTCCAACTAAGTTAATTCATTGCTGCCCCAAACCAAAGATTTTTTTTTTTTTTCAGCTGAGGTTTTCTTCCAGCTCCAATCATCACATAGGACATACTCAGGAGAACTGATTTAACTGATGCCCTGCATGTACACAGTATCTTTCTTTGAGATGTTGTTGAAGTTGGGCTTTTATCTGTCAGTTTTCATCTATTATTTGGTAGTTAGGAGACACACATGCAGGATTTTTTATATAAATTATTGATTTCATATTGGATGAAGTCTCATAACTGCATATACAAGTCTGAGTTATTAAAGAAGATAGAACTATCACTTCCAGCTTTCCTTAGGAGATGTGCAATCCCATGACAGGTACACTTAAATTTTGATGTGTAGGTTCAGCCAAACTGGTTGCTGTTTTGTGGGGTTTTATGATGATTATTGGATTTGTGAAAATGATTAAAAACTATCAAAACCTGTCGAAAAGTTAGGGTTCTTCACCCTGAAATTAAACTGCATTGAAATATAAAATCAAAGAGATTTTTAGACTTGCAATTAATGTGTATTTCATCAAGTTTATTTACAAGGGAGAACAGGAAAATAAATCTGTTTGTTTTTATTTTTTTCCCTGTCTATCCCAAGCCTTGGTAACCCACAGAACAGTACCCTTAAGCTTCTTGTCTCAGAGGAAGTGCCATTTCCAGGCCATTACAAGCAGAGCTGCTCACCGATGGTGCTTGGCATGGGCAAGTGGATTCTTGCTAATCCAAGAAGGCAGGCAGAGAGAGAGCACAGGACAGAAAAGACTGGTATAGACAAGTCCTTATGTGACTTCCAGGCCCTGTGTTGTAATATTTCCACCTCATTGTGCTAGTAGTAAGAGATGAAAACAGATTTTACATCTGAGATGTACAATTTTTACCTCTGGAGCTAATGCTCTCTAATCTGTCTTGACTTAAGCATCATTAGAATCGATTTCACTGGGTGTTAATGTCAGCCAGCTCGAAGATCCACCAAAGAGCTGTTCCTGCCCAATACTATCATTACATTACCTTGATTTGACTAACTGAAATGTTCTCATGAGATATACTATTATTATTTAATTTACGTCTTCTGGAACAGGACTGATTCATGTAATGTTGAAATCATCCATAGGTAATTTTTTATTCCCCTGAGGTTTTATGAGGTACAGATAGGGGTAGGATAGGTATTTTGAAGCAAGATTGATTTAAATTGTCTATAGGAAAATTCATATTTCCTTGCAATCTCCCGCTGAATAACTAGATGACAATTCTGTGCTGTGTATAAATGGGATTGGTAGGGATTTTCTAAAGAGACTTCTTTTCATTAGAAAATGCAGATATTTTGACAGCAAAACTTCCTCTGGAATCATATTAATTTAGAAATATTTTATCTGGAATCTTTCTGAAATCTAGGAACTACTGGTAATAGAATCGTGCTCTCCCATTGGTAAACGAATTATAAATTATTCCTGTAGAATAGAGGAAGAGGAAAAGAGCTTCAGTGGAGAAATGAGAGAAACAACCGGCATTCTGGTGATTTAGACAATGGCTCCAGTCATAGCAGGATCAGCTGTGCGACTTTACCTACGCTTCCTTGACTCTTCTTGCTCTTGCTCAAGGTGTTTTTCCCTACATAAATAAGAGCATGGCTCATTTTCATCCGAGTGAGGAATGAAGATGTCTTCTGAAACCCTCAAAATTTACGTGAGATGCAGGTGTTGTGTTTGGTCCCCTCCCTTCTTCCAGTCCCAATGATAAAGCTATACCTATTTTTTCCAGTTAATAACGATGCAAGTATTAGAACAGGCCTAGAATGACATTATAATTACAGCTGATATTTTTGCATATATTTTAATATTCTGCATATATTTTCTACCTGTCCTAAGTCACAGGGGCCTAAGGCTGGTTCTGGAGAAGAAGCAATGATAAACTAATGGACTAAAGTCATGCAGCAGTCCTTGAACAGAGATGCCAAGTGCTATAAGAAACATACATGGCTTCAATGTTTTGTTGGACATGGATACCACTACACATTACTTAAAGGGGAAACCAGTTCTAGTCTCAGTATAGATTAGAAAAGCCTGATGCTGCTGTAAAGCCTGTCCTTTAACTGATGTCCATGACAAGATAGTGAACGTCCGATCCTTTTTGCTATGATCCTAATTATTTCTAACTTTCACATGCCGGATCATAGTGAAAGAAGTGACTACTTTGATTTCCAGGGCCTCCTTGGAAAATATTCCCTTGGATGACATATACAGATTATAGGAGAAAGCTTGAAGAAATTAAAAGGAAGCAAATAGTTCACCAACAAGGGGTAACACCTTTAGACCTACCATGTAGCTGCATGTTGAACCTTTTTACAGGCTCTCCTGCAAAAGATAAAGTTAAAGCTTACCCATTACCAGACTTTTCTCAAATGCTGATGTAATTAACAGGTTTCATCCTACGTGAATATTTTGAATTCTCCTCCACTCCACTGTTAGCACCATACACTCGGTGTTTCTTTTTAACAGGCTAACCTGAGTCTGCCCCTTGAATAATGCTCTAAGTCTGCTTTTTTTTTTTTTTTTTTTCCCCTAACTGAAATTCATGGTACAGAATTGAGAGAGCCATAATGGACTGAGTGATATCTCTCTGCTCTCTTGCTTAGAAGGAATGTCATCTAACAATTTCTATAACAAGCCTGGAACTTTGGGTTACCAAGGAGGAAAATCCATCTTGCGTGTCTCAGTGACAAACCATGCAAAACCATGATATTTATGAGATGCTTTTTTTTTTTTTTTTTTTTTTTTTTTTTTTTTTTTTTTTTTTGTTTTTTTTTTTTTTTTTTTTTGTGTCTGCTACAACTGCAGCATTTTTACTCATGTTAAAAAAAGGAAGTATTTTTTTCACAATCTGCACAATTTTTTATAGAACTTTTGGCTAGGAATAAAAGCTTTATGATACTTTTACAACAAAGTCTGTTCCAAATTGAAATAACATTATTCCTGTACCTCATCAACTTTAATATGCAGGAAAAAAATTGTGGTGAATGACCCAGTGCTGTAACCAATTGGGGAAAAAGTGATAGTGGCAGCTACTTTGTTATCAAGGGAAACTCTGGCGCACTGAGGTATCTTTTTACATGAGAGACAAAGCTTCAATCTAGGTAATAGGATAAAAGTAATTTTAACACACAATTAGCTGAGTAATATAAAATAATCATAGTAGCAAACACATTAATAAACAGTAAAAGGCTTTCACATTCCCCAGGGGTTTCTTGCACAGTAGTTCCTAATTGCCCATACATGCACAATAATAATATCTCTACTTCTTACCTGTGGTTGTCCCTGGATACTTTATCATTGCTATGGACTGATCTCCTGTTTTCTCATGTGTACTGTAATCAAATATAAGGGTAGCAATTATTCTTATCAGCTGTAAGACTTGTAAAAGAGAGAGCCCCTATAGCAAAACTGTATTTGCAGGTATATTACTGGGGAAAGCTTAGCATGTATGGTTCTTCAAAAGAGAAAGCAGAAGTTTTTCTGAAGAATGGGACAAATAAAGCAACAGGACCAAGATCTTACTTTTTACTTTAACCTTAGTAGCAAATAAAAAAGAGAAAAAGAGCAACAAAATAAGCAGTATTCTGTAGTACCAGAGCACTTGAAAGAGAGCATGTCATGATTCAAAAGACCCTTTCTTTTGACTGTGTTTGGCAGAGACACTGTGGAAACATATGACCTTTTACATATGCATCGGGAGACAGATGAGTTCCTGCAAAAAAAMCAAAGGCATTCCCAATGAAATTAACAGGGGAGAGCCTCAATGCTGAGAAATCCCGGTCTAGTATTTGCTCATCTGGAAAAAATCTAGACATCAGATTTGTTTGTTGAATAGTATTTCTTAATATGCATTAGACAAATTAATATTTATAATATTATAGGAGAGAACAGTTGTTTCTTGATACAAGATTTAGTTCTACTCTACTGCAGTAAGTGAAATAGGCCAAATGGGGTTGTGGGAATACTACACAACATTTTCCATGAATGTTCATCTGAGCTTTTTAATGAAATCATGTTAGTGACATTTGCTAGCCCCTTTTGTTTTAGCTGTCACTTCTATGGCCAGACACAACCCTAGTAGAAGTCCAGTTAATTCAGTGGAATTCCACTTTGGTCTACCTCAGGGTTTCTGAAAGGCAGACAACGCAAAGGACTGACCATTGAATGCTAAATTTCCTAAATTAACTGTTAGGTTCAAGTTAGGTTACAAATTATTAAGACATATTATTGTTCCTTCTTTCTGATTCAGTCACTTGGCTGTTTGTTTCCTTGATAAAAGTGGCCTGCAGCAAAAAGATCTAATTTCTGTGCTCTCAGTTCAGAGTCTCTTTCAGGAGGCCTCTGAGTCTGTCCTTTTTGTAGCAGCCATGATCTCTGAGCTTTTACTACATGTGGGCTTTCTTTGATCCTGCTTGAATAAACATGTTTTTATATCACTTCTCTTGCACTCAGACACACTAAACCATGACCTAACACCTACAACTGTTACAGCAGTCTTAAAGGAAAACTCTGGTACCAGTACCGCAGCTCAGTATATTACTGTATTGTGAGTTGTGGCCCCTGTTATTTCAGCTATTAGTTCTGGAAAACAATTTTTTCTTAAATTTATGTTTAATTCCTGATGACAGTTCATCAGCCTCAGTAATACCCAACAAGCTCATGGTTAATACTTCACATGTGCAGAAACACTTAAGAATTGTGTGTATATATTTGCTATAGTTTCATCAGTATATAAATAAATGCACTTAGCAAAGCTTTTTTTTTCCATTAAATTTTTAAGCAAACGCACCAAAATGTGGGCACTAAAAGTGATCATGTAAACTATTTCTCTCCTAGTTTCACACTTAGGTTTGATCTTTAGAGAACTCATTTAAACAAATTTCTTTCCGGCTAGGCTTCCAAAAAGATCTAAATGAGTTAGCTACCAAGACTCACTAAAATTCTGTGTCAAGGAATTTAACTTCCTCTGTAAAATATGGACACTTCCTTGGTACAGTGTTGTATTACTAGTCCATACTCGTTTAGTTGTCAGATAGAATTAAATTTAAGGATAAGAGACAGTTGGCCTATCCATTCAGCTTTTAATTTCCCAAGTCTATGGTTTATTTAACTTACCATAAAAGTAAAGGAGTTGTTAGATTACATCAGACACAAACGAGGCAGCCTGTCTGTTAGTGGTAAGGCAAGCCTCAGTGCTTCAAAGAAAACCACTATAAAGCATTTAACCAAATGTATAATACCATGAAGTAAATCTGTTCCTTCCTCTTTCTTCCGCGAAAAATTTGGGCCCTGAGAACTCCTTCACCTGTTTAATGTCTTAAAAAAAAAAAAAAAAAAAAAAGTCTTACCAGGATGTAAAAATATGATTCACGCTTAGAAAGCTTTTCCAGACCTTGTTTTAAAATCCCACTTCTCCCTCTGTCCCGTGTCTTTAGGAGAGGAAATAACATTTTCTGACTTACTTTCCATGCACAAAGATGTGGAGAAGGTCCAAAACTAAGGTTCTTTCATAGACATTCTTATTTGAACCAATTTGGATTTTTCATCTATACACTGGAATTCTGTGGCTAGTTTTGATGTTTACTCAAGTTGCATACTGCAGAGCTGCAATAAAAATTTCTGTCTCTTGCACTTACATGCATGCACACACACACATGCACGCACACACATGCACACAAGTACGTGCTTTGGAAACCAAGTAATATACTTGCAACATACCAAAAGATTTGGGATTCAGAGAGTTCCAGCGTCCTTTTATTTTTTAATATACGTGATCTTGGCATATTTAAAACCCTGGAAAGTCACAATTTACTTTCCAAATATCATCGCGGACGGCTCAGCAGCAGGGCTGTACAACAGGATATCCAGCTATTGAGCGCTGCTGTCACAGGTGGCCAGCAGTGCAGCTGCAAAGAGCTTCCTGCCAGGAGGGCAGAGTGGGTCCACAGGAAGAAATGTTCCTTTCCTCTTTCAATCTGTTTTCAACTATAAAGAAAGGCCCAGCTCACACTCCTACAGCCGATCTGCCTACACAGCATTTTTCAGCTGTAGCAAAATCTCAGCTAACGTTTCCAACAATAAATGCCCCAAAGTGGATCAGACCATTTACAGGGTTTCGAACAACAGGGAGCCCTACCTTCAACATGGAGGTGCCCTTGAGAAACAGTTCGGCTTGATTGCATTACTGTTGTGTGCAATTGTATCATCATTTTATAGCTCATTTAAGAGCAATCTGTGATGTTCAAAAACTGGGCAACAAAAGGAGCAACTACCTTTTTCTTGAGATACCACATGACAGCCAATTCATATGTTTCCTCTTTGTCCTGCAATCAGTCATAAAAAAAACTTACATGAGAAAATTGCTTTTAAGCAACTGTGGATTTTTACTATAAAGAAGGAAAGGAGGCAGACCTCTTCTTCTACTCGTGAATTTTACAAGCTGATGCTTCATCTGTGAAAACCAACAGCCTGTTTAGGCAAAGCCAATGAAAAAGAAAGAGGGTGCTTCTTCACAGCAGTGTTAGCAAAAGACATGCGAGAGTTCACTGTGTCATGTTACCCAAGCTTATTTCCAAGGAGGACATGGACTAAAGAAATGCCAAGAATGGAGATTGGGATGGGGGGGGGGGGGGGGTAGGTAAGAGAGAACAGATTTTGGAAAAGCATTTTTCTCTGAGCAGACAAGAAGCTTAACATGTCCACAGAATATGCAGATGTCTCATGCACATAAAATTAAGTGTGTGTGTAAATGTCTTCAGGACTGAGGCCTTAATGCTAGTATGGAAAGCCAGTGAGATGACAGAAAAAATTTAGACTGATGTCAGCGAGTTTTCTGGCCCTGATCCTACTAGTAGATATGGATGAAGACAGCATCACAGGCCCCAAGTGTTTCTTTAGTCTTGCTGTACTAATAAGTGGCTACTCTGTTTCAGCCTAAAACTGGAGGTTTCTGTACTATGGATTTCTGAGGAATTGAGTCCTATATTGCAAAACATTTTTATTCTCTCAAATCCAAAAAGCTCTATCTATCTAATTATGTATGAATTACCTATACCCCAAAATAGCTAATCTCAATCTGCCAGGGTACTTGAAAAAGTAGTACATAGCCATTATTTCTAAAAATGCTGTAATTAAGATTAGTCTTTCCCAGGGACCATCTGGGGATGTGAAAATATCTTAATGGAGTTACTGTGCACAATCAGTTTCTTTTGTGATTAAAGAGTTGTCTCTATCAGCATTTGCCACATTCATCACTGAAAATTACAAAATATGCCTCCTGGCGAAGGCATACTCCTAAAGTACTCAAGGAACTGTAACTGAAACAAACACTGATGGCCTTACCTTGTTATCCTGGAAAAATATCCGATGGAAAGCCAATTTAAATAAATTGTTAAACCATTGTGTCAAGTTGCCCTGAGAATGCAATTTTTTTAAAAGAAAAAGCCATAGACCTTGAGTTTAAGCTGAATTGCACCATGAAAATGGCACGAACACTATTGATACTGGACAAATTATTTGTCCTTTGATACCAATGTATCTGCGAGAAATATCCAAGCCAGAGGAGTCCAGCATAAATGAGGGGAAAATGTCCATTTACCCAACAAATAGGAATCATTACCACATTCTTCAGCTCTCTCTCTACTTTAATTTTAGAGAGCGATGTTCCATAATGATGATTATTTGCGAACTTGTGGCTCTTCGAAAATTCATTCTTCTAAAACTCCACCCCTCCCTACACATTTTCTTAGAGATAAAACAAATTATTACCTTTTCCTTTGACTCTGCAGGTATTAAGTACCTACTAGCTAGTCTTATCTTGTCATATACAACTTAACACTGCAACTCAGGAGATCATCTTTTCTCTTTCGCATCCTCACATTTTAGATGTAAGGCAAGGAGGTCCCAGAACAATACACAATACTGTAAAATCTCATGGTTTAGAGGTAATCAGACTCTAGGTGATGTTGTGTAACTATAGAAGCCATTGCAGACTCCTTTAAAACATGCTGAAACACCATGATACAAATTCACATGGAATTTGAGAGTCGGAGCATACCCACTAAAAACCCAGGCTAAAGAAAAGATCTGAGGCTACCCAGAGGGTTGTATCAGTTCAGCATAACACTTAACCATGTGCTGCAATTCTATTGACAACAGAGGGTTTTAGAATTGCATTTAAAACATCCTTCCCTCATAGAAAAGCTTCCTTTGAATAGAATCACAATTATTAGGTGAGATGTTTTATAACACCTTGTGACTTACTAAAAGTTGCTGAGATGCTGTTCATAGTACCCACTTTTTGGGATTTGTAACTTGCATGCTAGTTTTGTGATGAGAAACAACAGTAAACACCAAGCCAACTTAGTGCACTTTACCCTCTGGTGCAGATGGTTTTGTACTCATTGCCATTTGAATATGATCTTGAACTGATTTTAGGTAGGCTTAGATTCATGTTTTAGTAGAGGTATAATTATATTTTTATACTGGAAAAAAGGACATTTACTTTACAATGTTCTTTGATATTCTTTTACCTGTTTTATGAGGGAAATTGATAGTATTTCAGCAAAAGGGTAGATTCTTGTTGCTCAATAAGGAAAATAAATAAAAACAATAAATAAACTTACTTTCTTTCAGGAAAAAGTAGTAGAAGGTCCCTGGTTTATTCAAGCTGCATGAAGCACACTAGAGTCTGACAGATGCAAACATGCAATCCAGTTCACTGATCTGTGACTACCAGTCATCACATAAATTATCTAGAGAAATAAGTTTAATAGGTACAAGAATGAATATATTTCATACTGAGACTTTGCATCAACACATACACACGACCAAATAGTCTAATCCTAGCATCCCAAAGCTCCTCAAATTTTGTGAGTCCAATCCACTAAGTGAATACTATTAAAGGATACTATTATAATAACAGAAAAATAATCTTTCTTATCATTTTTTATAAAAGATTCCATTCACAGTGCAAATCAGGAAAAACAGACTAGTATGATAATTATTCATATTCTGTAAGATACAATCATGAACATCTTTTGCAGAATTAATTAACCTTCAGTTTCACTTTGGAAAGATAGTATAATTTAATGACTCCCCCAAATCATCTCTGCTGTGAAGCCTACTGGGAATTAGCAAAGCCTGTTCATCTGAAAGTATTATAGTTTGCAGGCTACTGCCACCGACTGATCTTAAGGCTGCCTGACATTTTGCATTCTAAAGACCTTTCTTTATTTCAGGTACTGAAAAATTTTAGAAATTTGGCAGAAGAGATTATTCCATCTATATACCAGATGTACAGTTTAGCATATGGACTGAACATTATCACTCTTTTTGCACATTTGACCACTGCACCAATTGACCACCCACACAAAAACTGAACAAACTATTAAAAAAAGCACACAGATGATGCTCACTGATGGTCTGACATCTCTTAGACTTTTCATTTTCTGGTGCTTCTCAAATTACACATAAATCCATCAAGCCTTTGACTGGCTTTTTTGTTATTCATATTTAAACTCTTATAAAACTGGGCCAATGCACTCAAATGAAGTCATGTCAGATTTGCAGTGTTATCACTGAGAACATATTCTGGGCCAGTGGGAGCTGAGTTTTGCCAGCTGGCTCTACTGTTAAGATAAATTCCTAGCCTGAGCTACATGGTAAATTTTGTATGTATTTAGACATGCCTGGGTAAAAGACCAAGTTAAACTGGTTATCTAAGTAGTCTAGACAATTGTTCATGATACTTCAGGAAATCGCTTGCCTTCAGACTTTATGATTGACTTTATGATTTATTTTCTTTAAACATGGAAACCGTCACAACAGGCAGCATGTAATGAAAAGTGTCCTGAAGAAGTAGAGTTTCTTCAAAAATTGTCCATACTTCTGAGAAGTCTTTTACAGTGGCCTTACGTTGGTCAGTTGTCTTTGAAACGTAAGATCAAGACCATTTTCCTATGGAAAAACTGGGATATTAGATTTTACCTTTTTAATTGTTTTCGATTATTTTTATTCTTGGTCTTTGCTTTACCCTGACCACATTATCTTGAAAAGTGTCCAGGTTTGGCTCTGTTAAATGCATTCTTATCTTTTCTTAACTTTCCAAATTTTCTGATGAGTGAGACATTTTTCATCATCACAAAAATCTGCAATGAGTATCCTTATCCTTACTTTTCATGAGTTTTATTCACCAATTTTTAGCATAGAATGAGAACAGAGACCATGTATCACCTCCAGAAACCAAATGACAATCAAATAAAAAATCAACTTAGTATTAGAACGAAATACATCCAGATCAAATTGATTTTTTAAATCCTGAGAAGAGTGTAAGGCAATTCTCCCTCCGAGAGTCAAAGAAAATAAACTGTGTGTGAGGAAATGCTACAATAAACTGGTAATATATTTCCATAGGGGATACATAGGAATGTTCCATACATCCTCCTAAAATGGCAGTACACTCGACTTAATAGCAGAAAGTAAACCACTTCCATACTGAAAAAAAGGATTAGCTGCATAACAGGGATGGAGGCCCAAGCTCTGGGCTTGACTTACTGTTGAGAGACAGTCAGCAGTGGCCAGGGAGGGGCCCAGACTGAGTGACTAATATTGGCATATAAGGAGAATTACAGCTGTGCTGATTGACTGGCTGATTGGCAGGCATTTACTCTCTGTGCTCACAGAGCACCTAAGAATGTAAGCTATATCTACGTGAAATATCTGTTAGGACATTAAGTGACTGTATTGATGCAGAAATTCCTTATGGTGTCCAGAAAGCTGGATGGTCATATGGGACTGACTCTTTTCCCTTTTTTTTTTCTTAGGCCCCAAATTACGTCAAAAGAAACTAATAATATAAAAAGTATTTGGCTTTTCAAATACAGACATAACATCAATGTAGAACTATACTCTAAGGAAAGAAAGAAGCAGCACATTTTTGTCTAAGTTTTGGCTTAATAGCAAGTTTTCTAGTTTGCAGGAAATGCTTTTTGGTCTGTTTTGTTTGTTTGTTTGTTTGTTTGTTTTATTTTGTTTTTAATTTAGTTTTAAACTGAACTGGGCCACCACCAATTCTTCCTGATATTTCTAAACTTTAATTTCAGTCTGGATAGCTACTCAGACAACCCGGCTTTTACCCTTCACTACTAATATAAACAGCTAGTGGTGCCCCTGGGACTCCTTACCATGCTGTCTTAGGGTTGGGGATCTAAACATTAAAAAGTTTCCAGAACAGTACCTGACCTGCCTGGTGGTCGGAAGGTTTTGCT
Organism: Casuarius casuarius; assembly: GCA_003342895.1. Classification (NCBI taxonomy): domain Eukaryota; kingdom Metazoa; phylum Chordata; class Aves; order Casuariiformes; family Casuariidae; genus Casuarius; species Casuarius casuarius. The sequence continues at coordinate 48,610 of PTFA01000089.1, read as the reverse complement.
CCTGAGCTTGCCGGAGATAGCAAAAGTTTGTTGAACTTTTAATAGTACAGTCCAGCCATTCTGGCTTCCATGAATTAGCATTTTGTGATTCAATTCTGTTTCTTCACAAAGTTTCTGTCCAATTCTCATTCTCTCCCTAGTGAGTTTACAGAACCACAAACCACGAGCTGTCTTGTCTAGTTTGCTTTCCGTGCCTGGTCCAACTGGCAAACTCAAGGCATATTTAACCCTGTGGTGATGGCTCCCTTTTTCCTCATAGCCTTGTGACCGGAGCATCTGGAAGGCAGAACAGGTCTGCTCTGATTCCCTCTGTGCCGGAGGTGAATTGAACCCTCACTCCCACCACTTGTGCGTGCCACAGTCTCTGGCATTTGTATGCTCTCAAGGGGTGAGGGAAGAAAAAAATTTCCTTCTTACCCTTACATTTAACATTCTTGTTTTCCATCCTGCTTTGAAGCAAGTGATTCTCCTTATACAAATTCTGCTCTGTTGAAGGTGCAACCTTTAGCTGGATCTAACCCAAATACCAGCAGAGAACACATAGAGAAAAATAAAACAAAGAAATTCAATTTCTTTTATTATGTGTTCCTTCAGCAGCAAATGGGTTCCTTCAGGTTTCCAAGTCCTGAGATACAAGCCTTTATTTATAAACATTTAAAACTTTTTTAGGAATATTGCTAACTTGGTGTGTGATGAGGGCACACAATAAGAAACAGGGCATCTAAAAAGTGTATTAACTTTGGTGATCATTGGAAAAGTAAGTGGATTCTAGTAAAAATGAAAGTTCAGTACTCGTTCAAACATGCTTGAAGAATTTGCCAGTTCAGCTGCCATTTTCTGAAAGTGAGTGTGTAACACAGGCTCCCTTTCACAGAAACACAGAACGGTTGAGGTTGGAAGGGACCTCTGGAGATCATCTACTCCAACCCCCCTACTCAAGGAGGGTCACCTAGAACAGACTGCCCAGGATCCTGGCTTTTGAATATCTCCAAGGATGGAGACTCTACAACCTCTCTGGGCAACCTGTTCCAGGGATCAGTCACTCTCACATTGGTGAAGTTTTTCCTTATGTTCAGAGGGAACTTCCTGTGTTTCAGTTTGTGCCTGGTGCCTTTCGTCCTGCCACTGGGCACCACTAAAAAGAGTCTGGCCCAATCTTCTTTACACCCTCCCTTCAGATATTTGTGCACATTGATAAGAGCTCCCCTCATCTTCTCTTTTACAGGCTAAACAGTCCCAGCTCTTTCAGGCTTTCCTCATATGAGAGATATTCCTTCATCATCTTAGTTTTGTATCATCAGCAAACTTGCTGAGGGTGCACTCTGTCCCTTCATCAAGCTCATTGATGAATGAGTTGAACAGGATTGGACCCAGTACTGACCCCTCAGGTACATTGCTACCTTTATTCCTTTTCCTTCCCACTCCTATTCTCATGTCTGTCTCTGCAGTTGGTCACTATTATTATCAGTCAATTTGAAAAAAAAAAAAAAATTCTCTTAAAGAAGAAAAACCCAAGTTTGTTTGTAGGAGGCCAGAGGACTAAATCCTGGTAATCAACCCATGGATCAACAGTAGTGTTATTTATACTGGGAAACTCTGTCAGGGAAAATGCTGTACAACATGTAATGAAGAAAAGGACCCTTGGCCCAGAGGGCTTACAGTCTAAGGAGAAAGAAAAGGGGCAAGTTTTATTTTTATTTAACTTTTAACTGTTGAAGAAAAAAAACGATATTGATTTTTTGACTGAGTAGCGATTATGGTCAACATGAGTAGGAATAAAAGTCATATCATTTGACACCAATTGTCACCCTTTGAATTTATGATTAATTGCTTGGCAGATACCATAGTTATAGTATCTCTTAGTACCTGTAACTACAAAAACCAACTATGAATGAAAAATTTTCTGATTGGTGAAGGACAAGCCCACTGATATTTACTGATTAGAATCACATAATCAGTTACTACATTCTTGTGGCTTTTTGTTCTTTTATACCCTTTAATTATGTCATGAAGCTTTCTCATACATTAATTAAGGAATTTATTTTCATGATTACATCATTTAGAAAGGGGAAGAAAAATGCAAACTCAGTCACGCTTAAACAAGATACATCATAGTATTTTAACAGCACACTGAGTCAGAATTTATTAATGTTGCCTTTCCTGAGCTGAAAAATTGGATGAAAGAATGAAAGCAGCTAAACACTTGGGAATAATACACTAAGCACTTAACTACCAGCGGCTAGAAATATACAGTATAAGCAAATCCAAGTCAAAATTTCCAAAGAGAAACCCAATTCCTTTATCTCCTCCAAAAGCTGGAGGTCAATTGAATCAAATGATGTAAACAAACAGAGAAAATTAATCACCCATTAAATGATATGCTTTGAAACTATAAACAAGGCATCTTCTGGTACCCCAGCAGTGGCTTTGCCATGAAATTAAACTCCTTGTACAGAAGCTTGTAAATGAAGTTTCTAAAGCTTCCCCCAAAAGTAAAATGAATCAGTGATATCAAAATGTACTGGTATGTTATTCCTTCCACATGACCTGCAAAGATATAAAAAACTTGTTTGCGCCTCTGATTTTTTATTTATGGGCTTGTACTAAAGTATATAAAATGAAATGTTTGCATATTTACAATAGAAATAGTAAGCAGATCTTTAGGTGTTGTTAATCAAAGTGGTTGCTTTCAAAGAGGCATATAGATTCACTCTGTCAGAGAAACAGGACCACTACATTTCTGATATTTTGTTTTTTGCTTGTATGAACACTGGGACGTAGGATGGTTGTGATATCAGAATGGTTAGAAAATTATGCAATTGTTACAAGAAGAGATTTGTAACCCTCTGCAAATATAATTACCTTTGTAAAAAACTGATCACACAACTTAATCAATTTCAACAGTCTTACTTGTGGTTTACATCAGTATAAAGGGCCATTCAGGCAGCACGATTTACAATTCTTTTTTGTTTGTTTGTCTGTATCCTCCTCAAACTCTTATCAAATGAAAAAGATCTCAGCTTTAGGAAAGACTTTAACATTCCTCCAGCATCAGAGATAAGGTTCATTTTTTGTTTCTTTAAAGACTGGCAAAGAAAACAATTCAAAATAAACGGTCTTATGACTTCCAGGGTTATTTGTGTGGTTATTTCATGTGAAATACCTAGTGGGCTTGTGCTCCATTTGTCTTTATCCAATAGAAGCAAGAAGGACTTCAGAAAATTTCCTTCCCACCTCATCATCAAAAAAAACCTTTTTGTCATTAACAGTGGGGAAATGATTCACAGTGCATAATATATTAATTAAGGATTTTTTTCAGCTTGAGGAACAAATCATGATTTCCCCAGATATTTCCATATGAAGTTTTCATATGTCATTCCATATTCTGAGTGCAAATCTAAAGAACAATTTACATACATATAGAAATAGAAGAAAAATGGAATTTCTTTTTCATGGGAAAATCTGAAAGTTCAAATTTGATTTTCTGTTCAAAACTGGCCCCCCAAAAGTCAAAATGGGACTCCAGAGCAATACTTATGAAGTATTCTCTTTTAAAAAATTTGATAAAATTAGTGTTTCATTTTGCTTCGGGTATTATATTATTGTATTTAGTTATATTATAAAAATAAAGTAACATTTCAACCTTATTAAAAAGATATGTTTTAACTTTATGAAACCCTAAAATTTTAATAAAATCAATGTATGTTAAACACATTCTGCCATAAAATTTTCAGTGGTGGAACATGACATGAAGGCAAAATATGTTCTCCTGACTTGCCTCCTATACTTGGAATTCATGCTGTATGAATACTTTAAACAGCAATTCTTGCTTTATGGTATTTCAGGTTTTGTGGTCTTCCAAAAAGATAACAACTGGAACCGGAATCCACCTGGAGCACTTTCATTGAGAACGTGAATTAAAATTTGCAGAAAAAGGAAAGAACCCCTCCAAGAAAATTCCTACATCTCCATTTCTGGTCTGGAATGAATTGCACTGAATTTCACTTTCAGCTACCAACTCCCATTACATACATGAGTAACTTTATTCAGATTTCCCTCAAAACAGCAAAAGATTCAGCCTTCAAATCATCAAGCAGTGTCTCATTTGTGCTTCAGCACTAGAACAAAGCAGCTCTAATGCAGATAGAGAAAGAGTAAGACATGAAAATAACATAATTCCTTGGTATTCTCTTCTTATTAAGGATCACCATATATCAGGTCCTAAAATGCCATAACTGAAAGAACATCATACATTTTTTCACAACTTTGCTAGTTATATGCTGAACTACATAGTCACACATCTTTAGATCTTGCCCAGACTTATAATATCCATTTCTTATTCAAGAGGAACATCTCACTTTGTCTTCAAGACTTTATGAAGTTTGCAATGTCCTCAATAAAGTTCACTTAACCCCTGGGGGGATGAAGAAAAAAGGAGACAGGATCAGCATTTTCTGTGGGTTAAGACCTGAAGGAGCTATACACAAGTATATATTGCTCCATGTTTGTTCTTAAAACTCAGCACCTTTCCCTCCATTTCCCTTTTGCTATTAGTCTCTTTTATTTGCTTAATTCATACATAACTTCTCAGTTACGAAAAACGATTCTTATGAATACAGTAGATAGAGAATGTCTGTGGCTTCATATGTATTCATTTTTGATTATGACAGGTGATTTAAAAAGAAAGGAAATACCAGGATGAATTATTACCTTTGCCTATTTGTAATATGATTAAAGTCTGAACTGTTTTTTTCTGAAGCATTTTTATCAAGCATTCTGTTATTTTTAGAAAGAGTAAACACAAATGCGAGGAAATGGTACCATTTGTATCTAATATATGGTCTTAACAAAAAGGAAAACAAAAAGTGATTCAATAAGTCATTAAACACATATCAACAATAAAGGACACACATTTCTTCATATGACATCATGCAGAAAGATTCATTTCTTCTGGAACACAACTAATACCCCTAAGGGTGCTTATCAACAGTCTTCAGTGGAGGAAACGGCCATTTTTTTGTTGCAAAACAAACAAACATCATTTGTTTTCACAGCTCTGACCTAAGATGTCTCCCACTGTATCTTACTGTGTTTTTAATCTGCCTTACTAGACCCAGCAGCAGGTGTGAGGCAATTGAAAACAATTGTAAAACTGAATTGTTTCTTTCACTTCCATGTGAACTTCTGCAGTTTGCATTCTTGGAGAGGCATTAGTTTGAGGTCAACAGTAATGTCTTGCTAACAGGCTGTTTGCCATAGAGGAACATTTGCCAAGGTCATTCAAAGTCTAAATTGCCAAAGTACATGCACAACCTTTTTAAAAAGCCCAACAGATCTGAAATATGTGTTACTATCCAAAGCAGGAAATTTTAGTTAAACTTTTACATCTTTGTTCCTGGGAGGCAGGAAAGTGAGGTTGCTGAAATATTCAGGACAATCTTACTTCTTTTGAAGATAGAATAAAATAAGTTGTACACGCACAATGCCAGGAGTACAGACTACAGAATAATGAAAGCACAGTTTTAGGCTGTGCAAAGAGAAATCCAACTACACATCATACTGCTTTGCAAAAGTAATTGAACTGTTCAAGAGCACAAAGTGCTCTTTGTGAGGAAAAGCAGGAATGTGACACCCTTGATCCTGGGACCCACAGCAGGTTGGGCTTTTTGGCCCTGTCTGCTGTTTGTTCCCCAGCCTGTACATAACCGCACTCAATGGCTGGGGTGTATACAGTTAGGATTATTACATAGAGGAATAGCAAAAGTTTCCTGGGTTACTTGATTCTAACATGCAGAGAGAGCTGTGATTCAGGAGACTAAAAAGGTGTTGAGCCATGTGAAGCCCCACAGGTGAAAACAGGCTTTCTGGCTAGGGAGACTCCAGTTCAGAAAGAATGGCAAGAGTGAGTGCTGACATTTTCCAAATTACAATAGAGACCTGACATGCTCAGTCACAAGAAAAATCATCTTGCTGATGCTGTAAGACCTGTTCAATGTAATACAGAGTTATTACCTCCAGTCTCTCAGTCCAAGTCCCCACCCTCCTCTTTGTCCCATATGACATTCTCATCTTATTTCTTTGGGTCCAGGTTTGGTAGCCCTATTGGGGCTGGTCAGACCTCAAAGAAAACATATGAGAGATGGATTACCGGGCTATAAGAATTTGTTAAAATGGAAGTACAGCACACAGATGCTCACTGACCTCACTGATGAAGATGTCAGAGCACTACTGCAGTTTATAACCCAACTCAGAAAAAGAAATATTGGCACACAAAATGGGGCTGAAGCACCTATATATAAGGGACAAGAAATGTATTTTCAGATCATTTAGAATTTCAGGCATTCTCTTACTGATTTATAAAACAGCCAGTTGGTGCTGGGTACATTAACTGTTCTCTGTGCTCTGCTTTGTAACATTCACATTTTAGCCTGTGGTTTTTCAATAAGCTAGGTTCCATTCAGCTATATTTCAAATGTAGTCCAGATGACTGTCCACTGCTGGCTGTTAACTAAAGAGTCAATAAAACACGTTTACATTGTGTTACTGGACAAAGTCCAGTCTTTTCCATCAATCAGACTGCATAATCTCCCAGTAACAAAGTAATGCTGATTTTATAGACTATTTATATGAAATCTAATAATTCCCCATTCAGCCTAAGCTAACATATACTTTAGTACGGATTATGACCTCATAGTTAGCAAGACAAAATGGTAGTATTTTTAACATAATCGATGCTGACAAGAATTAACAGTTCTCTTACATTTGCTTTTATTTCAAGGCTTGATGTATAAATGAGTTGCTCTCACATTATGTATTTGAGCAGTGGCTCAGACACCCTGACTCAAAAAAAAAAAAAGTTTGTGCTATACTTGAATCTGTTTTTCATAGACAGAAAGACAGTGAAATTCCTCTCTCTGCCTGAGTAAAGCAATTCAGTAGTGTTCATCTGTCATACTTTTCGCAAAATGTTGGCAAGTTCTTTGGTATTTTCTGTTCTTGTGTATTTCTCTCATTATTTTTCAATAATCCATTTTAGGTATAAAAGTACTTTGCTTTCCATTTCTAAAGCACTTTCTATTAGAGGATTTCAAAACATATTTACAAACTTGAAAGAATTTTCCTGGCCAGCATCTGTATATGTTACACTACAGGCAGCAAAATAATCAGAAAATTAAAATAGCCCAATAGATATGATTCTAAATTTAGTAATAATAATACAAGAGTGTGTGTATGCACGTACACAGCTGGGTTTGACATTCTATAGCTGAAAAGTGGAATCTTTCAGTTTAACTTTATAGCTACTATCTTTATAAATATATAGTTCACAGAATCATGGAATAGTTGGGATTGGAAGGGACCTCCAGAAATCATCTTGTATAACCCCTCTGCTCAAGCACGGTCAGCTAAAGCAGGTTGCCCAGGACCATGTCCAGTTGGGTTTTAAATATCTCTGAGGATGGAGACACTACAACCTCTAGTTACATCATTAACAAATAATGCTATGCCTATATAGTATTACCATATTTCAATGTTGTTACAGTTGTCTTTGAGACCAGTCATGAATTGATAAGCTATTTTTCTAGATTATGTATGAATTCAGAGTAAAATGATGGCACCTTTTTGTATTTACAATCTAAATTGTTCATGTGTGTCTTTGAACATACCAACCTATTCCTGTTACTTTAGGCAACTGCCTGGGGTTGGTGGATTACTTCCCAGGGGTCTGTGAAAAGCTACTATAAAAAGTAAGTTTATCAACAGACTTAACTCTACAGGGAGCCATAACTCACTGGGGAAACTTTAAAATATGTTGAAATCCGCAATGTTTCTGCAGTGGTTAGTCGAATGGTATTTTCGGCATTGCTTGAACAACACCTACCCCTGCCCCCTGCCCTTCTCTTCATCATACTTTTATCATTATTTTGATATAAATAGACTACTTTCTTGTGAAATTTCCTAATGTGTCACTTGATAACCCAATACTGGTCATGGAGTTGCCTGGGTGAGGGATGAAAGTTGTTTTTTACGTATTATACACTGCTAAGACAATCTGTTGATAAATTACTTCTTCTCTACCTAAGTTAAAGCACAGATACTCCTTTTACTCCTACTGAGCCTAAACTATTGAATCATTTTAACTAGAATTAAATTGATAAGTATGATTTAAGCTTTAGTAAAGGAAGTAGACAACCGTTTCCTGAAACTATTTACTAATGTATAACAGCAAATCAAATTGAAAACAAATAGGAAAACTACTTCCAGAAAATAAATATCAGATGCTACAGAATCTCAGAGGTGAAGAGATGAAAGGCGATTTAGATTTTGTAGTGGTTACAGAAATTTGCCAATATTTAATGGTGTCCCACAGGGTTATATCAGGAAATCTTTATCTACAAATTTTCTGATTCCTCAAATAATGTCACTCAGGATAGATAAGCTATTAGAAAAGGATAGTTCTATCTTCAGAAATCCATGGAGGAAGAATGTGCAATGATATTGGTTGGTTACTCTTTCTTAAAGAAGGGTTTCATCAGAGTGCAAAGGTACCTGTTGGAGATTAAACATGTTCTTAAGGTATTTATTGGTGTAAAACTGCAAAAGAAAGGAGAATATGGACTGCATTTAAGAATTTAAAGCTCAAGAGTAGGATGGAGGTGATTGCCTGTCTTTCATTTAGCAATCAAAGGGTGTGGTGGAGCTCAGGCTATCTAGAGGCATGCTTTGAAGGACAACTGGTACTAGAGCTTGAAAGAAAGTTAGAGCATTTTCTTCCGTACCACATGCTACTGGCCGAAAGGCAGATTCCTTTGCTGTCCTGTGCATTAATGATCAAATTTTGAAAAGCAGTGGAAGGTGTAACAAGAATGAACTGCCTAACTATCCCGAACTGTTCTGAAATCTGAGTCAGAAACATGATTATATTATTAGACAGCTGGAGCATTGCTGTAATGTGTCTGAGGTTCTTCTGCATTTACATAAACAAGTATATTTATCAATAAATGTGTATACTTTAAACAAAAAGGTTGTCCAAATAAGATGCACACAAAAGAAATACCAAGTAGTAAAGGTTACTTTAGTCTAACAAAGAAAGAATTATTAAGAAGTAAAGACTTGAAGTTAAATACAAGCAAATTAAAATGATAAATATAGCCCATCTTAAACACTAAGCAACATTAACCATTAAAAGAAACTGTCTAGGGACACAGTGGATTCTCCATCTCTATGTTTTTAAATGCAGACAGTTCATCCTGGTTTCATCATTAATCAAACTAAAAAAAAATGAGTTCAGCCGAAAGGTATTGGGTTTAGGGTTTGGTCTGAGTTATGTATAAGGTCAGAGTCAAATATCTGACTACCCCCTGTCCTTAAGAATGTTAAGTCCAAACGTTTGGCTTAGAAACTGTAGAAGAAAATGTGCAGAACAGTTGAGCGCTTGAGCGCTGTAAAGAATTGGCAAAGCAAATGGCTTTACTTTCTGGGAAGCAACACAGAAGTGTTGGAAATTAATTTAGCACCAGCTAAAAGACTTGTGTTGAAGCTCCACTCAGAACATTTTGAAGGAATTTGTATAAAATTGACTTCTAGGGCAGGAGTAGCTGTAGAATCATGAAAGATCATTTAGAAGAGATCTCTGAAAGTCACTTAGCCTACCCTCCTACTCAGAGCAGGATTATCACCAATGCGCGGTCATGCCAGCCTTGGCTTTGCTTAAAAACCTTAAAGACCATCAGAAAACAAATTAAAAAAAAAACCCTCATGGACAATTGAAAACTTCCAAGAACAGGGAGATTTCACAGAAATTGGAGATTTCATCACTGAAAAAAATGAAGAAACCTTTCAAAAGTGGACATGCCACAGACTCTTTGGGTAACCTGATCCAGTGCTGCATGATCTTCCTGGGGCAGGGGGAGGGAAGTGTCAAACTTGAAGTTCCCAAGCTGCAATTTGTGGCCACTCTCCTTGTCAGATTGTTTGGGACAAACAAAAATCTGGAGTTTGGCTCCATCATCTTTTCAACTGTTTTTCAAATAGTTGTAGGCAAATAAATTTCCCTTTGGCATCTTCTTTGCTGGACTAAATCCCAGCTCCTTTAGCCTCTTTTTGTAAGCCCCATGATCTTGTCCTCTGACTATCTTGTCAGCCCTCTGCCAGACTGTTCTGCATGTATATGTTTAACTCAGGGGCCAAAACTTGATACAGGATTTCAGACATGGCCTCGCCAGTGCCAAGTAGAGGGTAACAATAGCTTCTCTTGATCTGATGGCCTAATAGAGCAGGTGTGGCTTACTTATTTGCAATGAGAATGAGCTATCAGCTTATAGTCAACCTGGTGTCCATGGCAACTCCCATGTCTTTTTCAGTGGGGCAGTTACTCAGTCAGTCACTTCCCAAACTATACTGATACATGGGTCTATTCCTCCCTAGAAGCAGGATTTTGCACTTTTTCTATTGAGTCTCATGAGGATTCTGTTGGCCTAATACTCAAGTTTACTAATATCCCTTTAGATGGAGACTGCCATTTTTTTCTGTCAGCCACTCCCCCCAGTTTAATGTCATCTGTAAATTTTATGGGACTGTGCTCTCTCATTTATCGGTCTCATTAAATCTTGATCTGAAGGAGGAATGGTGTTTTCTTTTGTGCAATGATTTGAACTGAACTGCTTTTTCAGGTCATTAATTAAAGTTTCCCATATTTGCTTTCTTTTATTAAAGGTGGTTGCAGATGTCACAGGCCTGGATTGGAAGACAGTGTGATTAGATTACAGTGGGCTTTCAAAATGTTTTTTCATAAATTGAGAGAGGATGAAGAGATAGGTAGGTGTTATTGCACTCCAATATCTTAGTAACATGTATCTGGTAAAATCGAATGTTGTATCAGGCAAGTGGCTCTCTGCTTCTCAGCACATGCAGATAGCTTTGTAGAGGACCACTTGCCTAACTTCTGTGATATCTTGGCCATATAAGCATGCTGTTGTATAGTACTAGACAAAAACAGCTACAAGGATGGAAGTATCCAAAAGGAATAAATGCCTCTAAAAATCAATGTCTGCTATAATTTAGTGAAGAAATGCAAATTTCCACTACAGAATGTGCCTTCCAATGAAGCAAGAAAGGAAAAACAATCCATACTTTCAATTAAACCTATTGAACACATTAGGAAAGTCTGTATGACTGGCTAGAGGAAAAATGAATTCTAAGCTAATGTCTCTTAGACTTTGAGGAATACTGAAGAATAGAAGAATCCTTGGATAACTCTTATCTTATAAAAGACTTAATGAGAAAGTAGCAAAGTAGTTTATTGCTCCTGCAATAAACTTGTTCTCCCTCATAATCCAGACAATTAGGCATCTGAGGGCTTCACTTAACTTGTAATATCTGCGCTCCTATAGAAACTGCATGGGATACATGAAGCAGGAGCTCAGAGTGGGTGGTAAAGAGTCATTTTCATGTTCTCCCTACCATGTTCCAGGTGTCCTCAGGGCAACTGCATGGTGGCTGAGTATGACACTAGACTAATTGTCTGGAATGTTTAGGCAGGTTAGATTTGCTTCATGGTGAACATAAATCTCATATTATCCTTTGGTCCAACTCTCTATCTGAGAACTGAGTCAAACTTAAAAGCTCCACAACCTACCCCATAAGGTAAGTGTTATTCATCATGGTATAGGATGTTCGACAGCGAATGTTGCATATGCCATCTTTGTTCATTTTTGGATTTGTGATCACTTGCTTTGTTCTTCCAAAACTTTTTGTAGCATCCCAATATATCAGCTTGTACCTTTAGAATTTGGGCATTTTATGGTTATACCAGATTAGTTTGGGACCCATTTAGAAGCAATTTTGACATGGAAATAAACATGTTTTTGTATGCTTTGGCTCTTACTCAGTGATGACTTTCAGAAGAATGACTTAATCAATTACATCAGATTGATTGCTGTGTTCAGTAGCATGCTGTTTTACTAGAGGGTATTCAAACATAATGCTCAGCTGTATGCCGTTTTAATGAAAGCTTTGAGGTTCTTTGTATAAAAGAATCTACAGTATTGTATACAAAACAAATCTGTTCTTTACATATTTCAGAGTTAAGTAAATATGCATTTGATTCAGGAAAGTGAAAAAGAAATCTTGAAAATTACTGAGGTAGTTGAATACTTATGCAACTGTTACAAATAGATGTAGGTAGCGTATCTCCAAGAAAGCCCCCTTGATAACTCAGATCATTGAGCATAGTGTGTCACTAACATTCCAATGCCTTTAGACATTGTTTGTCACTCCTGTTCATGCTCTTCTGCGACTTTGTAATTCAGATTTATTTTTCTTTGTTGTTTTCTTTGTCTTTCTTCTTCAAGTTACTGACATGTAAATATTGTAGAAGTTTCATCCTCTTATGAAAGAGTAGTCTAACTTTTTTTTTTTTTTAAAGGAGAAGGGAAAGAAGAAGACTAGGAGGATAAATGCCTCCTTACCTTCCCCCCATTACCCAAATTTCTCTTCCTTAAGGAAGAAATATTTTATATTTCTGGAAAAAAACATAAAAATTATTTCCTTTCTAGATAGATCTGAAAGCAAAATGAGAAAGCTGCAGGACTGCTAGCTTTCTAGAACAACTGTAAGTGATGAATGTATATAAACTTAAAATAAGTAAAAAATTTTAAAGATATTTGTCCTAAACTGATTCTTTTGACTTTCATCCATCATTATCTTTCATTGAGAGTAGAGCTCTTCTATGAAACAGTTCTTCTAAAATGGCAATATTTTTATGGAACGTCATCTGCACATAAACAGGTATTACATATACAGCTATCTCGGTGGGATAGGCTCATCTGAAAAGAAAATTGTCTTTAGATGAGTAGTAGCTCTGTTCCAAATTCTTTCCTTGTGATAGGGAAAAGACTGTAAATTAGAAGTGAGGTTTTTGGTTTTTTGTTTGTTTTCTTTTTTAATCCAAAGCTCAGACGATTTCTGCTGGTTTTAAATAGTGAAGAAGTCTGGTCTGTGACCTCTTCCAAAATGGTACAGGTAAGGTCCCAAGCCACCTATCAAAAAAGTATCTTGTAATTCTGAAAAGTGAAAACACTGTAAAGAGAATCTAGAAGAGAAAAAGTCATTAAGTTCAATAGCCTCTTCAAAGTCCAATCCAGCATGAACAAAACATTGAATTAGGTTGGAAGAAGCTCTATAAAACCGTGATGTGAACTGTGAGTGCTCCTTATTGAATGATGAATTGGTACAACAATACTGAGAATTGAGAGAAAGTGAACAACTATAACAATCTACTGCATTCATTTGTAAACTAATCTACCAATATTGCTCTTGGCAATCTGTTGATATGAGAAAAAGCAAGAACAGAATACAGAGAGAAAACTTGAAAATAGGTCATTGACCACGCTGAATTTCAGCTGCTAGTATGTGAAGCTAGAAAGCACTGAGGATGTGCTCCGTGCTGTGCAGGACACTGATGCAGTCCAGTCCTTAAGAGCTTGTCTTGCTCTGCTTTTTTTGGTTTCAACAGCAAAATGAAGATTGTAACAGGCTATTTATTTTCAAAGTGTGGCTGGAGTCCCTTTCAGACTGTTCTAAATTACTGTCCTACTTGCCCAAGAGAATTAATTACATAGCAGCCTGTCTTTGTTTCTTCGCTGGTCTTTAAACTTGCTGCTGACAAGAACAGACTCATAACAGAGGTGCAAGCTTCTGCCTGCATCTCTACAGACAGTTTCAATTCTTTTCTGTGGCCAAAATGTATGAAATATCAGCTTATCCACCAAAGCCATGGAAAACAAAACATGATGATAGAGCCCTGATTCGATGTTTAATTTCATCCCATTCCAAGCTTCAGCAAGGAGCTCCCATTCATCTGTCAGGAGACATTTACAACCCATGGAATTAAAATAAGATCCTCTTCAAAATTCCACATTTCCCTTTGGAAATGATCAAGACATGCTTAACTAGTAATCATTACTTAGGCATGATGTTTTTTGAATGATCATGCCTAAGAAATACAGGGAACACTCTCACACATGAAATCTAAATCTAAACTTCCCCCTATCAGTCCTACTTAGCCAGGAACTGGCTTTTTTTCTGCAGCCAAACCAGTCATCACAGAGTGGGAATTATATTTTCAGCCAAGATTAAACTGGCTAAAGTGTTTACAGAAAGCTGACTCCATACACAAAAGCCTTTGAATCAAGAGTGTCAGTAAGTCAAATGATGACATAAGTAGACAGCCGGCTATCCAAAGGCTGGGTCTGGAGTGTAGTTGTATCTTCTTGTAAAATGGATCCTAATCTGGATGTGTTTCAGTTTGAAAACATGCACAGTACAGTACTTACTAAAAGTTTATTTGGTTAATTTACACGAAGAGTGAAATTCATAGTCTATAAGGAAAGAAAAGCTTTGTCCCTTATTCTGACCTCATACCTACCATGTGCTTTGGAATTTACTTTGGTAAATGCAATGATCAATCTAACCATAACTAGCATCACAGCTGATATCAGATTTTAACCATAAAATTTTACTATCAAGCAAGTATCCAGAATAGCAGTTGTCTCATTCCGTGCTCAGCTGCTTTTGTATTTTATTCACGGGTTATTTTTAACGCATTTTCTTTGGTAGCTAAATAGTAGCTCAACTCTAAGGTGAACAAATTCCATTATTCATATGAAACACCTTTAATAATGACTCTTTGCAAGCAGTGGTTCAGGCACTAGCATTTTGGTGGTGTGGAAGGAAGGCAGGCAAGGATTTAGCAGGCGTTGAAAACAAGCACATGCAACCAGCTGTCTAATTTAGCTAACATTTATCTTAAATAAATTCCAGACCTAACCTCCCTCCTCAGCCTCTTCATAGTCACTTAGGGAGCTTGTATTTGCAGAGTCACTGTGGTTTTGGTGTGCAAGTGTAGAGGTAAGACTATACAGAGGCTGGTAGCATGGGGCCTGTGCAAGAAGCGAGAGATGTTATGGCCAAGTAACAGAAAGTGACAGGGTGAAACTGAGGTGAACAAGGTCATCTCACAGGGGCATTTGCTGGGGAAACTCAAAAGCTTTACAAGTATCCTGAGATTATATAGCCAACAGACAAGCAGGTTGTCCAGAGCTAAAAATCCCTGTAATCTCAAGGGAGTGGAGATAAACATGTGGAATTTGTATTTACAAGATTCACATTCAACTCTAGTACTACATCTTTAAATTCAGCTGGAGAAAGGCAGATTCCCCTATAGCCTTACCTTCCTGGTTTAAGTAGAGACAGCAGTAAAGATTTGAAATGCTCCCTAATTAACTCAAGGGCCAGTAGCAGTCTGAAGTGAGTGAACTGAGGTGGCTACTAAACAATGGGGGTTTATAGCTATTACTAACCTGACTTGTAAGAAACTACTAAACATTATTCAGCACGACAAAAGTGATCTATAGGTTCATAACATATTGCAGTGACACAAAGGAACAACAAAAGTCTTTCCACATGAAAGATGACACCAAATAAATACCATGACTGGCATTTGTTCAGTAAGACCTGGAACTTCAGTATTTATACTCTGCTTATAACACAGGTAAACAAAGATGTATATTGATATTCTGCTGAAGTGTTGTAAAATGCTGCAATGATGTACATGCATCACTCTGCATATATCATTCTGCATCACTCTTGTACAGTGCTGTGGATTGTGGAGAAGCAAAACTCATTTGGTATCGAGCGGAGTTCTTTGTGCTGTCAATTTAAATATTTTATGCCTCTCAAAGTCCTTCCTTTATAAATGTGGGTTATACTAAATTGCAATTGAATTTCTAAAGGAGTTAGGAGCTTAGTGAGCTAACAGAGTTTGAAAGTGCTTAGGGACTAGTTGGCTGCATCTTCGGCTGAGATGAAGAAACGGACATTTCCCTCTGCAGTAACTGTGGCTCTGATCAGTGACTGATTCTGGAAGAAGAATGATTCCCACCTATACAGGGACCATTAACAATTCTTTCATTATTTTTTTTTCTCAACACAAAGGGTATGTTTTTGAAAGCAAGAGAACACAAAATAGCCAAAGCAAATTATCAGAGCGCAAAATCTTTTCTGTATTCAAAGGGACTCAGAAAGGCAAACTACATTTGCAAACAATGCAATATGTACATGTTTAAAGTTCCTAAATGCAAAGCTGAACATCCTATAATTCCATCAACAAAATATTCTCTAAGGGAATGAAGGGGAAGACTAAGTGGGAAGGAGAAGAACATATAAAAAGGATGTATATTGGAAGGCTCCCTCTCTGAACACTTAATAGAGACATTAAAGTCTTTTTTGGGGAAAAAAAGAGAGTTTTGCAGCAATTTTGTGACTGAAATGCAGAAATGATTCCAAGTTTTGAAATAAACTGTTTGTTTTCATTAATATCTACTTTAACTATTACTGTCAGCTCCAATGGTTTGTTAGTGGGTTATACTTCATGTGTGGAGGATGACAGCAGATTGGAATAGGTTGAGGCCAGATAATTTTGCCTGTAACTATGAGAGTATAATAAACTATAATATTCACAAACCAGAAAAGAAGTAACATTCTAACCCCTATGCCCTTATTAATAACTTTCTTTCCAGTGACTACAAATCTAGGAGAGCCATCATCTCAGCATTCCTTCTAGATTTTTCCTTTCGCTCAGCTTCTTTGCTTGTCTTTTGTAATCTGTGATAGCATGTCCGTAATATAGCATGTAAAATTGGGTATGGAAGTCAAATATTTTATAATATAATGCCACATGTAAGTATCTGGGATGATTTCTTCTGCCTTTTTTTCTGGGTCCCTGTGTATCCTTTCCGGCACTCTGCTGTTTAAATGCAGAAATACATTTTACTGACAGTTTTGTGGTTCTGCTTACTGTTTTCACTCCCAGGTCCTTTCCCTGCTTTCTGCCGAATACACACATTTAATACGCATTGTCTCTGACTGCTTTTAACACTGACACTCCTAACCTTGCACCTGCATATTCTTATGGAGCTAAAAACTTAGAGCGCTCTCTCCTTGTGAGGAGGTAAATATATAGTATCAGCCTTCAGATGATAATAAAAATAATAATATTTAGCAGTCTTCATCTTCAAACCATGCTGCAGGTCTGATGAAATCAGCCTTCTGGGTAACACCACAGACTGCAAAGAAAGCAAAGGCTTGTTCTGAGGTACAAAATCAAGGCACTGATAACATTTCTGTAGCATAAATACAGTATTTAATGGTAAACATATTGCTGTTAAATGGGTGAGACAGCATTAACCTTACACAGAACAGAGACGTACCTGAGTAGTCTGTACTTGAAGGCTGGGGCTGTACAGTTAAACATTTTGTCTAGGTGAAACCGCAGATTTTTTGGATTAGCTCTCCAGGCTTTTACATTATTTGCTGGCCTATCCAGAGTGCGTTTTGTAATCTGCAGACTCAGGCACGCTGTTGCTCACACTTTCCTTCTTTCTCCTTGCTCATAAACATGGTGACTATGTCACAGGCTCTCTCAGGCAAAGTGATGGACGAAGAGGAGAAATCCCAGTGCTCACATCAGGGGTGTGGAGCCAAAGAAACAAAATGTTTGAGGAGATGCTTTTTTTTTTTTTTTTAATAAATGATGTATTTCAACACAGAAGTCTTACGAAAGAAGAGGAGGGTGCTATTTCTCTGTTTTGGGGTGAGATCTTGACTCCATATTCTCCTTTGTACTGAGCTACAAAAGGCCTATTCTTCTGGACAGAAATGGTAAGCTTTCTCTAGATAAGTTATATCTAAATCTTGTCAGTGCTTTTCTTTAGCTTTCTGCAGAGGTTTCTGTAAAGTAACTGAACCAATGTTTATAATAGAAGTACAAAGAATGACCCTGGGGCCACTCTAGCCACAGTCATCCAGAAGATCTCCTGTGTCTCAACCCACAAGTATGTAACAGACCCCTCTGTGTTTCACATTGACTCTGATTTTCAACCTCCCATTTTCTCATGTGAAAATACTGATAGAGCAGAAATATTGCCCACATTTATTAATCCCAAAGCTGGATGCATGTTTTCTTGTTTTCCTTTCATTAATTTATTTTCTTCTCATTTAAATTCTCACTTTCCTCTATGTCTTTTTTTCTTATTGCTGCTTCCATTTTTCTCACATGTTTGGCTCTCTCTATTTGTTTTATCTCTCTCTTGCTTTCCCAGTCCCTCAGCTGCTCTCTTTTCCTGTACCTACTTCCTTTAATATAGCATTAGTATATTTTTCCTATAAGCCATTTTGCCATCTTTACCTCACAGTCTGTGTCCGAGACACTGACAATCCTCTTTCACTTCCCTTGAACTTCAGCTTCCAGAACTAGTCTGGGTTGCCAAAAAGTACTGCCAATTTAGCGAGTTCATATAGCTGTGATTTGCACCATGCTGCCATTGTAAGCCACAGAGAGTTCTCTATTGTCCGGCACAAATACTTTGGCTTGCTTCACTGTTGCATTGTTGGGGTAATTTGGGTGGCTTCCTTGGGAATCCGGGCTTTATATTTCCAGGCTCTGTCACTGTTGCAGGAAACAAGCTCCTAGAAAGTAGTATGAATACAGCAGCCCTGTGTATTCACAGTGCCCCTCACTGCACAGTGCTTTAACCCATGTAACTGCAGCAGCGGTATGACCCTACGCTGGTGCCTATGAGCTTGAAATCCCCTGAAATTGCAGCCTGGCAATTGCAAGGGTAGTTGTGTGTTAGTTTGTGGTCAGGAGTCCTCCCACTTCATAGAAGCCTCACTCCTGCTTCCATGCTTTCTTCTAAATAGATGAATTCTCCTCTCAGAGCATTTTTGGTTTCTACAGCTGTCTAATCCACCTGCAAATGATGCAAAGAAAAGGAAAAAAAATCTTTCCCTGGATCACTGGATAGATCATCCTTCCTGAGTCACTTCTATTAATGCTAATTACTCTCTGTGAGCTTCAAGACCAAGCGTAGCTATGTCCCAAACCTTAAAATCCACAGTGAGTCATACAGGGTGATAGAAAAGCAGTCATGAAACTGACCTTGTGCAGTTTCAGGAGAGTTGGTCCCCAGGCAGGAGACAGAGCCAAGAAAGAGACTGCAGATCTGTTGGACTGTAGAGAGAAGCACAGATAAATCTGGGGAATGAGAAGAAAGCTAGCAGAGACATAGGACACCACAGCAGCTAAATCTGCATGTTCACAGACTTCTCTTATACTAGACAACCTGGCACTGATTCATGTCAGACCACACTGGTGAAGGTACCATAAAACTCGAGTCCTTCATAAAACTCAAGGGAACCTCAGAGTAGTGTGGCTAGTTGCTGTTCATAGCACATGGTGCCTCAGGAGATGTCGAATGCCTGAAAAACTGTAAAGAAACAACCTATACAAAGGCATCAGAGAAACCTTCAATCCCATCTTGGTCATCATACTACATTTTCAGCCAATTTTATAACTGCTAATGCACTAGATGAAGGATTGGCTGAATATCTGATATTATTAAGGGGAAATGGAAAGAGGTTCAGTTTAGTTTCGCCTCTCCAAACAGCCTGTTGACTGGAATATCACCACTATTGCAACTTGTGTCTACAGCTGGCTTTTAGAAAACACTGCCAAGTGACACGAGCAAGAAAACATGGGATATTTTTGTTAATATGGAAGTAAGGGCACATTGTTCAGACATGGGCTGTTGGGCTGATGGCAACCTCTGGGATGGGAAGCAGTCATAAAAAAGGATGTAGCCCTGACCAAAACTCTTAGCATCTAAAATATGGCTCTAGCATATATTTTTTCCCTCGGTGCAAGTCATATTTGTCAGGCCAAGCTGTGGGCAGCTTTGCACCTTCCACATATATCCTTACAGGTTCGATAGATAGCTGCCCAGTATTTTAAGTGGCCTCACTTAAAATCTAACCTATAAAGATGATCTGACTCTCAGACTGCTCAGGTCAAACCGAGACATCTGGGAAGCTTAGATAAATGCTGCCAGCTCAGATCTTGTGTTGTGTGTCTGCTTTAGGGAAGGTCTGAGCCTGACTTCTTAGATTTATCGGCAATTATTAGTTCAGGCAAAGTGATGTAATATTTCGATACAGCTTTAGGACAAGAGGTGAGTGCTGTGCCTCGTGGCTAACCCACAGAAGAGCTAGCACAGAGCTACCTGTCTCTACTGCACAGACATGACTGTGAAGGCCCAGGAATGGGGCACAGGAATTCAGCTCACTGGGATGAATAGATTGCAGCTGTACCCCATCATTTATTTCTATACGAGGAGATAACCCAGAGCCTGAGTTCATGTCTTCTTTCCTATCTGGAAAATGGGATTGTATGTCACTGGGAGTATTCATTTTAGGATCCAGCCATGAACAGCCAGGCAGATAAGATCATGTCAGTTATCTCATCAGTTTAATAATTAGAGTCAAGATTTATTTTGTTCTTGTTTGTAGTTAAAATTTTCTTTTTGTGAATTTCAGAGATGACCAGAAAATGGAAAACATATTTTAGAAAGATTTTTTCCAAGATGTTTTCTTCATTTTTTTCATGAAATTTCATCTTGGTTCAGATTTTCCAAGTAAACACAAGAAATTATTGGGCCAAATTAATCCCAGGTGTATCTTAGCTTAGCCTCTTGCACTGAAGTATTTAGATGAGCCAAGGAGTTCAGGATGTTGGAATAAAGTGTTTTTGGAGTTACTAAATTACAGTCTCCATAGTGATTTTCTTGCCATATGTTAAATAAGCAAGAAGACAAAACATGCTAGGAAAGATTCTCCTCTAGCAAAAGTAAATGTGTAAGGGAGCAACTTGGGCTCACATGTGCTGAGGTGTTGTCTCAGTAGAGAAAAGATTATACCCTATCATAATTACTTCACATTTCTGTGGTAAGGCATCTCTCAATATGTATAATGAAGGATGTAAGGAATGATGCCTAGGGAAGGGGAAGATGAGGAAGAATGAGAGAGGGAAAATCATGACAAGAGGTGGAGAGGAAATATTTTCTTGGCCATGGGGCATGAAGTGATTTAAAGCTAGAGTTCAAAAGTGCCTAAGGTTTCAAACAAAGCCTTACCACTCACTTCTTTTGTCTGTGGGTAAATCATTGCAACTGCTAGCATCACCTGCCTCCTGTGAACAACAGAGATGTTAAGACTTACATGGTTTACTGGTGTACTTTGAAAATCAGTTGCTTATCATCAGTACTGCATTTTAAATGCACAAGAAATAGTACAATTGCTTATGCTTGTATTTATTTCACAGGTCAATAATAATATTATAACATTATTATTATAGGGCCTACTATTACAGTCCAAAGACATTTGCAACGTCTTTGGTACTTGTTTTATTTTTAAACATAGCTTTTACCTTGACCTTTTACGTTACATTATTAAGGTTTTTTGAAATATTCTTCCCTACAGATCTGTGTCTAGTTAAGAAATGTGACATTTTCACATTTTTACTTCTTTTATGTGATGTATTTCCTTTTACCTTGCATTCATTCTTTTAACTTGTATTGCATTCATTTCAAGGCATCACACAATACTTTGGGAATTCCTAAAGAAAGCTTGAAGCAGTTCATAATCTGCTAGCCACTATAGTCCAAGTTCTAATGACTTCACTCAATGACTGCCTGAATTTTTCAGGCTTCAGAAAAAAATGCATTTATTTTCAGACAAAGCTGTCAGGGAACAGCCAGCCTTTCATTCTCATTTTCTGTTTTGTATTATCACAATAGATATGTCTTGATTAATATTATAGATGTAGATGAGTAATAGTTTGCCTGTAGAATAAAGAATGAAAGAAGAACTAGAACTTTGTTTCCTTCCTTATTATCTTATTTTTTAAAAATCAGGAAAAGAAGAAAAGCTGGATACAGCTGAAGATTAAATTTCATAAAAAAGAATAAAAGACAGGATTAATTCTCTGGGAACATGCATTTTGGGGCTTGACCACAACTACTGTAAGAGGGAAAAAGGTATGTAAGTACTAAATTGTGTTCATTCAAGACGCTGTCTTACGCATTACTAGGACTCTCAAGGGTTAATTAGAATTTGTTTTTTTCTATTGGTTTCTTTCTAAGATAGATAGGCTTTAATAATGACTCTTTGCAAGCAGTGATTCAGATAGATAGGCTTATTTTCCCACCTCCCCTTACCTCATGACACACACCTCCTGCAAGGAAGGATGGGAAGGAGGGAGAACAGGAGCAAGTGCTTGCATTATTTCATGTATGCTAGTGCAAAGGAAAAGGAACATCAGAGCAGTCATTGCAGTTATACTGCTATAAGCAGGTTTACAGTCATGAGCAGATCAAAATATAACTGGCTTGAAGAATGTGCAGGTGGATTGGGGAAACCGGAGCTTCATTAGCTTGTTGCCTTGTCCCAGTAAACTTTCTGACCAGATCTGGTTGTGTTCCAGCTAAGACAAAGGCATGCCTGCACTCAGGTAGGAGATACAAGAGAACAACTTCTTAAACAGCCTCATTCCTGGCCTTGAGAGAGTTCTCCCATTCAAGAGCAAACTTGTGTTGTCTTAAACCACTATTGCAATTTAAACTGAGAGTATTGTAAACTGAACTGCATATTTATGTTGTTTGATTTTGCAGTAGAATACAGCAATGGATGTTATGCATACTGGTTGATTGGGCACCATTTAAGTTGCACTAACTTTTCAAACTATATTTCTTTTCAGTGTATACAGAATATAATTTTAAAAGCTAGTTGAGAAGCTGCAGGCTTGGGTCTTAGAGTATAGAATACTCTTCAAATGCCTAGGTCTATAACTTTGGGAACAAACTCTTTAGAGATTTCGGTCTTCTGAAAATGCTGAAAATGCCAGTGAATAGCTTTGCTTACAGTGTGTCGTGATCTCTTGTCTCCAAATTGGAGATGTGGATTCACACAGAGTAATAGTAGAAGAAACAGTATTTTATCATATCTGAAGCCTCAACTAGGTACGGTTAGCAGAAATAAGAGTATATATATTTATTGAGATCACATCCAAGCCCACTCATCAAGGTCAAGGCTCCTATTGCAAAAGCAGGGTAGGATCCTAGTCCAAACATCTTACAGTATTAATGCTAATTGAAAGGCAGCAAATGAGCATATCAGACCATGGGAACAAATAAGAGAAACAAGATTAAAAAACAAAACAAAACAAAATTCCCCGGTTTGCCTAGCTAGCTCCTACATAGTCTTGAGGGTAACACTGGAAGATATTATCCCACTTTCATGATGCTAGAGTTAAATATAGCTAGTTAGCTATTGCTTATAGACACAACATCCATCACAGGCATCGCTGAATCCTTGTTCCCTTTTAGGAGGAAAGTTTTTCCCCCTATAAGAATCCCTCAGCAAAGCTCAGCCCTTTGAAAGTCTCTGAGCCTGACACATGGGTTAGGAGAGGCTAGCCTCATCTTTCTGCAGCATGAAACATGTCTGCAGTGTTTGCTGAGTGTGTGCTAATTTGTTTCTTTAGATGCTGTCACTGTGCTTATGTTTGCAATGAACTGTAAATGTGTACAGCATAGCCATATCAGATTCCTGTTGGCTGGGTCCCAGCAGAGTGAATATTGTTCAGAAAAGCTGAAAAATTAGGTTCAGTCTCATTGCCAATAGCTTTGTTCTCTTTGGGCTTTGAGATGCTGTTTGCAAAGTGATGACCATGTTTCAGAGCAATCATAAGCTAAAAAATTATCAAGGCAAGCTCACTGAAACTATCAAGATAAGCGTAAATAAAGACTTAAAATACTGGAGTCATAAATCTTAACAAGCACATTAATTCAGCCATGTGCTTCAGGCATGTTAAGAATATTCTATATGTTTCTAGAATTAGAATACTTATTCCAAAAGACATCTGGCTGAAAAGCATTAATGGGTTTTAAAGTTTTTAAAACTATTACATTCTTCTTAAAATGCTGACAATCCCTAATTTCATAGTTGCAACATCACTAAAATTAATTACCAAGTAAACATTCCAAGAGAAACCCACTGAACAGCCACTACTTGCAATAAGTATTTATCTACACTTCTGAGATAGTAGTCACTCAACCCCAGTTAGAGGTTATTCAGCTCCAACTGGAGCAGATTATGTGATTTTTACAAGTGTTTTTAAAATTCCCACCTAATTTGGGGATAGATCATCCCTCTGACATTATTACTTATCCCCTTAGTTACTGAAGTGGAGGATTCAGCTCTTCAATTAACTGGCCATTTTATACCTATATCATTTTTCTAGCTGAGGTCACCACGGGGTTGGACAGAGTCAGACAGATACAAACTCTCAACACAGCCTCTGAGATGGGCAGATAAGAGAGAGTTCATAAACCAGAGTGGCTGAGCAAACACAGCTTGCAAAAAGATCCAGGAAGATTTTTGCTCATCACTGCCTCCCTCCTTGGTTAACAGTGCATCTGTGCAAAAAATCCAGCTTGACTTGTTCAGGTGAGCATCATTTTACAATAATTTTCCATAATGTGGAAAACCTCCTATGTAAGTGTAAGGTTACAGTAAATCAGGCAGGCCTCCACAGTTTACAGCCACTGTTCAGGAGCTCATGTAGAGTGAACGGTGGTAAATTTATAGTTTGCTGCATGCTAAGGGCTCCATGCCAAATGTTTTCGGGAGAACTAATATAAGCGTGTTACAGAAATGAAGAATTCCTTCTGTAGATGGTTATAAATACCTTAGGAGAAGGCACTAAAGCTGACTAAGGACATGCAGGTTCACCAGGGAGTAAAAGAGGGTTAGGCAGTCCTTTCCCCCATTAACAAGGAGCAGTACCTGCTCCAGCATCGTGAGATACAATCACAGCCATGAACTTTGGCTTGTCCCTGCATCTGCTTTACAAAAATGAGGCACTGACCAGCCCATTGACCTGATAGAACTTATAACAGTGTTAAATACTCACATTAACTCTTTTCCTAAAAAGGGCTTAAAGCTGTGGCCTTCCCCGCCCCTTCTCCCCGCTTTAAAAAAAAGTCACTTCAGGAATAGGGACTAGTTTTCTTCACAGTTTCTCCCTTCTCAATATTCTGCTCACAGTTCACACCACTGGTTCCAGGATCCCAACAAATGTATAGCTGAGCCAGTTCAGACACAATTGCCCCTTGAAAACTGGAATCGTTCTCATGAGCTTTGGATAGTTCACTAATTCCTACTCAGAATAACACTACTTACCCTTTCTTTACAGTCTATTTATGCTCCCACTTTTAGACAATTTTCTACTCTCTAGCCCTCCCAAAGACAAATGCCCTGCAAGATTCAGCACAATATGCTTCTGAACTTTCTGTTCCTTTATTTTTAAAATGAATAGTTTTCATCTGATTTTCACCCATGAGAACATCTCTGCAGAGTCACTCCTCTCTTTGGTTTGTTCAGTTAAGGGTCTCCATGTCACCAGGTTAAAGAAGAAGGTGAAGAGGGGCATTTAAATCTTCTTCAAATGCTGCCTTCTTACATCTCACTCTAAAGCATTTCCCTGCATCATTTGCAAAGATAATTATGTGAGAGAAGGTATAAACAACAATGAAATAAACAGAATATGGCAAGATGACTTCAGCTCATTTCTGTGGTTTATCTTTGACAATTTTCCCACTCAGCAGTGTTTTACTGTAAAGCTCATTACCACTTACACCAAAACACAAGATGAAAAAATGATTTATTGATTTACACTGATGGAAAAAGATGCGGTTATATTTTATGGACAGATTATTTGTTAACTCTTCTTTATATCTGCCATGTAAAGTGAGTATATCTGTTTCTGCATTTTAGACTCAAATGTATATAAGGAACTTTTATCAGAAACAAAATAACTAGATTTTCGCCAGGACCTTCTCTTCCCCATTGACCACGTATTTCTGTAGAACTATTGTTAGGAGGTACATTACTACATTTCTTATTACACTGTGAGTCCAAAAGCAAGAACACATTAGCCTGATGAGCTTGGGTATAGTTTCCTGAATCAATACCACTTCTTTAGTGGAGACGTAGTAACAGACAATTGCATAATGAAGCTGCCTGTCTTTATTTACACAATGTATTTTTGTATTCACTAGGCCAGAAAGAAGAGTTCTGTGTAGCAGCTGTCGTTGTATTTTTTGCTTATCTCTGTCCTGTCTGCCAATGTTATAATTCACCAGCTGACACCCGCCTTGGCAGAGCCCAAGAGCAGTTATTCAGTGCCAGAGCAACAACAGTGCTCTGAACTATGACACAATTCATCTCAGTTCTAGTTAGCAACAGGGGATTCTTTTGGCTTTTTCACTAGTTTGTTGATACACTTCATGGCCATGGGGGTGCAGTGAAAACGAGTTCTGGGAAACAGTTACAGCTCTGTTACATGCCATGGCAAGGGGCCTGAGGGAAGGAAGACAGGGCCAGTTGTGAAGAGTGATGGCAAGGGGCTGGAGATGCAGAGGAAAGACATTCTGGATTGTTTTATTTTCAAGAATTAGGAGGGTGTGAGGTCAGGCTGGGCAGGAGAAGTGTTCAAGTCACTCTATCATGAGACTTGAGGTTTAATGTTTGGCATTTCTCACTGTGGCCTTATCTCAGAGGCTTTGCTTGGACAAGTGGAATCTCATTGGCTTTAGTAGGAGTGCTGGCTGCATCAGTAGTAAGTGAGGCAGTGGGAAAAGGCACCAAATAAAGATTCATACATACTTTTAAAAATGAAACATGCAGATCTGATGCTTTCTTCCCCCTTTTACGTGAACATTTCCATGAACGTTCTTCCAAAAATTCTAATTTTGTTCACTGTTCATAGAAAACAAAAATAGATGATTACATAGTTGATAGCATACTGATGAAAGAAATACTCTTTTACTCTGGTTTGGGTATTTAATGCATGGGCTTGCCTGTGTGAGAATGTTGCACTTCAACCAACATATAACCACTGACGACTTATTTCAATTTAAGGACTCTGCTTGTTAATTGACTGTCTGTCTGCTATATACAAGTCTGAAATTGAAATAGTTGTCCCAGACCAGCCTATAACTCACAATTCAAGTTAGGATTTTCTACTTCATGAAGCACACTATTTTACTGAGGAAATCTGAAGAAGCTCAGGGGCTTTTTGGCCCTAGGAGTCCTGTATTCAATTGTCATGGTGACCAAGGTAACTGTGACTACTTTTTTTGGCCATTACAAATCCTATCTGTGAACTCAGAAGAGGAAAAGAAAGGAAAAAGAGATTTATTTTCTTCAGAGAAGAAAACATCAGTGAAAAAGTGGAGGAGGAGGAGGAGAAGGAGAAGGAGTAAGAGAAAGCAAAGGAGAAGGGGAAGGAAGAAGAAAGAAGAAAGAAAGAAGAAAGAAGAAGAAAGAGGAAGAAAAAGAAAGAAGAAAAGAAAGGAAGAAGGAGAGAGAAGGAGAAAGAAAGAGAGAAAGAGAAGGAAGAGGGAAGAGAAGGAAGAAAGGAAGGACAGAAAGAGAGACAAAAGAAAAAGAAAAAAGAAAGAGAGAAAGAAGACCAAAAGAAAGACTAACTAATTAAATTAGAGTGAAAAGGAGAGATTTAGCAGAGTTGCCCAAAGAGGCACTTCTAGTACAAGGACAAGCCTGATCACACAAAAGTGTGGTGCTGGGAATGTGTTCAGAGAGGAAGAAGTGAATGGAGCAGGATGTGATCACCCTGGAAAGCTTCCATTGTGCTGCGTCCTGATGGGCTATCACTGCCAAGAGCAGAGCAGCATCCAGGTCCCTAAGCAAGCACATTACTTAGGAAAATAGCAGAAATGTCAAAGAAGGAAGGGCATGGGGCCACAAGGACAGGAAGAAGTGGCTGTGAATGATCTGTCTTCTGCCTTTCATGTACATGTCTCTTGAATGACAATGCTGGCTTAGCTCCTGGGAAAAAGAAAGGGTCCTCCCATACAGAGAAAGCTGTTAGATGACAGCTTACCTGTAACTGGGAAGAGTTTGTTTGCTTTTACATGTAAGTCAGCTTTTGCATGCAAGCAAGTTTTGGGGGAAAAGATCAGAGGAGAATAACTCAGCATTAATACTCTCAGTGGCAGGTGAATTCAGAGGTCAGAATGAATCTAAACCTCAGAAATGAGCCATGACTATGGCAGTCAGCAATTTTTTTTTTTTTTTGTAATGGACTGTTTAGGGATTATGCACAAAGGCTGAATATTAAGTTCTCTGAAACTGGCCATGATCATTTCAATGCTGCAAACCACCTTCAGTCTCATCACCTCTTTCTGAGGACATCTCTTGAGTTGTTCAGCCTGGACACCAAGGTTGAATGAAACCAAAACAGTTCTATTACCTAGTGGCAGCTATGGGAACAGTTCAGCGAGGATCTTAGTGGTTGAGACACATTGCTCACGTCTTAAAATGTGGGGTATGTCCTGGTTCATTGCCTCTCTCAGGATGCCTGTTACTGTAGGCTTTCTTGTCCTGAGGAACTTTTGGCATTTCTGTCATGAAGCAGAAGATGTGGATGACAGTTCCCATTCCTTCTGAGCATGATTATTCTCCAGGTCTAAGGGAAGGTAATGTTGCTGATAGGTTGATACATATAACACAGTTTCCACTGGGACCTTATGAGAGGAACAATTATGAGACAGGATACTCGCACTCAAAACAACACAGAGCAAAACGTAAGTATGATCAAGAGTGCTCATCTGATAATGAATTCATGATTTCCAAGTTTCTTAAAAAACATATATATATATTTTCAGCATTAAAGGATTTCACTACAATTTCACTGTCAATTTCACTACTGTCTAGATATGATTAAACTGTTATCTGCACACTCATTAAATGTAGAGAGTATTTTTCTTGCTACTAATTCCCACCAGATCAAGTTGAACAGAACAAAAAAGATGGGAAGACTCTTTTCTTCATTTCGATGATGCTTCCTAGTAGCAACAGCAAATAAAACAGTCTAATCCCAGAAGAGAGACCTGGAAACCATCAAAAGAACCCAGAGGGAAAAAAATAACTGTGGAACAGAAGCACTTGAAATAGAGGGTTTCCCTGGCACACATAGCCTTCCCAGTGACTCCCAACATTGTTTCACTCTCCCAAAGGCACAGAGCCCAATGTCTGTGGCAGGCTTTTGTAAAAACTAGTGACTTCCACCATGCCAAGGAGAAAGAAATAGAAAGAGAGAGAAAAAAATATGCTTCTGGTTTCCACATCATCGGCCAATTTAGAAACTTTAATTATTGAAATGAAACATTCAAAGATATACGGAAGGGCTTAGGCATATGGAAATGAGGATGAGAAGAGGAAGTTATGAAGAATTAAACATTCTGGGTATTTAAAAATATGTATTTTTTCTTTATTGTTGCCAACAGAAAATGACCAGAGTCAGTAACTCCAGTGGAGCATGAGGAGTGGAAAGAGCAAAGAAAGAAAAACCTGATCTGACACCATTGGAATGAATGAAAGTATATAGTTTAAAAACTGGTTTGGGAGAGGAGTCAGAAGAATTAACATAGGATGCTATCTGTGAGAAGAGAAAGGCCACTTCCACCCTGGAACTGAACAATGATAGATCTTGCAGGAGGTAAAAGTGAAACAAACTCAGATGCCAGACTTTTTCTTTCTTTCATTCCTTTTACTAAGGTAAGCGGAAATAGCTAATAATTAGCATGCAAGAGCTGTGGCTTACTGTGCTTGGGGAACGGTACAAAGCTGAGGCATATACTTTGGGGTGAGATGGCATAGCAGTATGCAAAACGAACGAAACAATGAAAAACAAAAGACAGAGTAAAAGGGTTGCTTGAACAGACTTTTTTGCTGTATCTGAATTCCTTTAAACTCTTAGGAACAGACTTTGGTACTACGCAGAGACCTGAACAAGGGCTGGTATATGAGATATGCAACCTCACACCCACAGACATTCTGACTCAGAAACACCATCAAGTCATAACTCAGCCCAGCTGAATAAATCCTTGCTTGTGTGAGTACTAATTTACTGCTAGCATATAATAACAGAAAATTTCTGTTTTGCTCTGCAGTAGTCCAGTTGTTCAGTCAAGCAAACTGCATTATCAGGCAACTGCTTTGGTTAAAACAAGGTAACAGACACTCCCTTTTGACCTGCTCTGAAAAGTAAGCATGCAGGGGACTAACTAGCCTTAAATCCAGAACTAAAAGCAACACAACAGGAATGTATACTTAAAAGGTTTATTCTGTCATGTTTCCTTGCCTTAAACCAAAGAGTTAGTGAAAATGTTGTCTTTAAAGATTTACTTTTGCCTGTTGAATTAATGAGTTCAAGCCATTCACTGTCCAAAGAAGATGATCTCTTGCTAAGAACTGGTGAGTCAGGAAAATTCATATGGACTTATTCTGGTGTATAAGGGTTTGTCTGATGAGTTCTTAATGAGATCTGAACATTAAAATACCTTTAATGTTAATCTAACTCCTTTCCTCATGGGCTATAATTGCATACCATTTATAGGAAACTAAAATGGTTTTGGTCTACTATTGAAGGACAGAACCTTCTATTCTGTAAACTAGTGTATCCTCATTGGTTTCAGTGCTCAAAGAAGTAGCATGTCACCTTTCATAAGAGCCACATGACAAAACATCTTTGGAGAAATAAGATTTTCTACCAGATCTTGACCACCAAATGTTGGGTAAATTCAAACA
>PTFA01000089.1:0-17994 GCA_003342895.1 Casuarius casuarius | reverse complement strand
TCAGAGATGAGACAGATTCAACAAAATTTTGTGCTTCTTTCACTTATGAGTTCATCTAGTAACTTTAAGAAACTTGTGGAGTCAAAAAGAATATTGTTTAGAATTCTCTCACTAGTGTATTCTAAAAAGAAAAAAAAAAAACAAAAAAAACAGCATAGAGACTTCATAGAGAAGCAGTAACAATAACAGGAAAATTCTGTGTGGGTCCCATATTGCTATTGCTGATGGCAACATGGCTGTTGAAAATTGCTTCTTGAAGTGCAGAGAGCTGATATATGAAAAGAAATGGGCCAGATTCTCAGCAGATTAAAAGCAGTGTAGTTTGCCTCATCCAGCTGGCTCAGATAACTTCAATGAAGATTCTACAAGCCACACAACCTTCCTGACACTAGTGATCGAGTTTGAGGCTCAAGCCCAGATGTCCACCTGTGTTTAGATGGTCCAATAGTTTAGATGATGTTGTGTTTATTTAGATGGAGCAACATAGTTGTATGTTTTCCCTGGGCAAGGTGTCTAGACAATGTGCTAACGTAGCCTTTGACTGTAGACCATTGAGTAGTTACTCATTTACAGCTAGCATGCTTGAGAGTAGTCTTTGATCTGAGTGCAGAATGAGGTTTAGTTTCAGACGTGTAGATCTGTAGCAGGATGTCTAATTGTTCTTTTACTATACCTTGTATGTGATCCAAAAAGATACCATCTCCTATGGAAGAGGCTGCTATGCTATCATATTCTGCTCAATATCGTTCTCTGCTTAATACCTGAACGTGTTCCAGCTGCTCTGTGTGACTGACATATCTGTGGTTTCTTTTCTCTTCCCAAGGGAAGAAGGATAGATAAGGGGCTATTTTGTTTTTAGGGTGTGAGTTTATACTAAATAGAGAGGATAAGGAAAGAAAGAGGCTTTTAAAAGCAGTTTTTAAGAGCCCTAATTTCTCCAAGCAGTACATTCTAGTCTCTAGTCTCCTGCACAGGTAGATTTCACCATCACTTTTTCTCTTCCAGAAAAGTGAAAATTTGCATCTTAGAATTTCAGTCAATTCTGATATGCCTTGGACCCCTTGAGTGCCTAAAAGATAATGATGTGGACTTTGAACTTGATTCAGTGTTATCTTTGAAGCCAGTATAAAGAACAGAGGATGTAACTGATACTTCTCCCAATTCTTGGGAGATGTATGCAGCATTCTGTACTACTTAGCATTTCTGACAGCATGACAGCTTCATTCCCAGCTCTGCTTTGCTTTTGCTCAGATGAGAAATGATAAAGACAGCTGGAAATGAGGTCATCATTCACTGTACTGCAGACAATACAAGGTTATTAGTTGTATGTGAGTCTTAACCTTAAACAGAGTACAAGAGAACTTCAAAATACATGTGAGACTATCCTGTGGCTATGTACGCCTTCTAGCCATGGCTCCAAGTACTCCCTAGCCTCCTGAAGCCCTTCGAGGAAGCAGATTATGACTGCTGAGAACAACAGTGTCTGGCATTCAGCTTCTTCCTCCACCTTCTCTCTATCTCCACCTGAATCCCGCTCCTGCAGTGGGACCAGCTGCAATTTGTCCTGTGTCAGTACCAAAGATAATAAAAATAGCAAATAGCAAATATAGTTTGATTACCCTCTACAAGTTTTACAGAGCTGCAGTGAGGTCAGTCTATGAACAGTGTGTGTCTTTGGACTGCTTTGGGAACACTGTACTCACTTCGCTCATCATAGCAGTCCTGTAGACATACAAGTTTTGAAGACTTGCAGGCAAAGAGAGGATGGCTGTAAAGAACACAGCTCTAGAAAGAGTTCCCTGAACTCTTTCAAGGAAAGAGTTTCTTGCAAGACCTTCCTTTCAATCCTCTACAGAACCCTTCCACAAGTTAAAGATTAAAAAGCATACAAACAAAAAAATCCAGGAATTCAGTTAGCGCTATTTAATGCTGCGTTAGCATTTTATTCTTCTGCCTTTCCTCCACCTCCTACTCCTTTAAATGCTTTCCCCTATGCAACCAACTGACTCTGCAGTGATCACAAATATAAAGTTTCGCTAAATTGGATGGGTTTAAAAAAATAAACTGAAAGTTCTTGACAAATTTCATCTTGCTCAGGCACTAATATTTGTTATTTTACTGAAATATTTGCACCATAAATTAAAGCTCAAAAGTTGGGACATTTGCAAAAACAAACTGAACATTGTTTTCAGATTCTGAATCATTCTTTGATTAACTTTCCAGTGAAAAACCTCACTGGGAGTAAAAGAAGGTATCTCTCTTTCCATCAAGCACTTTATGTTTAGTTATTTACTACCAGCTGTTCATGTTAAGAATTACAAAGATTCACAGGGATCTGTGAGTGTGTGGTAGGTAATAAATCTGCCAAAGATTATGGAGGTTTGTGTATTTTAACATACTGTGATGTTACCTTAATCTCTTTAAAGAAAAAGAAATTCTGTCTCTTCATAAAGATCCATTATGTGCAAGTAGATAATGCTGTTTGCAATTTAATTCTGATGTCAAACCTTATTTTTACTGATGGACTCTTGGCATTTAGTATAGAAAGGTTGAACAGAAGATACGTCTTTGTATTGTACATTCAGATAGAACCAGATTTTTTTCAGTGTGATGAAACTACTTCACAACATCTTGAGATTCTTTTTTGAAGCAGAAATTTACAAATGATAACTAGTACAAGTAAATAAGGTATAATTTGCAAAATTACCAACACTTGAAATTATTTGGCTTGCCACAAATAAAAATGTTAGTGTTTGTTTATTTTTCAAGGGTATTCAGATACACAGTACTTTGTTTTTCTGATCCTAGATTTAGAGTAAATAGATACCCTTAGTTCAATAGTAGAGGCTTTACTGCCCTGACATTTGACAAAATAAGAGTGATGCTAAATCCTAAATGCCCTCTGCATAAAGCTAAAGAACAGGGAAAAACCTTCAGGAGGTGGAGGGGGGGAAAAAAAAAGAGAGAATGCAGAATGTCTCACTGGTCTTCTGTAGTGTCTTAAAAAGCTTCAAGGGAAGTTTGTCCAAGTATAACCTTTAGAATGTGGCTTAATTTCCTTTCATCTGCACTATAAATGCTGGCCATGTCATACAGCTTGTATCACAGCAGTTAATCTGTAGAAGAACAGCTAGAAATTCACCATTATTTGTACTGAGAATATATTTTCCCGGTATTTCATGGCATTAGATATTGATTCTTCTCCTCAAATGAACTAGCTCTATTCCAAGTGAATGATCAAATTCAGTCTGTGGAGTATTACATGACCATAGAGATCCACACTGCGCATGATAAAATGTGTGTGTTACTATTTTTTTTTCCTTTCCTCTCTCTGTGGAGGAAAACTAACAATGGAAGAGTTTTGTTGTTTGCCAGCATCTCTCCTCCTTTTTACTTTTCCTGCTTATTTACATCTGGTGATCTCAAGTTAATAAGCATCTGTTTCACACATAAGACTTTGCAAATGTATATTTATTTCACTAGGTTACTGCACAGAACTTTAGAAAAACAATAAATACCTGTATTTAAAAAATCTCTCATGCTTCCACATGTTTATTAATATTGTATAGGTAATATATCCTGTCCTTGACCTCCACTGAATGGCATGGCAGGTCCCCAACTAAACTACAAAGTCAAATGCAAGTAAATATTTCTTCCTTACTCATGTGATGGTTTTGGGGAAAGGAATAAAAAAAGGTCATTTCCCAATAACAAGTAGGAAAAAAAATTGCAAGTTTCTTATTTGTGCTATAGCTTGTCTTTTGCCAGTACTCAGGCACCATCATTACACAGACATCATAATGGCTCAATACTAGGCTACCACTTTATTTTTCCACATAATATTTCAAGAATGAACTGCATCCCATTTTTGGATAAAAGGCTTCTGCTTAAAACTCACAATTGCAATATATTGAAATCCTTCGCTCCAATATGGATCTGGTTAGACAAAAGACGACCAGATCTAGGTACACATGCTTCCAAAGACCAAATTCCACCTTCCTGCTTCCTTTGTTTTCCCCTACGAGCTTCCCCATAGCTCAGAATCCCCCAGTTTGTTACCAATTGATTACCACTGAGAGTGAGTCCTTAGCCAAAACTGACTGCATTAAGCACTGTTGGTTTTGAAAATCTATTCAGATCAAAACATCTGCTTTCTGTTTCACCAAACAGTTTGAAGTTAAAAGGGTAGACAATGAGGACCTCAGCTGAAAAGACTCATAATTCTCTCCTGATTTTTGTGAATTAGGTAATCAGATCTTACATCTCACAACATATGATCTGCACCTAGAAGTCAGTGGGTAGATAAGTTCTTATGCATCTTCAAGCCTATTCTTGGATGAATACTTTGACACGGATGACCTCCTGACCTGCTCTGTAGGCTCATCATGCTTAGTTAGCTTCTTTAGCCTAATTAGCTCTATAGGGTAATTATTCTGAGCTATCCTCAAAAGACTGTTCTGTAGACACTGTTCTCTCCTTTCTTTTTTTTACCATGACCCAAATAGTGTGTAAATATCTTGTGGTGATGGTGGTACAGTAAGTATAGAAGAAATATTTTCACACTACTGTTTAGACCCCACAAAATCCTATCCTGGATGCAGAATTCGCAGGTTGTACTGATCCAATATCGGGAGGGTTTCGTTATGATCCCAAGGACGAGATTAAGACACTAAAGTCGGTCAAATATCGTACAGCCTTTTAACTTTATTTTCCACAAAGTGGGGAGAAAAGGTGGGGAAAAGCGAAGGAGAGGGGGAAAAGGGTAAGGGGAAAAGATAGAGAAAGTTGGGAAAGGAGAGAAGAAACTAGCTACCACCACTCCGAGGCTGATGACGTTCCGCCGACTTCGTTCAAGATCTCCAATTGTCGCCCCCGGCACTTTATGGAGTCTGTGGTTTTTATAGGCTCTTGCTCTGCCTCCAGGAGGGCACTTCCTGGATTCTCAAGCAAATGAGCTGTCATGCACAGTCCGCCCTCCCGGAACCTTCCAGAAACATCTAAGGGCTTCTCGGGGTCTCTCACTCATGCGCAGATCACAAATGTGTATGTGCGGTTCGTGCCAGACGTGCTGTCCCCCTAGAAGCCTTCTTCTACCCTTTTTGCGCCTTTGGTCCCTTTGCAGGCGCATGAGGTTGTTTGCCTCTAAACTGTGGAGGAGACGTTTTTTTCCGAGGCAGGATGTTCAATGCAGTGAAATGGAGGTGCAGTGGCAATGTCGAGACAAAACCGCATTTAGTACCAGTTCTCTACACTGGTAAGTGTGTCTGTCCGTTATTCCACCTCTGGCTGTGCACCTTTGTAGTCAATAGTTTTCAAATCTGAAGTTCAAAGAATACTACACCCTTTGCCACTAAACATTCTTTGTTTTGTACATCTGGTTAGCTTTCTCTCTTGTATTCTCACCAAACTACTGTGATAAAGCTTTCTAACACTGAGCAGAATTCAGAACTAGGTGCATGCTTAGGGTGCAGAACATTTGCCTAGCATGATGAAAATAGAAAGAGAAAACTCTTCCACTTTATGTAAATAATTGAATGTTGATTTGGCCGGAGGAAGTGTGTGATTACATTTGTTAGGAGCATAAGAAATTAAAAAAACCCAGTTCAAGTCTCCGTTGAAGATGAAGTGAAACAGATCTCTCGGGACATCTGAAAAAGACCCAGATGGACAGGTAATGCCCAGAGTCAAAGGACTTAGGTGATGCTGTGCACACAAGTACAGCAAAGCAAGTGGACGAGTTCCTCAACTGAGTTTCAGAGTCCTGAATTAGGTGCATATACTCTCTGTTATTGAATGGGAGAGAATAAGGCATTCTTCATAGTCAGCACAAACAGGAGCTTAAGCCAGCCATAGAAAAAAACAAGGAAAAGGTTCTTTCTGCTTCAGGCATCTGTTTCAGGACTACTCTGACATATTACTGTCAAACTGAAATTTAGAATTTGAGTCACTTTCTTAATTCAAGCATCTACTATTATTGCCTCCTAAAATGATGGTAACAGTCTTCTTCATAGTAGCAGTGAAAATCCTTGTCCAGAGAGTGGGAGACCACATTTCCACAGCTTCTGTGTCCACTAGAAGGCTAAAGGGAATCTTCAGTGGGAGCGTTCCCATCTTGAAGCGGGGTGTTATACGGATGCAGAGAATTAAGGACTGTCCACTGCAGATCTTTAAGAACAGTAAACTTCAGCTAATTTCTATATCTTTCCAGTTCATTTTGCTGCTTGTGAAAAGTGTGGTTAGATTGTTTCTGTCGAGGAATGATAAGCAATTCTGCACTTTCTTATTCTGAAAGGAAATGTTTCAGTTCAGTAACACGTAGACTTCTGCACAACATAGAGCCTCTAATGATGCTGCAACAGCTGTTAATCTTAGTGCCCTTACAGTTTTTTCAGTGGAGTAAAACAAGCATTAGGGAACAGACAAAAGCGATGCAATTTAAGGCCTCTAGAACATAACTGTTCTTCACCCACTGGCAGCCAATTCTTTCACGCTGTTCATCAGTAAGAAGTGTTCTTTGACATATAACACTTCTCTCATGCTAGCTTTAGCACCAGAAGTGTCAGCAGCTTGGACTTCTAATTTATGCTTGCGTGATAATCCAGAAGAAATTGCAGAGATCCTTTTGGATGGCCTGCAGCCAATTCCCTCTCTTGTGGTTCTTTCTGTTTCATAACAATTGACATTGGTAACAGATATCTATTACAGACCAGGAGCTTAATTTTGATTTTGCATGCCCTCTTGTAAATCAGAAGGATGGTACTGTGACATTTAATGCATCTAGCTACCTTGTTATTGTTGTATTATTACTTAACATTTCTATTCCAGTAGTCCTAGAGGCATCGAGGAGATCTGAATTCCACTAAACTAAGCACTAGGCAGAGTTATAGTCCCTGCTGAAACAATATATAGCTTAAGCACTTGTCTCCCAAGGGACACTGGAAAGTTGAAATGAATTAGCTCAGTGTGTGAAATTAAACTGTGCTTGATAAAATATATCAAACCCTGCAGGTTCCCCTTTAGGAATAAAGTGCTTTTGCTCACTATCATTTAAATCCTGGAGGAGTTAATTACAACTTTTCTCCATGTTCCTCTTGCAGATTTCAATATGTAGGTAAATGCAGGTGACTGCATTCAGCTGGAACCCCACCAAAATGAAAGGAATTCAATGTCTGTTCAGGCTCTGAGAGATCTGGACTTAGAAAGGTATGTAGGAAGATTAGGACAGGAGCCAGATAATTAAAAAAAAAAAGACCTTCTGCCTTTCATATGTTATGCTTAAGGAGCTGACTCTCTAGTTCATTTTTTGAGCCTTTTGTATAGGTATAGCATCTTTAGTGGAATCAGGTATGGATTTACTGAAGGAGTGTGAGAACCCGTTATTAGTACCGAATGGCGTGACAACCTCCTTAGAGCTGCTGCAGCTCTGCATGCAGCTGCTGAGCATCCCTAAGTCCCAGCCACATAGCCACAGAGCATGCATGGAGCATGTGCGCAGTTCCAATATTGTTAGAATGAACCAGACTTGCATGCATTACATCCGGTATGCAGATGGTTAAGTTTATTTGGCTCACTACGCAGTTCACATACAATAAGGCCGGCACATCTCAACTGTTAGACTCGCAGCTTATGAGCTGCACACCCTCAATTTCTGTCTAGATTTTGGGAATGAAGTGTGGAAACCTTAAGCAGATTTATTGTGAACATGGTCACGTTTCTGCATAGCTGAGTCCCTAGTTGGTAGTTGAGCTGTGTCTATTCCTACTACATTGCTTCAGAAGATTCTTGTTATCCTGAGTAAGCAAAACAGTCCTCAATGTATCATATCCTCACAGAGTCCTCTCTATACTCTTAAATATTTAATTGTTCACACTGATGATAATAGGACTACTAGCTGTCTAGATTTGTATGTCAAATTACGCATACAATTGCCATGGGTATGACAGATGTTTGAAACAGTAACAATAGTCAGGTAACAGCATACTTGAAAATGTCACTTTTATGAGAAACCATAATAAGCATGCATTCAAAACTAGTCCAAAATAACGTAAAAAAAGGAAGACATTGACAGATAGGATATAGAGAAGAGAAACAAAGAACCTGAAGCAAAGTTCACAGAATTGAATGAGAGTCTTTTGACTCATTTCAGTGGGATTTGGAATAGCCCCCCAAATACACATCAGCCCAGATAATTATGGATATATTTTTTCTTTCTGAAAGAAAATATTTTAAGAAGAATGAAAAAAGCCAAAGCCACAGGAAATCTTATACACAGATAAGAGTGATGTTCAGAGAATCTTATCATTAAGGTACTGTGTAACACCATTTAAACACACCTTCTGGTATTTGTTAGGCTTACAGATATATATTGGTTTGACTACATACTGCAGAGTATTTCCTGCAATAACCAAAGTGCTTCCCATCTGAAATCTATGAACTTTGCCTAGCTGCATTCTCATACCTTGAATCATAGTCCACTGAAGATAAAGACAGCAGTACAGGTTTTATTTTGTTTTTTAAATGTATGGTCCATATTATGATGAAGTTGAGATTAGAAGATCACAGAATTGCCTTCTGCCCTTAAAAATCTAGTAAAGGTTGTTCAAAAGCAAATAATAAATATGGCATTGTTACTGAGTTAGGTATCGCTCTGGACTGAGATCATCATTCTACCTGGATATTCTGAGTATGTCAGGTTGCAGCATGATATTTTAGGATTCCTCAAGTCGAAGACATGGTCAAAGATGTAGTATGTGTATGCACTTACTCATACATAGAGTCTTATTCACACTGATTTTATAGCCATAATACGAGTTCTTCCCAGGACAGTATATTTTGGGTTTAATAAGCCATCTTTCTCATCCTATTGCTTTTTATGCAGCTCCAGATTGCCAAAGGGAAATACTAATGCAGATTTCTGAATACCTAGAAAGGTAAGAACAATAACATAAAAAAGAACATGAAGAACATGCAAGAACGCCCTAACTGAAGATACGTTTCCAGAGAAAAGGTGTTGATACCTTTAATGTCAATTACAGAAAAAAAGATTGAAATCCCTGTCAGCATGGTAGGAAATAATATGTATGTTTCTGTTTTAGTTACTGGGATTTTTTAAACCTTGTATTCGGAAAAAGTGAAAGCAATGGGGAAGATTCTACCTATTTCCCTGAAACAAAGCTAATACGTAGTCATCTGTAAGCAACAAGTACAAATGCAAATGTAAATGAATACATTTGTTTATTTGGCTGAGTTTTCTCTCTGACATTAACCTGGGGCCTAAATGAGTTTTTATAGTCTTTTTTTCAAAGCCTCAATTTATTGTATAGGTCAAAGATTAAAAGTGCTCTCACACCAATTTCAACACTCTGTAATTTTAGATCTTATATGACATGCATTTTGGAAACCTAATTTCAAAATAAAGACCCATACTTTACAACTGTAGTGAGTAATTATGGGAAAACATACGTGCACTGTGCTGTAATGAGCCTGCCAAAACAAAGTGGAAAAATCATAGTCTATCCTGACAAAGAAAAATGTTGCGTTTTCCATCAAATCCACAATCATATAGCCAAACAGTTCACAACTTCAGCCCTATGTATTTTTAAAAATCTCTTTTGAATATGATAAACTCCAAACAGCCAAAGACCTTCTCTTTTAAAACCAGAGGAACACAGGAGTGGGACCAAAGGCATGGAAATCATTAAATATTAAACAAAGGGAGTTTTGAGCTATAAAATGTGCTTACCTGGACAAGGACAATCCAAAATAATTTTCCAATGCCAAGTCACTACTGCATTGCCAAGTCACTAGTGCATTGCTTATGGCTTATACAGTGAACACTACATCGCCATGTAATAACAACTGTCTTTTAAACAATCAGATGTGCATTGTTACATGCATGAACATAGCTTTCTGTGTGACGTATCTTTTCCATAACCTTAGGGAAATTGAACAGTTAGTAATTCTAGTTCAATCTACCAAAATAGCAAAATTGTAAGGGTGCTGCAAGGCAAGAGGAAAGGCAGTGACAGTTGAGTTCCCTTGTCTTTGAACTTTCAGATGGCTGAATTGTATATTATGTATACCACTGACGGTGCACAGATAAACTGTTTGTGTGCTTAAATGACGAGTCATGTACTTTCAGAATATAAATTTGAAATGCAAAAGCAGGATTTGCATACATATATGCTTAGTTCATACAGAGAACAAGAGGGACATCAGTTTTTAACACAGACCTTTGAATTATCTGGTAAAATTATGTGTGGGAGAAAAAAAAAAAAATAGAACCCCAAACTGTGTTATGTTTTGGTTTCATGTGGTTTGCATGTCATGTTTCTCTTTCAGCTTCAGCTTAAACCAAACTTCCCAGTGAAGATAAAGACAATCAAAATGTTCAGGTATTGCCTGGTTACAGATCAGTGCTGTGAGGAGCAATCAGTTTCCCGTGGAGACCATCCAGCCCTTTCAGATTCCAAACTGAATGCTGAGAAACTCATGCCTCAGTTCAGCTGAGTGATACATCGTGAACTTTGGTGACTAGCCTTTCAGCTGTCAATTGTAATAATACTGAACACCAAAGAAGTTTAATCCATAGCTTTTTTTATCATCTTTCTCATGTTCTGCCATTTAAGTCATTCTAAGGACTAGCTATTGATTGACATATGCAGATATGCTCTTCCACTCCACATTTTAATTTGTTTTGTTTCCAGCTGGTGCGGTCATCCATT
This sequence comes from Casuarius casuarius, assembly GCA_003342895.1. Taxonomy (NCBI): domain Eukaryota; kingdom Metazoa; phylum Chordata; class Aves; order Casuariiformes; family Casuariidae; genus Casuarius; species Casuarius casuarius. Next base: position 7,270 of record PTFA01000089.1, on the reverse strand, counting down.
TTGACCTCTAGAGTCTGGTTTCCACCTCATGCTAAAATAGAAGAGAGAAAAGCAAGAAAAACAGAGAGGGTTTTCTGACATTTTTCTCTTCCATAGACTTCAAGGAGTGAAATTTAAAAGGTGTATGATATATGACACAAACAGATATCAGTTACTTTTAGTCATTTCACTTCCTCTAACTTTGCATCATTCTGATAAATAAGACTTACCCTTGCAGATGGTGGCTGTGTCTGTGTCATGCTTATAAATATCCATATTATTAGTGATTTAAATATCAGATTTAGAAATGATTTGTCATCTTTGGGGAAACCAGTTGCTACTTAGGTACAGCTACAGACTTGATATCATGATTTCTCTTCCATCCTCTTGTAGCTGAAACAATCATAATCCGCTTTTTGAATTTCAATGAGAGTTCCTACTTAAACACTGTATTTTTCAGAAGGCAGGTATGGAGACCTGGTAGAGAGTAAAACATTCCTTGCCTTTGCTAGTTCATTAACATGAAGTGGAAATTGTTTCCATGTTAAAAGATAATGGTTGATTTTTGCTACAGTTTCTCTAATCAAAACCAAGTTTTTTATAGTGATTTAATAATTATGTTAGTAAACTTTTCTTGACTAAGATTAGTTTTTTATTTAGAAAGACCATAAGAGCTGCAATTTTGCCTTATTTAACATTTTTTTCATATTATGTAGAGTTACTAGGAAGTTTTCCATGTTGTAAGCAGGGATTTGGCCACGTGGTTCTCATTATCTTCAATGAATATCATATGGCTAACTCACCACTTTGACTTTGAATATTTAAATGTATGTGTACACATACTGCTGAGTTTGATTGGATCTGTTACTTTCTGAGGAACAGGAATGCTTATTATATCTGGAAATCTGCTAGCATTTGTTGAATTCTTCTGAAGAATGTTTCAGGCAAATTTTGACTCACTAACGATTTCACTGCACATGTACCCTTGCTATTCGCCCTTCACAAATACTTCTCCAAGAAAGTTTATTTTGCATGTTTAGGGAATGAATGCTATTTTTCAGGAAAATAATTTGCCAAAATAACAGTCGGTCACGTGTGTTAATAGTTATAGTCCTTTCCAAAAAGAAGACCAAATACCACCACGTGAGCTAAAAGACTAATCGGGCATGAACAAAGAATGGTGGATTTTCACTGAGAACCACTGTCAAAGAACTTATGAAGACGTTCTCTGCTGTTTGACAAATTATATAGCAAATAATTATGAAATGAAGATTAATTGTGCAAAGAAAGCAGAGGTATTTGCAGCATAACAAGCCCCACTCTTGCCCATCTTACTATACCTCATGCACCACAAAACACAGAATGGTACAGGATCTAGTAAAGAGCTCTTTAAGTTTCTCTTCTACAATAGGGAAAAATCAGACTCTCTGGTCTGGAACAGAGAACCTCAGGCAAAGCTTGATACAGTGGTTATAGATGTTATTTCCCCCAACTCACAGCACCAGTGAAGCTTGTAGCACCTCCTAGCAGGGAAGCCAGAAAAAACTACGTTCTTGCATTGCAACTGCTCCATTTCACAGGCCAATGCATTAACTGCAATTATTGAGGAATGACTCACATGTTGCCTTCTGCTGACTCTGCTAAGAAAGCTGAGACTGACAGGTGAAGTGCAAAAAAACATGCTGGGCTATAAAAATGTCTTAAACTTTTGCTATATTTGCCCAATGAATGAGTGAGTCAGAATAGTGAGTTAAAGGAATTTTGTACTACACAATGACTGGCAAGATGACTCAAGAGCAAAAGCCTTTTTCAACACAATTTGTAATCAATAAATATTGACAGTTCCGATATGTATACTTGGATACAGACTCCAAAAACCACCCAGAGTCTTTCAATAGGTATACTAAATGACTTGGTATTCAAAAATGGCAAGGAGGTCAACAGGAATGACAAATGCTTGGGAAAGGTAAATACCAGAAAAAAATGTATTTTATAAAACCTTATTGTTATAAGACTGTAAAGTGAAATGTAATAAGAATCTAAACTGCAAAGAGTGGAAGTACTTCCTCCTTGCTTTTCTTCTGAAATGAGCATGCCAGATAACACTGAGGATGTCTGAACTCCAAAAATATAATTAAAAAAAAAAAAAAAGAATATATTCAGTTAGAACAGTTTTCACTTCAAATACAGAAAACACAATGCTTGAGACAGGGTAAATGAAAGCCTTTAACAGGATGTAAGGGACTAAAGAAAAGGCTTCGCTTGAGATGAGGGATAGGGTTAGGGTGAAGGTTAGGAGAGAGTGAAATGTCAAAGAGCCCTGTATATCAGAGCTGGAAAGGGCATGCCAAAGGAAGTGTGAGGCTGCACCAACATTGCTGCCAGCACCACTTTTTTCTATTGTCCTGGAAGGGGGCTGTTGGCAGTCAGTGCACGCTCCGCATTAGGTTAGGGATAGGGTTAGGCGAGAGAGAAAGCCTAGAGCCCCACGTGGTGTGGTGCTGTAAAGGGCATGCCAAAGGAAGTGTGAGGCTGCACCAACGTTGCTGCCAGCACCACTTTTTTATCTGGTACATTAAGGAGGCTGGTAGGGTTCGGATCAGGCCCCGCCTGACATCAGGTTATGGTTACAGTTAGGGTTAGGGTTAGAGCAAGGCGAGAGAGAATGCCTAGAGACCCACGTGGCATGGGGCTGCAAAAGGCATGCTAAAGGAAGAGTGAGGCTGCACCAACATTGCTGCCAACACCACTTTTTTCTCTTGTCCAGGAAGGGAGCTGGTGGGGATCGGTTCTGGCCTCACCTGAGATTAGGGTTAAGGTTAGGGTTAGGGTTAGGCGAGAGAAAAATCCTAGAGCCCCACGTGGCTTTGGGCTGTAAAGGGCATGCCAAAGGAAGTGTGAGGCTGCACCAACATTGCTGCCAGCAGCAATTTTTTCTCTGCTCTCAGAAGGGGGCTGTTGGGGATCGGTTCAGGCCCCACCTGAGATCAGGTTTAGGGTTAGGGTTAGGGTTAGGCGAGAGAGAAAGCCTAGAGCCCCACGTGGCATGGGACTGCAAAGGCCGTGGAGAGGAAGCGTGAGGATGCACCAATATTGCTGACAGCATCAGTTTTTCCTTTTGAGCACGAACAGGGCTGGTGGTTTCTGGTCCAGGTCCCTCCTGAAATCCGAGTTTGGGTTAGGGTTAGGGTTAGGGTTAGCGTTAGGGTTAGGGTTATGCCTAGAGACCCACATAGCATGGGGTTGCAAAGGGCATGCCAAAGGAAGTGTGGGGCTGCACCAACATTGCTGCCAGCACCACTTTTTTCTCCTGTCCAGGAAGGGGACTGGTAGTTTCTGGTTCAGGCCCCACCTGAGATCCGGGTTAGGGTTAGGGTTAGGGTTAGGCGAGAGAGAAAGCCTAGAGCCCCACGTGGTGTGGTGGTGTAACGGGCATGCCAAAAGAAGCGTGAGGCTGCACGAACATTGCTGCCAGCATCAGTTTTTCCTTCTGAGCAGGAAGGGGGCTGGTGGTTTCTCGTTCAGGCCCCGCCTGAGATTAGGTCTAGGGTTATGGTTAGGGGAAGGGTTAGGCGAGAGAGAAAGGGCAGAGCCCCACATGGTGTGGGGTGTAAAGGGCATGCCAAACGATGTATGAGGCTGCACCAACATTGCTGCAATGCCACTATTTTCTCCTGTGCAGGAAGGGGGCTGGTGCTTTCTGGTTCAGGCCCCGCCTGAAATTAGGGTTAGGGTTAGGGTTAGGGTTAGGGTTAGGCGAGAGAGAAAGCGTAGAGCCCCACGTGGCGTGGGGCTGTAAAGGGCATGCCAAACGACGTGTGAGGCTGCACCAACATTGCTGCCAGCAGCACTTTTTTCTCCTGTCCGTTAACGAGTCTGTTGGGGACCGGTTCATGCCCCACCTGAGATCAGGGTTAGGGTTCGGGTTAGGGTTAGAGTTAGTTTTAGGGTTCGGTGAGCGAGAAAGCGTAGATACCCACGTGCCATGGTGTCTGCTGGGGTTTGGTTCAGGCCTCACCTGAAAATAGGGTTAGGGTTAGAGTAAGGGTTAGGGCTAGGGTTAGGCGAGAGAGAAAGCCTAGAGCCCCATGTGGCGTGGGGCTGTAAATGGCATGCCGGAGGAAGTGTGAGGATGCACCAACATTGCTGCCAGCATCAGTTTTTCCTTTTGAGCAGGAAGGGGCCTGATGGGGTCTGCTCCAGGCCCCGCCTGAAATTAGTGTTAGGATTAGGGTTAGGCTTAGGCGAGAGAAAAAGCCTAGAGCCCCACATGGCATGGGGTTGTAAAGTGCATGCCAGAGGAAGTGTGAGGCTGCACCAACTTTGCAGCGAGCACCACTTTTTTCTCTGCTCCAAGAAGAGCGCTGGTAGGGACCGCTTCAGGCCCCACCTGAGATCGGGTTTAGGGTTAGGGTTTTGGTTTGGCGAGAGAGAAAGCCTAGAGCCCCACATGGTGTGGGGCTGTAAAGGGCATGCCAAAGGAAGTGTGAGGCTGCACCAACACTGCTGCCAGCAGCACTTTTTTCTCCTGTCCAGGAAGGGGGCTGGTGGGGTTCAGTTCAGGCCCCACCTGAGGTCAGGGTCTAGGGTTAGGGTTAGGGTTAGGGTTAGGTGAGCGAGAAAGCCTCGAGCCCCACGTGGCATGGGGCTCTATAGGGCATGCCAAAGGAAGTGTGAGGCTGCACCAACATTGCTGCCAGCAGCAATTTTTTCTCCTGTCGAGGAAGGGGTCTGGTAGTTTCTGGTTGAGGCCCTGCCTGATATTAGGTCTAGGGTTAGGGTTAGCATTAGGGTTAGGTTCGGGTTAGGGTTAGGTGAGCGAGAAAGTGTAGAGACCCACGTGGTATGGGTCTGTAAAGGGCTTGGGGAGGAAGTATGAGGCTGCACCAACATTGCTGCCAGCATCAGTTTTTCCTTTTCAGCAGGAACGTGGCTGGTGGGATTCGCTCCAGGCCCCGCCCGAGATTAGGCTTCGTGTTAAATTTAGGGTTAGGTGATCGAGAAAGCATAGAGCCCCACGTGGTGTGGGGCTGTAAAGGGCATGCCAAAGGAAGTGTGAGGCTGCAACACCATTGCTGCCAGCACCACTTTTTTCTCTGCTCCAGGAAGGGGGCTGGTGGGGTTCAGTTCAGGCCCCACCTGAGATCAAGGTCTGGGATTAGGATTAGGGTTAGGGTTAGGTGAGCCAGAAAGCGTAGAGCCCCACGTGGCATGAGGCTCTATAGGGCATGCCAAAGGAAGTGTGAGGCTTCAGCAACATTGCTGCCAGCATCAGTTTTGCCTTTTGAGCAAGAAGGGGGCTGGTGGTTTCTTCTTCAGGCCTCGCCTGAGATCGGGTTTAGGGTTAGGGTTAGGGTTAGGGTTAGGGTAAGAGGCGACAGAGAAAGCCCAGAGCCCCACGTGGCGTGGTGCTTTAAAGGGCTTGCGAAAGGAAGTGTCAGGCTGCTCCAACATTGCTGTCAGCACCACTTTTTCCTTTGCTCCAGGAAGGGGGCTGGTGGGGTTCAGTTCAGGCCCCACCTGAGATCTAGCTCTAGGGTTAGGCTTAGGGTTAGGGTTAGGACTAGGCGAGAGAAAAAGCCTAGAGCCCCATGTGGTGTGGGGCTGTAAAGGGCATGGAGAGGAAGTGTGAGGCTGCACCAACATCGCTGTTAGCATCAGTTTTTCCTTTTGAACAGGAACGTGGCTGGTGGGGTCCCGTCCAGGCCCCGCCTGAGATTAGGTTTAGGGTTAAGTTTAGGTTTAGGCGAGCGAGAAAGCGTAGAGACCCCCATTGCATGGGGCTGTAAAGGGCATGCCAAAGGAAGTGTGAGGCTGCACCGACATTGCTGCCAGCACCACTTTTTTCTCCTCTCCAGGAAGGGGGCTGGTGGGGTTCAGTTCAGGCCCTGTCTGAAATCTAGGTCTAGGGTTAAGGTTAGGGTTAGGGTTAGGGTTAGGTGAGCGAGAAAGCGTAGAGACCCACGTGGCATGGGGCTCTATAGGGCATGCCAAAGGAAGTGTAAGGCTGCACCAACATTGCTGGCAGCATCAGTTTTTCGTTTTGAGCAGGAAAGGGGCTGGTGGTTTCTGGTTCAGGCCCCGCCTGAGATCGGGTTTAGGGTTAGGTTTAGGGTTAGGGCTGGGATTGGAGTCGACAGAGAAAGCCTCGAGCCCCACGTGGCATGGGGCTGCAAAGGCCATGGAGAGGAAGTGTGAGGCTGCACCAACATTGCTGCCAGCAGCAATTTTTTCTCCTCTCCAGGAAGGGGTCTGGTAGTTTCTGGTTGAGGCCCTGCCTGATATTAGGTCTAGGGTTAGGGTTAGGGTTAGGGTTAGGTGAGAGAAAAAGCCTAGAGCCCCACGTGGCGTCGGGCTGTAAAGGGCATGCCAAAGGAAGTGTGAGGCTGCACCAACATTGCTGCCAGCAGCAATTTTTTCTCCGCTCCAGGAAGGGGGCTGGTGGGGTTTGGTTCAGACCCCACTTGAGATCAAGGTCTGGGGTTAGGGTTAGGGTTAGGTTAGCGAGAAAGCGTAGAGACCCACGTGGCATGGGGCTCTATAGGGCATGCGAAAGGAAGTGTGAGGCTTCAGCAACATTGCTGCCAGCATCATTTTTTCCTTTTGAGCAGGAAGGGGGCTGGTGGTTTCTTTTTCAGGCCCTGCCTGATATCGGGTTTAGGGTTAGGGTTAGGCTTAGGGGTAGGGTTAGGCGAGAGAAAAAGCGTAGAGCCCCACATGGCGTRGGGATGTAAAGGGCATGCCAAAGGAAGTGTGAGGCTGCACCAACATTSCTGCCAGCAGCACTTTTTTCTCCTCTCCAGGAAGGGGGCTGGTGGGGTTCAGTTCAGGCCCCATCTGAGATCTAAGTCTAGGGTTAAGGTTAGGGTTAGGATTAGGTGAGTGAGAAAGCGAAGAGACCCACGTGGCGTGGGCCTGCAAAGGGCATGGAGAGGAAGTGTGAGGCTGCACCAACATTGCTGCCAGCAGCACTTTTTTCTCTTGTCCGGGAAGGAGGCTGGTGGGTTTCATTTTAGGCCCCATCTGAGATCTAAGTCTAGGGTTAAGGTTACGGTTTAGGGTTAGGTGAGCGAGAAAGCGTAGAGACCCACGTGGAATGGTGCTGTAAAGGGTATGGAGAGGAAGTGTGTGGCTGCACCAAAATTGCTGCCAGCAGCACTTTTTTCTCCTCTCCAGGAAGGGGGCTGGTGGGGTTCAGTTCAGGCCCCATCTGAGATCTAGGTCTAGGGTTAAGGTTAGGGTTAGGTGATCGAGAAAGCGTAGAGACCCACGTGGCATGGGGCTGCAAAGG
>PTFA01000880.1:0-30553 GCA_003342895.1 Casuarius casuarius | reverse complement strand
CCCCCAGGCACATGCTGTCCCTGGAGATCCCCTGAGCTCTCCTGGGGGCTCAGATTCTCCTCCAGAAGGATGGGCATCTCTCATCAGCACTGTCACATGTGGGACAGCCCCAGGCAGGCAATTCAGAGACCATTCTCCATCTCCACTGGCACTGGTCACTGAGAAATGAGCTCTGAGGGCAGCCTTCAGTGCCTAACGGATCACCCAGGGACTCAGCTTGTCCCCTAGAACCCATGGAGTTCACAAGCAGAACAGCAACCCCTTAGTGGTGCAATCCCTTGGGCGTATTTTTGACTCCATCTTCTGAAGAAAGGAAGACTTCAGGCACGTCGCAGGGGAGATCCCCTTTTATTATGGAAATGTTATTCTGGAGGCCAGGTCTGACATAAGGGTGCCCATTGCCTGGTCCTGCCTGTACTTCCAGGAATGTACGTGGAAACACAACCCTACCACCACCAGGTTATGAGAACTCCTGGGCCATATCCACAGAACAGAGCACAGAAGGCCAGCATGGAAATGAAGAGAACAACTCTAAAAAGAGAAATTCCTGCTGCTGTGTGGGGATGTGTCTCCAGGAAAGCTGCAGCCCCATGGGAAGGCTGCAGTGAGGAAATGCCTGATGCAGCAGTAGGGAGATGATACTGTCAAGCACGGGGTCAGTCCCCACAAGCTGCTGCCTGACTCCCCTCCCCTTCCCCTCTACTCGTAGTGTTGAAGCACTGTAGAGGGAAGGGACCAGCCCACAGTGACACTTGGCTGGAGAGGGGTATGAGATCACATCCTGACTATGGCCAGGGGAGCTGAGCTCTCCTAATGGACACGGGACCCATGTTCTCACCCTGCCTGTACTTGTCTGAGCCTGACTCTGTGCCACTGAGCTCTCTTGGTGTCAGTGCCAAAAGAGACACTGCAAAGGGAAACTYGCCTCATTGCACTGCGGGCGTCTGAGGCAGCTCAACCTAGCAGGCTCTGAGGTTCCCCCATCTCTGCTAATGAAGGGGGAAGCCTGGCTTCCTGCTTCAACATGGTCTCTGGGTCAGATTCAAATGAGAGATTCCTGAGTAGAAATAATATGAACCTGATATTTTTTTTAAGAAAAAAAGAGAAAAATAAGAAAGAAAGAAATGCAAAACACAGAGCCTTGATGCCAGATACCCTGAGGAGTGGATAAGCAATGGATAGTTATTCGTGCTGACATTGGACCCATTGACTGATTTTCCTCAGCGCATCTTTGAGCTCCTTGTTCCTCATGCTGTAGATGAGGGGGTTCACTGCGGGAGGCACCACCGAGTACAGAACAGCCACCACCAGATCCACAGCTGGGGAAGAGACAAAGGGGGGCTTCAGGTGGGCAAACATGACAGTGCTGATGAACACGGAGACSACGGCCAGGTGTGGGAGGCACAKGGAAAAGGCTTTGTGCTGGCCCTGCTCAGAGGGGATCCTCAGCACAACAGTGAAGATCTGCACATAGGACACCACAATGAAAATGAGACACCCAAAGACTAAACAGCCACTAACCACAAGAAGCCCCATTTCCCTGAGGTAGGAGTCTGAGCAGGAGAGCTTGAGTATCTGGGGAACTTCACAGAAGAACTGGCCCAGGGCATTGCCTTGGTAGAGTGGTATTGAAAAAGTGTTCCCAGTGTGCAGGAGAGCATAGAGAAAACCACTGGCCCAGGCAGCTGCTGCCATTTTGGCACAAGCTCTGCTGCCCATGAGGGTCCCGCAGTGCAGAGGTCTGCAGATGGCAACAAAGCAATCATAGGTCATGACAGTGAGGAGAGAATACTCTGCTGAAATGAAGAAAAAGAAGAAAAAGACCTGGGCAACACACGCTGAGTATGAAATGGCCCGGGTATTCCAGAGGGAATTGGCCATGGATTTGGGGACAATGACAGAGATGGAGCCAAGGTCAAGAAGGGAGAGGCTGAGGAGGAAGAAGTACATGGGGGTGTGCAGGTGGTGGTCACAGGCTACRGCTGTGATGATGAGGCCGTTGCCCAGGAGGGCAGCCAGGTAGATGCCCAGGAAGAGCGAGAAGTGCAAGAGCTGCAGCTCCTGCATGTCTGTGAATGCCAGGAGGAGGAACTCATTGAGGGCACTGCTGTTGGACATTTCGCTATCACCCAGCATGGGGGACTGTCCAAAGGGGAAAAGACATTGAGAAGTTAGGAGGGAATTTTCAAGCAAAAAGCCCCCAAATATTTCAGTTCTCATACAACCCCCCACATTGCCTCTCTCTCTACTGAGAGGATCTTTGTGCAGCTCCCTTCCTTGAGCTCCACTTTGCACTGGCTGAATGTGCTGCTGTGAGGAGCAGGGCCCTCTGCCCGTGAACTCCAGAGGAGTCTGTCCTGCTGTACAGGAGTGGGAACTGGGGACAATTTCTGTCAGGTGAAATCAACTTTGCGTGTAGAAGGGCTTTTCAATGTCTGCACTCCCAATTGTAAAGGATGAGGTTTGGGGGAAAAAAAAAAGTTTTAGGCATTTTTTAATATTGTTCATTTTCTTTTGCATGTCTTTTTCACCTGTGAAAAGTGTTCCTTGAAGGTAGAAATCCTCAGCATTTCTACTGAGTCCTCAGAAAAATGGATTCACTGTTCCTTAGTACAGAGTGAGGACAGCTAGTCTGTCTATTAGTCCTGTTTCCAGCTGTCCTGTGCTTGCATCTCTTTGAGCTGGAGCATGAGCCACACTCGTATGTTGCCCTAGAAAGAAACCAGCCCCTGCCGAGAGCAGACAAATCCAGTTTCAAAGTGCAGATCTCCAACCTTCTCTATCTTTCTCAGGACACCAGAGGGAGCTCTCCACACTCCCCTTCTAGCCAAGGACACACAGGGCTCTTTTCAGATGCCCGCTTACACCTTCCAACCACCATCTCCATACTCTCAGCATCTCTGCACCTCCTTCATTTGTCTCTCAGATATCACAGAGATGCTATGAGACAGCAGTGCCTTTCTGGAGGGCAGCTCACAGCCTGGCAGGATCCAACAGGGAAACAGTCAAAGGACCATTAGGATTGAAGATGGTCTCTCCTTAAGGGAGAGTCAGCTCATATCCCAACCCCAGAGCTCCACAGGTCAGAAGGGGGCTGGGGAAACCTCATTTCCATGCAGATCTCTCTGTTGCACAACTTGCAGCACTGATGTATGAACCCCACCCCTGAGACCTGAGAGCAAGAACAGGAGCAGCGTGTACAGGAGGAGAAAGAAGGAGCAACCCCATGATCCTGCTGCCAAGGGAGGCAAGTAAAAAGAGAGACAGACAGGAACTCAGGAAAGCCTTACCCAGCTGGGCACGCCACCTCATGGATGGTGACACTGCAGAGCAGTCCCTCTCAGCCGCTTTGTCGGGCAGCATGAAATGGGCCCGTGGAAAGAGAGAGGCCTCTCTCCTCTGCCAGAGGTCTGGTTGCAGAGGAGATGGCTCGTGCCCTAGACTCCATATTTTTCAGGGCAGAGGCTAGGCTGGGTGGGAGAGGAGACATGGGGGGCTTGCTCAGAGGAAGACGTCAGCATCAAAAGTACAGACTGTGACTTGCCTAAATGCATCCTCCCATCATGTTTCTGTTAGCAGTTCCCTCTCATTCCCTGCACATCTCTGCTGCCTGGAGCTGTCCCTGCTGGGAGCTTTTACTCTGTCCCAACATCTTTTCCTGGTCAGTGGTCCCAGACCCCTGCCCACCCTCTGTGTGCTCAGTTCTGCCCTGCAGAAGCCCCCCAGGACAGGGCACTTGCCAGGGGCATCTCTGTACATGCAGGTCCTAAGGAGCAGGTGAGATAAACTCCTATGAGGCCACAAAGGTGATGCTAATGCTGTCTGTAGAATAAGGTGAGGATAAAGCAGCTTGATGAGATTTCTTACAGACCTATTCATCTCTCAGAGTGAGGGTTCAGAACTCCCAGTTCCTCGCCAAGCCAGAAAACTCTTTCTCTCTTTCTCCCTGACAAAATTAGGGAACTGAAAGTGCAGATAGCAGAAGGAAAGCACCTTCTCTTTCAGGTAGCCCTTCTCTTGATACCCCTCTTGAAAGACTCCTCAGACATCTCCTGTGCATGGCCTAGAGCTGTGAGCAGCCCTGATCCACACAGCACCCTCTCAGCAGAAGAATTAAACTGCCCTGCTAGGGGTCACTCCTCTCACCCAGAGCTTCTCCCTGCAGTGTCGTGGGGAGCTCCCTGGGCAGGCTGAGGGCTGACCCTTGCAGGCAGCAGAATCACTGCACTGAACTTCTCTGAATTACAGCCCTGCACAGACCTGAGGGCACACCCAGGCTTCACCCCCATGCAGCTGCCCCTGGCAGAAGGGAGCAGCATGCCCTGTCCCTGTGATGGTGTGGCAGGGAATCCCTGCTCTGAAGCATCTCCTTCTCTTATGCACTAGAAGAATAGGGAGAGCAATTCTTAAAAAGCCTATCAGTCATGGGATAGGATGGTTTTAGAAGACCCCTCCAGGAACCTCAGTAGTATCACCCTGCAGCCAGAGACTTACTGTGTCAAGGGCTGTGAAGATTTCTCCCACAACAAGCTGTCCTCTCCTCCCACGCCACACTGCCTTCCATATCTCTCTGTCTGGTCTCATCTCATGTCAGCAGCAGCAGGCGGTGCCCGCAGCCCTGCTGCTCTTTGCAGAGGAGCTGCTCCTGCACTCAGGTGTCTCTGGGCAGTACTGCCCATGCACTCCCTTCATCCCAGGAGCCTCAGAAGCAGAGGCCCAACTGAAGGCCTGAATTTCTCTGTCCCTTGTGCTCCCTCCTCCTGGGAAATGTTCACTGAACTAAACTAAAATAATCACCTATTGTCCTTTTCTAAAGAGTGCAGAGAAACTGATTCCAACATTGCAACTTATTTCATCAGAGAATGACTATCTATGATAGGTGGAAATGTCCCACTCTGGAAGCCCCTATTCCCATCTCTTAACTAGGCAGAACACCTAGACAGGGACAAGAAAGGAGGTCATTGACACAAGGTTCAGGTGTTAATTCAAACGAGTCAATCTGGACATCACATGCTGGTTTAGAAGCCCCTGCGCTAGAGTGGGATTCAGATCCCTCCTGTGAACTCCACAGACGCACAGGAGGTGGGATTCCCCTTGCCAAAACTGAAGTGAGCACAACATACAGGTCTGCATGGGAGCTCCTTGTCTAAGCTCCTGTTATAATCACTGGAGAGGGAGAATGAGTCAGTTGCTCACACACAAAAACCTGGTAACAGTTGAAGAGACAGAGGTGGTCCCAGGCATGTGCCAGTGTCTGCTTGCTCTGGCTGAGTGACTCTGAGACCCGCATCCTCCTAGAGCATCAGGTGGGGGCCAGGTGGGGAATTGCCTTGGCCTTCTGTAATGACACTAGGTGCCTACTGCTACTACTAGAGCTCCATTCACTATGAAGCAGAGACACAGGCAGACCTCTACAGCCCCAAAAGCTAACAGAATTCAGTGCAGACACATGATTTAATGACATAAAGACAGGCCATAGGCAGGACCATGTCACATGCCTGGGGTGTCCAACACAACCACATGTCTCCAGCAGATACGGCATGGCACCTGCAGGAAAACTATTCCTCTTTGGAATGGTGCTGAGCAAGTGCCCCAGGGTCTCTTGGGTTTCCTACCTGTGCCCAAACAACTGGATCCCGCCACTGCCTTTAGGCCAAGTCCATCTCAGCTACATTCAAGTGTGCTGCATAAATGGGAGGCATATCATAGCAAGGTCTCTGCTCTAGTCTCTGCCCTCTCAAACCCTCTTGCTCTCCTCCCCCTGAACTTCTTCTCACACCTGGATGCTATGAACAGGGAATGGGCTAATGATGGCCTCAGAGTGGCTGGATCACAGGCTGTTCAGTCCCAGGGACTTTCTTCAGGGGCGCCTTGTCCTGCCTGGAGAACAGTTCACCTCTGTCACTGGCCCCATGGTGCTGCAGAGTCAGCTCAGGCAGCAAAACCCTCTCCTGGCATTGCTGCACAGCCCAGCTCTGTTTCTCCCTGGCCTTGAGCACTGCAGGGTTTGCTCTTTTAGTGGGAACCTCCTTTCACCATTACATTGCCACCTGCTATCTATGCCAGCACGTCTCTGCTCTGAAGTGGGGCCATCGTACACACGGTGTCCTTGGCTCTTGCTAACAGGTCTCACCATGACCAGTCTGTTCTCTGTGCCACAGCTGAGGCTCTGTAGCCCAAATATACGGAAATTCCTGCAGCCTGGGGCACAGCCAGGAGCACAAGCTGTCACAGGACTGCAGTATCATTGGAATAACTGAGATCTGGTGGGATCACCTACATGGCTGAAGGGCTCTCCTTGTAGGGTACAAGCTCTTCAGGAGAGACAGTCAGGGAGAATGAGGTGGGGGGATGCCCTTTGTGTGAAGGGGCAGCTCAGATGTGTGGAGCTCTTCCATGGAAGAAGCAAGGCTTTGGGCTTGAGAGCTTGGATGCAGTCTCCTTTAAGCAATGTGAACAAGTCTGTGGATCACAGGCCCTGGTTCTTATGGTGGTGGTGGTGGTGGTGGTGGTGGTGATTTTCATGTCCCAGACATTAACTGCAAGGGCAAACAGCAGAGTGCAAGCAGGCCAGGACGTTTCTAGACAACATCAGGGACAGCTTCTTAGCACAAATGCATGATGGGACAATATTTGTGCTGCTTCCTTGTATCTGGAAATTTCAAACAGTCAGGAACTGATCAGGGATGGGATAGTCAGTGTCACCCTTGCCTACGGTGACCATGAAAAAGTAGAGGACCGTAGCAGAGCACAGACCCTGGACTTCAGAGGAGCAGACTTGGGCCTGTTCAGGGCACCGGTTGGGGATCCCAAGGGAGGCAGCTCTGAAGGGCCCAGGAGCTCTGGAAAGCCAGCAGGTCCTTAAGGACAGCATCTGCCATGCACAAGGATGGTCCATCCCAATACTCAGTAAAACTAGTAGACATCTCGGGAGATCGGCTTGGCTGCACTGGGAACTCACACCTCAGCCCCAGGGCAATAAGGCAGCATGCAGGAAGCAGAAGGAGGAAAAGGCTGCAATGGAGCAATTCAAAAATATTGTCCAGCGAAGCAGGGATAGTGTTACAGAAGCCAAAGCTCTGCTAGGACTGACAATTGCAGGGAACATCAAGAGCATGAAGAAGAGCTGCTACAGGGTTCAGTTACAGTAGAAGAATATAAAGGAAAATGTTGGCTCACTGCTGGACTGGTCAGGGAATCTAGTAACAGAAGACACAGGTAGGCCTGAGGAGCTCAGTGCCTTCTTGGCTTCAGTCTTCACCAACAAGGTCTCCTGGGCTATTGTGCCCAGAGTCAGGACCCCAGAGGAAAAAAATCAACCAAAGGTAGATGAGGGTTCAGTGAGAGATGACTTGCAAGAACTCAACCCACACAAGTCTATGGGACCGGATGGGCTGCACCTGAGGACTTTCAGAGGGCTGGCCACTATTGCCACAAGGCCAGTCTTTATCATCTTTGAAAGGTTGTGGAGATCAAGGGAGGTCCCAATGAGCAGAAAATGGAATATTTTTTGCCTATCTTCAGAAAGGCCACAGGGACACCCCAAGAAGCTGCAGGCCGTTCAGCCTCACTTGAGTGAGGAGTGTTTCATGGAGTGAATCCTCCCGCATCACATTTCTGGGCACAGGAGGGAGAAGAAGGTTCCTGGGAACAGTCAGCATGGATTTACTGAAGACAAATCATTCCTGAGCAACCTGATTGCCTTCATGATAAAGGAACTGTATCTGTGGAGGAGAGGAGAGTAGTGGATGTCATTTGCCATGACTTTAGCAAGGTGTTTGACACTGTCTCACACTATATTCTTGTATACAAAAAAGGCATTACGATAGGCTGGGCAGACAACCAGAGGGGTGAAAAGCTGGTTGGATGATCGAGCTCAGATGTTTTTTATGAACGGGTTGTGATTTACCGGAAAGCCCGTGACAAGTGGAGGATGCAGGGCTCTATACTGGGACCTGTCCTGTCTAACAGGTTCATCAGTGACCTGGATGACACACCTCTCCTCACATTCACAGATGGCACCTCATCAGAAAAACAGTCATAAGCCCAAGGGCTGCCATTCAGAGAGAACTCAGCAGGCAGGAGGAATGGGCTGTCAGGAACTTTGTGAAATTCAAAACCAAAACAAATGCCAGGCCCTGCACCTGGGGTAGACCAACACCCTGCAGTGATATGGGCCAGGCAGTGTCCAGCTGGGCAGCAGCTCTGCAGTAAAGGATGTGGGCGTCCTTGTGGGCAGCAAGGTAAGCATGAGTCAGCAGCGTGCCCTGGCAGCAATGAAGGCCACAGCATCCTGGGCTGCCTGAACGAGAGCACAGCCGGAAGATCGAGGGAAGTTATTATCGCCCTCTATTCCACACTCGTTAGAACACTTAGAGATACAGCATCCATGGGGTGCCTCTGTAGAAGAACGCTGTTGATCACTTGGAGTGAGCTCAGTGGTAGGCTTCCAAGGTGGTCAGCACTGGAGCACTTGCCATGTGAGGAGAGGCTGAGGGAACAGGCCTTGTTCAGCCTGGAGAGGGAAAGGCTTTGGGGGGGATTCGTAGCAGCTTCCCAACTCAAGGTTGCCACCCATAAAGAACCAGGCTTTTGCAGAGCTGGCAGGACAATGAGAGGCAACGAGTATAAGCTGACACAAGTGCAGTCAGAATTGGAAGAAAATTCACCAAGGATTACGAAGCATTTGAAGAAGGGTCCAGAGAGGTTATGGACTCTCCGTTTCCAGAAGCTTTCAGGACTCTGTTGGACAAAGTCCTGAGAAACTTGGTGTGAATTCACTGTTGATCACCATGTGAGCAGAAGGTTGGACAAGAAACCTCCCAAGGTCCCTTCCAACCTGAATGGTTCTGTGATTCCATCATCTCTGGCGATAGTTGCTGCAATTCTTGCAGGTCTGAATTCCTTTGCTGCATGTGGGTTAGTCCCAAACATGGCCTCTCCAGAGCCAAGCCCTCCTAGTGGTGTGAGGTCGCCTCTTGGGTCGGGAAGGTTTTCAGTTCAAGGGTTAATTACGAGTGACTGCTTGTCCACAATGGGCCCTCCTCACAGCCTGCAATACCTGTACATCACAACACAGTGCCAAATGAGTGTGATGTATGCAGAAAGTCATGGCATGTGAGTGATYGCACTCTAATGTGCCTAAGGTCTTTTGCATATCCATTAAAATCCGGAAGGACTGGAAGAGCCTTAAACATCCTAGGCACACCTAGCTAATGTTGACTTTGTCATTATGGGAGGCTGAGGGAGCTGGGTTTGTTCAGCTTGGAGAAGAGAAAGCTTTGGGGAGACTAGTAACAGCCTGCCCATACCTATCAGGAGTTCATGAGGAAGATGGAGCTCTTCACTGTTGTGCACGATGGGAGGATGAGGCCCAAGGGGCATTAGCCGAAACAAGAGAGGTTCAGGCTGGGTGTAAGGAGAAACTTTTGGCCCATCCAGACAGTCAAGCACTGGGGACAGTTGCCCTGAGGGGCTGTGCCATTTTCCATCCTTGGAGTTTTTCAAGTCCTAAATGAGTAAAGCCCTGAGCAACCTGGTCGGACCTGAGAGCTGACCCTGCTGTGGGAAGCAGGTTGGGCCAGAGACCTCCTGAGGTCCCTCCCAGACAGAATGATTCTGCATTTCCTTCAACCTCAGGTCTTCTCTTGACCCTGGGAAAACATTCAGCTTGCCTGTGATCATGGAAGTAGGTGTCTCAAAAGTATGATCAGATCAACTGCATGTTCTTTGTCCGGCTCCGATCGGGGTAGTTCAAATTCAGACTGCTTGGCAGATATCCATAAATAGCCTGATTTTTTTTTTCTTTTGCTTCACCTTTTATTACATTTTTCCCTCTTTTCCACCTTCCAAATTCTTCTCTTTTACCATCCTGATTCCCTCCCACGCAGTCAGCCAAGCCCTGTTTCCCTTTCCCCATTCACCCTGGTTTTGCTTTCTTTGTACCTTCATTCAGCTTTTCTGAGATGGTTGCCACGCTGATTTCTACCGTTGTAAGCACTTCCCCTTTTACTATATCTGCAGTGTCCTGCACTTCCTCATGCTGTTATCTTGCCAGAGGCACCACAAGACAGGATGAGCTTTCTGCACACACACATCAACAGATGACACAAAGGAGTTTCAGTCCAGAGGGGCCTTGAGAGATTTGGAGATTTGGCCAACAGAAACCTCATGACGTTGTGTAAGGAGTAGTGGACAGTCCAGCATTGCACAGCAGAACATGTGCATCAGGACAGGCTGAGATCTGACTGGCAGAGGAGTGACCTTGAGGAGAAGGGCCTGGACGTTACAAGGGATGCCATAGGAGCCAGTGGTGCATGCTCATCACAAATCAGGCCAGCTGCATAGGAGACTGTATTAGGAAGAACGTGGCCACCCAGATAAGGTGAGTTATTACCCCCTCTTTGACTCAACACTAGTGTGGCCACACGCAGAATGGTGTGTCCCAGTGTGGGCTGCCCCATGCTGGAGGAATGAGGAGCAACTGGAGAGGGTCTAGAGGAGTCTGCCAGTATGGGATTAGGGGCCTAAAGTGCATGGAGAGGCTGAAGGACCTGGGCTTCCTTAGCCTGCTGAAGTGTTACAGCTGAGGCCAGTACAGTAGTAGCCTGTGACAGCTTGAAGGGTGGTTTCAGAGATACTGGCACTCTTCTTGGTAGTGGGAAACATCATGAAAAGGGGAAACAGCCACAAACAGCAGCTTGAAAGGTACAGACTGGACTTCAGGAAAAAGAAATGTCACTTGTGCTGTGGTGCAACAGGTCGCCCAGAGGGAGACTGTGAGCAGCCCCTTGGTTTGTGTTTCAACAAAAAGCAAGTGAGCAAAAAGGGACATAGGTAAAGGTGGAGAGATCCTGCAGTGAGAGAAAGGTGGGGAAGCAGGTTGGGTGTCTGCAGGCTGCAGGGAAACAGGTGCAGGTTTGAGACAACTTAGGACAGCCTGTGGTGATGACCAAGGGCAATGCCAAAAGCCTCCAACAGAACTCAGGTCTCTGTCCTCTTTGCTATGGCTGTTTTCTCTGTCACAGAGGCCTACGAGAAGATGGTGTTTCCTTACAGCACTGGCCTCGTTGCCTCCTTGCCTCCAGGGAGCCCAGGAGGTGCTAAATTGTTGTCTTCACTCGACATTGTGTACCCCCCCAACCGCACACTGCCCCCAGAAAGAGCCCTGAACAACATGGGAGGCAAAGGATCACCCTAGACAGTGGGTGGCTGTGGGGCTTGGCCATTCTGCTTGATAACACACATCCAGGCTGACTTGGCATCACAGCCACCTGCACATTGCCTTTGCCTACCTGCAATCAGGGCCTCCAACTTTGTGCTCTAATCATCCCCTGAGGAGGATTTCTCCGTAATGGCCCTCAGTGGCACCCATTAACGCTCCAAGAAACTTGGAAACTTGGCTTATGACTTAACTTCTTGAGAAGTCTGTTCAGTCTCAAAATCGGAGGTTCATGGGCTCAGCACCAAATACACCCGAAGGGACATTAATATGCAAAACTCCATAATGAGCCCTGACTCTTTCCATAATTTTCTTCAGCTCTTCAATTATTGTGTGGCTAATTGGAGAGGTTTCAGGAATGTATTTACAAGAGGAAGATTTCAATGATCATCAAAAGAAAAAAAAAAGAAAGAAAGGATTTTTGCTTTTAAAGTTTTCCCTATTTTCAAGCTTACAAACTAGAGTGATAGAGTGATATCCACATTCTCCAACTGATATTGATCCAGCCTGTCTCTTAATGAAGTCTGGACATGTAGGAAAAGCATCATCCTTGAGGTCAAACATCCATGGAAAAGATTCCTCCCCACCTCCCCAGCCCCGCCATTTCTCCCATCAGCCACTGGGGACTTAGATCACTCTTGGTAAAATCTAACCTTTTTCCATTCAAGGCTGTAGCTGAATGTTATTGCTCATGTGCACCAGTTCCCACCTGCTTTCCACAGAGAACTAGCTATAAACAGACACAGAAGGATTTGTCTTAATTGTGATCAAAAAAAAAAAAAAAAACCCAAACCTCGATTCAATGTCATAAGAAATAAAATACACTCCTCAACTGTATGTGAAGTCCAAGTTGCCTCCAGTGAGGTCCACAGTCTACAAGGAATAACCTTCCTTGAAATGTTCTCCGCAAATAGATAGGAAAGGCTGGATAGACACACAGTGAAGGAGCTGGTTGAAGACACAATTATACTGCTGAAAGATGAGGCAAGCTTTAGACTCCCAGAAGCTTAAAGCAGCAACTGGAGAGTTGAGAAGTACCTGAATGATAAAGAGCAAGGGGAGGAGGAAGACTGGGAAACTATGGAAACTGCATATGCCCAGATCGTCTGACGCAAAGTGGACTTTAGAAATGATCAAGTTAATCAGGGCATGTGGAAATAGGTGAAACATTAGTGAGGCTGAAACCGCAGTATAACAGAAAGAGCAGTGGTAAGGCAAGTTAAGGGGCAGATCAACATTTCTTCTCCTGAGATTCATACCCTGCCTCAAAATTTCCATTACGTCATCGTGGGAAAACACTGACATTTTATTAAAATTATCCAGTCCTTTCAGACGATGAAAACGTTCTTGTGTGTGTGTGTGTGTGCGCGCGCGCGCGCGTGTGTGTGTGTGTGTGTGTGTGTGTTGAGAACAGTTCTTCCCCTTTCCAGGCAGAGCTCAGGTGTCCAACCACAAGCACCCAGTGGCCCTTGGAGCGGCCCCGGTGTCTCTGAGGCACCTGCCTGGGCCTGGCAGCTCTCACAGGGGACCTGCAGGAGACCGGAGTCCCTGGGAGCTGCAGATGGAGGCTGGTCAGAGGGGAGCAAGGCACCTGCAATAGCACCAGCTGTCCATGACTTGGGGACTGCATCCCACCCCAGCTCTGAAAATCACTTTTGCTTTCAAAAAAAAATATATCTCACCAAAAGACCAGCATATCAAAAAAGAACTAAACAAAAAAGGGCAATAACACAAAGAAATTTGAAATGCTGAAAAGTGTAACAAAACCTTTTTTTTGGCTTTAGRTAATTYATTTCATTTCTTTCTTCTTTCTTTTTTATTGACAGTTTCTAAAGATTTCTTTTATTACAGAGCCTAAGCTATGAAAAAAATCTATTCTTGCATCTTGTGCAAGTCCAGCGCCCCTCAAACCACTCCCTGCCCAGGATCTTCCTTGCCGCTCCTCGCTCTTCGCACACAGCGAGTCGCATCACGAGGTGTTGAGCCCTCACAACTGATAGAGGGAAGCAGGCTGATCAGCCCAGTGAAAACACTGTTTATCGATGGCCTAATTTGCACTAATCTCAATGTACCTGTGTTAGAGTGATGTCTTAAAGGAGTCCCTAAACATCTAGCCACACTCACTTTTCATTCCCTGCACGGTCATGAAGTGTGACTCCATTTCAGGCAACAGCAGGGATGGGAATTAGCTCACTTGATGCCAGACTCCTTCAGTGCAGATGTCTCTGGCTAACCCAGTTGTCTGGACTTCCCTTTCTAGTTGGTGGAAAGAAAAAGGTTGTCCCACCGAGAGGTCTGGAGAGACCTCTGGTCTGGAGGCTGGGCAGGGGGGACCAGGGCACCTGAAATCCATGACCCTGTGACTGCATCACACCCCAGTTCTGAAAATCACTTTCCTTTTCAGACAAAAAGATAATGCATCATCGCCCCAGAAGACTAGTATACCGAAACAGAACAAATCAAGAAAGACAATAAGAGCACACAAAAACCCCCAAAACTGGAAAGTATAACAACACATTGCTTTGCTTTAAATCTCTCTATTTTTCAATTTCTTTCTTGTTTCATTTTTAATATCATTTTCTAAACATTTCTGTTATAATCAGGCCGGTACTGTTAAACAAGATACTTCTGTGTCTCACACACAGCCCAGTGGTCAGAAAACCCCTCCCTGCCCACGGCCGTCCGTTCCACTCCACCCTCTTTGCACAGAGCACGTCGCACTCTGAGGTGTTGGGCTCTCTCGACTGATGAGGAAAGCAGGGCGACCAGCTTTGTCTATTTTCTGGATGGCCAAATTTGCACAAATCTCAACATACCTGTGTTACTGTGATGTTTTAAAAAAGTCCCTAAAACATCCAGCCACACTCCCTTTACATTCCCTACACAGTCAATGAAGTGCAACTTCATTTTCAGGGACAACAGGGAGAAGGCTGATCTCACCTGATGCCAGACCCCATCAGTGCAGATGTCTCTGTCTAACCCAGTTGTCTGCACTTCCCTTTCTAGTCAATGGAGGGAAATAGGCTTCTCAACTGAGCTGTTTTAAGATACATTTCCTAATGACAAGCTAGGGTCCCGTAGAAGCCACCTCCAAAATCTCCAGCACCACGTGGATGCCCTATCCCAGGGCATCTCAGGCAGCAACAGCCTCTCTATGTGGTCAAATTAATCAGAAAAAGATAAAAAGATAGAAAAGATAGAAGTGACACATCTGCAGTGTTGATGGTGAGGTCACCTCTTCTACAGGAACCTCATGGGCTGGTTTCTTCTAGGAGCCATTTTGAGGACAAGAAGAGAATCACGCCACCTCTCATCCCACCAGAGATGATATACAGGCAGGAGGATGGGGAGAGGCGGGAAAAGGGGACATGACTGCAGTGTTGACTGTGAGGTCACTTCCACTGCAGCAGCCTGATTGGCCCTCAGCAGATGTGCTGGCCAGCAGGCTTTGTGATGTCACCCAGTGCCTCAGAGAGCCCACCCAGCAGAAATGACCACCCTGGGGAGTGGAGGGGGTGATGCAGGTGACAGGGACCCATCTGGGTGCTGATTGTGAGGGCAGCTATGTTGTAGCCACCCCACCAGCCGGCAGCCGGCAGGCAGGTAGGCACGGCTCATGGCCTCCCTGCTCAGGACTAGCCCTCTGGAGCACACCTGCCACCAAGAAGTGCACAGCTCCTCACCTAGGTCTGCTCAAACCCCAGCGTGCTGCCCCCATGGCCCAGAGACACCATGGACATTATTTGGAGGCTTCCTTTGGCAGCTCAACCTTCCCAAAGCAGCACATGATGGATTATTACCAGCTGGAGGATGTTTTTATAGTGTGCTACCAAGAAGGAGTCATCCTGCAGGCTCCAATGTACAGTTTGATGATGGGTGGGTGAGCTGAACTGTGCAAGGCCTGCTGGGACAGCCCTGGACCACTCTAGAAGGAACTGACCCTCACTTGCTTTTATCCACACCTCACTGCCAAGAGGGCACCTTTGTCCAAATTAGCCTCAGATCCACACTTGGAATTTCATCTCACAGGGGATTCACTTGCAAAGAAGAGTCCACAAGTGACCTAATATCCAGGCTGTGCCTGAGCTGATCAGGCAGGAGCTTCAGAACCTGCAGGCCTCAACCAGCTCAGTGACACACTGCAAAATGTGCTCAGCTGAGTTGGACACCTGATCTGTCAGGTCAGAAATGACTCCCTTAGAGAAGAGAGGAGCACATGGGAAGGTGAGGAACTTAATTCTGAGGGGGCTTGCAAGTCATCTGCACAAAACAACTTCAGCTTTGTGAGCGGATTCTCAGCTATGACCCCTGAAGTATTTCCTACTGACTTGCAGGAAAGTGCTTGAGCATCACTACTCACTGTGGTATGCACATCTAGGAGAAGTGTTTTGAAAGGCCAATTATTTTCTGAAGAAATACTTTGTCTTTGAAGGTTTCCTTATTTTGGCCATTTGAAAAGCTATTGATTGTGGCACTGCCACTTGAAAGAGCACCTCTGAGTGCTCCACTGTGGTAAGACATTTTCCTTGTAAACTGTGTGGGTGAGAAGAGTCCCACATTATCTAAACTGCTCTCTGCAGCCTCCCACTGGATGTCAGCCCCTGGATGTCTTGTGTCAGAGCCCAGGGCAGTGCGCAGGGTGCAGGTCATGGCAGAAAGCCCTGAAGGAGCAAGGCCTTCAGCAGGAAGAGCTCAAGACCCTCCCCTACCCGTTATATTTCCCTGGAGTGGAGGGGGGTGAACTGGAAGGTTAAGTAATGGCTAATTGGGGGATACTACTGCATTATAAGCAAAGAGTTTCTAGGGTCCTGCCACATGAGAAGAAAAGAGTGTCTGCACAAATTCTGTATACGGTCAGTATCCCCCCTTAGCCTTTGCTAATAGGAGAGAGAGGCAACTACTACGCCTCTAGCCTAAAAACACTTGTGGTTGGACAGATCCCAGAAGTGATAACTTCAAAAATCTCCAACAAAGAACCCTTTCTGAAAGATGACCTCTTCTACTCCAAATACTCTAAGCTCCATATTTCTATGCATTTCACACTCTATGTGGCGTATCTGGCTGCAAATCCTGGCAAGAGCTGAGGAAACTCAAGGCCTGAACCTCAGTGCACAGAAGGCAGCAGGCTGCCAGCGCCCCTGGCTCTCGCTGACAGGGCAGCCTGGGCCCTGCGAGCCAAGTCACCTCCTCACCTCACAGTGCTTCCCAGCTCCCCAGCCTGGCGGCACTCCGCATGCACAGCACTGCTCTCCCCAGACACCTCCTCCCATGCAGAGCAGCACCAAGACACTGGGACCACCACTCGTTCCCACCACAGGGCACCCCACCACTGTGATGCGGTGCACCCCCGCTCCTTGACTCATAGAGGGTTGCCAGCCAACATGCACCTTCGCATCAGGGACACAAAGAGCACACAACCAGACATGGCAGCAGCTAGGGGACCCGCAAAGGCCCTAAAACACACAAAGGCCAATTCTCCAGCCCTTCAATTTGCTTGTAGTTGCCCAAGGGCTTGCAACAAGCACTTCCTCTGAAAAGGCAGTCACAGCCCTGGGTCTGGTCACTTCCTACCTCAAGGAATCAAAGGGTAGAGATATGGTTCAGATCTTGGAGAAATATCTCACAAGCCCCCTGCAGTTCTAATGAGGCAGATTTTCTACAGCACACAGACACTAGAAATCAGAGATTTCACCATCAATATCCAAGCCATGCTGCAGRCCTATATGCTGCTGGGACAGGCATGATCTCAAAGTCAATTCCCAGCCACGTGCCAGCTGCTGCCCTTTCAGCTGTTCTCTCAGCAGTGACCTCACAAACAACTTTTCAGCCAGGTGCCTGCTGCTGGCCTATAGGGTACTCAGAAGAGATGACCTCACAGCCATCTTCACAACCATGTGCCTGTCAATGGCCTCTAACCCTCTGAGACAGCAGCTACCTTACTATGACTTCCCCCAAAATGCATCAAATACTGACCTATCAGCTGCTCTGGTAGAAGTGATCCTCCCGGGCATGGCTGGGGCGCCGGAGCCCACGGGCAGCGTCCTGCTGCCCCTGGGCAGGGCAGGGCAGGGCAGGGCCCTCTGGTCCCTGGGGCCCCAGCCCTCTGCCCACGGCAGCCCCTGAGGAGCCCCGGGGCCACGGGGCATCCAGGGCCAGAGCAGCTCTGGGCCTGCCGGTGCTGGGCAGTGGACGTGTGGGGGCTGGGAGGGGGTGGAGGAGATGGCCCTGCTGGGCTCCCCCCAGCACTGCCCCCCACGGCTCAGAGAAAAAGGCTTGGGGTCAGCAGAGACTTGAGGGGTGGCGATGGCACCCCCACCTGTTTCCAAGCTGCTCCCCCGACCAGGCTGTCTTTTGGGTGCAGAGGTTGGACCCCCATTTGCAGGAGGGGGATACCCCCAGCTCACTCTCTGGCTCCGGCCATGCTGTGGGGGCAACTCACCCCACCAGCTTGTGAGCCATGGTTGCCTACCAACCCTGTAGCAGGCCCGCCGGGAACATGGCTTCCCGCCTCCGCCTTGTCCTTTCACCTCCAAAGAGGCATCTCCACACCGGTATCCTGCCATCTACACCAAATATGACCAGAAGGCAGGCAAGAGAAGGTTGGATACCAGCGAAGAGAGACACTCAAGGTTCATAAGGGGTTAAACAGGATAGACTTAATAAAGGACTTGCACTCCAAGCTGCATGTGGAGCCCCGGGAACTGCATGGAGGGGTTGCTGGCAGGAGGCTGCTGGAAGCATGGGTTGGACGCATGGGTCAGACACCCAGGCGGGGCTCAGCTCGTTGTATCCTTAAATCTACTAGAACCATTTCCTTATCTCAGCTGTGCTAACCTTGAGAAACTACTGTCCGGGAAGCAGCTAGATGTTGTTGACAAAATGGAATATGCATGCCCGGCCCTGATGGGAATTTGGTCAGTGTGTAGTTTCACATGCTGGGCCTGCTACCACGTACTCTGCCAGTCACTGACTCCTCGCCAGGTCTTCCACAGGTGTTCTCACTACAGTGGGGAATGGCCAGGTCTGGAAATGGCTGGTAGAAGGGGCTGGATGTGTGAGGAGTTTCCTGGGACAGCTTCTCCTCTCTGTTCATGCAACAACAAGCTGGGCTGGATCTTTGGTCTGACAGACCCTATTTGAGCCCCCCCACAAGATGAGGATAGTCTACAGGCCTCAGGATCTCCTCTGCATGCTCCCTGCCAGCCCTGCAGCGGACCCCGGGAGAGGGCTCGTCCTTCCAGGGCTCATGGCAGAATGTCCAATCCTCCAGCTAGTCATGCAGCCTTGTCTGGGTGTGACTTTTTGGGGTAAGGAACAGTGCACAGGGTGGGGGAGATTGTCTCAAGGACACGTGGGGACAACAGCAAACTGATGTAGCTCCCGGCTCCTGCTTCCTTCAACACAAGCTCTCACAAGGGGTCCCAGGCTTCTTTTTGGTGCCACCCATCAGGAGGGACGATGGCACAATGAGCTGGGAGGGTGGGGAGCATTAATCCTTCTTCAGCCACTTCCCAGGCCATGGAGGGAGGCCGTGGAGGGCCAGGACCGCAAGGGCTTCTGCCTCTGCTCTGTAAGCTTGCTGTAGTGTACCCAC
Source organism: Casuarius casuarius (assembly GCA_003342895.1). NCBI lineage: Eukaryota > Metazoa > Chordata > Aves > Casuariiformes > Casuariidae > Casuarius > Casuarius casuarius. The sequence goes on along the minus strand of PTFA01000880.1, from coordinate 11,738 downwards.
ACTCTGAACATTTTTTTCTTGGATTAAAAGTTGGCATTTTTCTCTCCAAGACACTTTCAAGCCCAGTTCCACTTCCTTCTCATCTCTCCCAATCCCTCCTCTGATCTCGCAGGCCATTCCCACACCCCTCCCCTGTTCTCCCGCAGGACCCTGAGCTGATGGTGCTGCTCTGCAAAGCAAGCAAGCTGTGAGGCCCCAGGTGGATGGGGGGAATCTGCACTGGCCATGCTGGTCAGGGTGGGAATCAGACCCAACCAAATGGGGATCACAGCTTCTAATCCCTCCAGGGGACTGCAGATGTGGCAGGTGCTTGGAGGGATTATGGGGCATTTCCAAGGGCGGTAGTTGTGTCCAGGGGCACCTCTAGATCCTGCCTGTGGTATTTCACAGAGGGTGACATGAATCACTCTCCAGTCTCCCTTCCCCATGCGAGCTGGGTCCTCAGTGCCTCTCCTGGGATTGAGGAGTCCTTCTTTGCCTGCAGATCCCTGGGTTTAGCACTTTCAGTGACTCCACCTTGGATGATCCCTCCTTTTGTGATGCTCCCCTCACTGCCCACCCCAGGCACACGCTGTCCCAGGAGATCCCCTGTGCTCTCCTGGCAGCTCCCGCTTCCCCTCCAGAAGGACAGGTATCTGACACTGGGCCTTAACATGTGGGACTGCTCTTGGTATGCAAATCGATAACCTCTCAGGCTGTTCTATGCCTTCCCATGCCTGTGCCTGTTTCCCTGCAGACTGTAGACACCCAACCTGCTTCCCCATCTTGTTCTCACCCCGGGATCTCCCGACCTCTCCCGATGTCTTCCTGTCCTCACTTGCTTTTCCTTGAAACACAAAACTGGGGGCTGATCACAGACTCCCTCTGGGTGTCCTGTTGCACTACAGCACTGCCCTACGAGTGCCCTACGAATGCCCTACATTCTTTTTACTTGAAGTCCGGTTTGAATCTCTCAAGCTGCTGTTTGTTGCTCTTCCCTCTTCTCGTGCTGTTTCCCACTACCAAGAAAAGCTCCATCAGCTCTGAAACCACCCTTCAAGCACTCACAGGCTCCTACTCTGCTGCCCTTTGCCTCCACTTCAGTAAGCTAAAGAAGCTCAGGTCCCTCAACCTCTCCTCATGCATGCAATTATTCCCACCTATGCGCAGGATTTGATATTCCTCTTGTAAATCTTCATGAGGTATCTGTTGTCTGAATCACCCAAGTTCCTCAAGATCCTTCTGGACTGAAGCCCCTCTGTGTCAAAACAAAAACAACAAAGAAACAAACAAACAAAAAACAAAGAAACCAAAACAGCACCAATGAGTTAAGGGTAATCAGGAGTGGGCTGATCGTAGGGGAAGGCATCAGGATGGTAACAGAGACAAACTTAAAAGGGGAGAAATTAAAAAAAAAAGAAAGGAAATTAAAAACAAAGTAAAGGATTGATCAGGGCTGTCTTGGGGATTCCTGCCAAGAAGCCCAACATCTGAATAATTCTGCCTGGAGGAGGACAACAGAGCTGGCCTACTTCCACTGTCACAGGGAACCTACATCCTTTCCCTGACATCAACAAGAGAAGATCGAGAGTGGGAAGAACCATGGACTCCTTCAGGGTGGAGGAGGGGACCTCAGGAGGTCTCTAGTCCAATCTCCTTGCTCACAGCAGGGTCAGCTCTGGGGTCAGACCAGGTGGCTCTGGGCTTCATCCAGTCTGGTCTTGGAAACCTCCAAGGGAGGGGACTACACAGACTCTCTGGGCAACCACTTCCAATGCTTGACCATCCTCGTAGTGGAAAAGCTTTTCCTCATGTCCTGCATAAATATCTCTTCTTTCAACTTTTGCCCATTGCCTCTTGCCCTCCCCCCATGCACCCTGGTGAAGAGCCTGGCTCCATCTTCTGGATGACCTCCTCGTAGCCATTGGAAGGCTGCTATGAGATCCCTCCAAAGCCATCTCTTCTGCAAGTTGAACAAGCCCCATTTCCTCACAGAGCAAATGCTCCAGTTCCCCGACTACTGTGAGGGCCCTTGGCCAAATTCGCTCCCAGTTCTGAGCCTCTTTCTTTTCCTGGGAACCCAAACCTCCATACAGTATTCTCTACATGGTCTAAGGAATACTGACTCGGAGGCGATCATCATTTCCCTCAAACTCCTGGATGTGCTCCTGCTCAGACAGCCCACAGTGCTTCTGGCCTTCTTTGCTGCCAGGGAACGCTGCTGGCTCATGTTTTGCCTCTGTCCACCAGGACCCTCAAGTCTTTTTCCACAGAGCTGCTCCCCAGGCACTCAGGCCCCAGCCTGTAAAACTGTGGGGTGTTGGTTTCTGCCAGGTGCAAGATCTGGCATTTGTTCTTGTTAAATTCCATGAGGTTTCTGACAGCCTCCTGCCTGTCTAGGTCTCTGTGAATGGCAGCCCTTGAGCATATGGCTGTATGGATGGGCCCCCTCCTCCACTTTGGGGTCATCCACAAGCATGATGAGTGTTACCTCCTGTGTGTAACTAATACAGATGATAAACAAGACAGGTTCCTGGAGAGATGAGGGGTGCTCCACTTCTCCCTGGGGCCTCCAGGAAGAGTGCTACCCATTCACCACTGCCCTCTGAGCCTGATCTCCCAAGCAGCTTTTTACCCATCCAGTTGTCTACTCTTCTAGACTGTAACGTTCTAATGTGCATGCAAGAATATTGTGGGAGATAGTGTCAAACACCTTGCTAAAGTCTAAGGAAAAGACATTTCCTCTTCTCCATGCACAAATAGAGTTTTTTATTCATAGCAGGCAATCAGGATGGAGAGGCACAATCTACCCTGGGCAAATCCATGCTAAGTGTTCCCAGGCACCTTCTTCTCCTTCATGTGCCCAGAAATGTGATCTGAGGGGATTTGCTCCATGACTCACTCCTCACCAAAGTAAGGCTGCACTGCCTGTAGCTCCCCAGGTTGTCCTTGTGGCCTTTTTTGAAGAAGGATGCAACATTTGCCTTTCTGCAGTCATTCGGACTTGGGCCCATCTCCACAACCTTTCAAAGATGGTAGCGAGTGGCCTTGCAGTGACAGCAGTCACCTCTCACAGCATCCTCATATGCAGCCCATCCAACCCCACTGACTGGTGTAGCTTGAGTTCTCACAAGTAATCCCTCACTAACCTCATCCACCATTGGCTGTTTTTCTCCTCTGGAGTCCTGACTCAACACACAACAGCCCAGGAGGGTTTTCCACCTTGCTTGTGGAAACGGAAGATAACAAGGGGCTGAGTTCCTCAGACCTATCTGCATCTGCTGCTACAAGATTCCCTGTCCCATTTAGCAGGGAGGCCACATTTTCCTTTTTATTCTTTGATTCTTACTGGAGCAGTAGCAGCTCATCTTCATGCCCTTGATGTCCCCTGCAAGTGTCAATGGTAGGGGAGCTTTTTCTTCCCTAAYRCCAWGCCWATGAYRCTGGAMAATATTTCTAAATTCCTCCTTTGCCTGTCCCTTCTTCCCCCTGCTGTATGCTGCCCTATTACCCTGCAGCTAAGGTGCGAGGTCCCTATTTAGCCAAGTTGGTCCCCTGAGGTGTCTGCTAGTTTTAGCGAGTATTGGGATGGCCCATCCTTGTGCTTGGCAGGTCTGTCCTTAAAGACCTGCTGGCTTTCCTGAGAGAAAAGCATCACCCTTATTGGCCCATCTGGCAGCTGTGCAAAGAAGTTGTCCTTGATGCCCTGCAGAAACCTCCTGGCCTGCTTGCACTCTGCAGTTTGCCCTTCCAGTTCATGTCAGGGGGATTAAAGTTCCCCCCCCCCCACAAGAACCAGGGCCTGTGATCCACAGACTTTCTCCCATTGCTGTTAGGAGACTGCATCCACCTCCTGACCCTGCTTAGGTGGTCTTTAGCTCCCATCATGATGTCAGCCTTACCGTGATGCTCACCCACAAGCTCTCACCCAAAGCCTTATCCATTCCATGCAAGCGCTCCACACACCCGAGGTGCCCCTTCACATAGAGGGCATCCCCCCTGCTTGTCTTCCCTGACAGCCTCTCCTGAAGAGATTGCACCCTATGAAGCATCACCCTCCAGTCCTGTGAGTGATCCCACCACATCTCAGTCATTCCAATGATGTTGCAGTCCTGTGACAGCTTGTTCTCCTGGCTGTGCCCCAAGCTGCAGGCATTTGCATATATTTGGGCTGCAGTGTATCAGCTGTGGCACAGAGAACACACTGCTCATGATGAAGCCTGTAACCCACAGACAAACACACTGTGTGTACAATGGCCCCACTTCAGAGCAGAGACATGCTGGCATAGATAGCAGATGGCAATGTAATGCTGGAATGAGGTTCCCACTAAGAGACCAAACCCTGCAGTACCCAAGGCCAGGGAGAAACAGAGCTGGGTCATGCAGGAATGCCAGGAGAGGGGATGGCCGACTGAGCTGACTCTGCTGCACCATGGGGCCAGTGACAGAGGTGAACTGATCTCCAGGCAGGACAAGGCGCCCCTGAAGAAGTCCCTGGGCCTGGGCAGCCTGTGATCCAGCCACCTTGAGGTCATCATTAGCCCAGTCCTGGTTCATATCATCTGGAGGGTTGAGAAGAGCTTCAGGGGGAGGAGAGCTTGAAGAGTTTGAGAGTGCAGAGACATGAACAGAAACCCTCGTGTGACGTGCGTTCCATCTATGCAGCACACTTGGATGTGGATGATACAGACGGTGCCTAAAGGCAGAGGTGGGATTCATTTGTTTGGGCACAGGTAGGAAACCCAAGATGCCCTGGGGCACCTGCCCAGCAACCACTCCAAAGGGCCATGGTTTTCCTCTAGGTGCCATGCTGTATCTGCTAGAAACATGTGGTTGTGCTGGACACCACAGGCATCTGACATGGCCATACCGGCCTATTTTTATGTCACTGAATCTAGTGTCTTCCTGAATTACATCAACAGTCTGAAAGGTAGGGATCTGCCTGTGTCTCAGCTTCATAGTGAGTGGAGCTCTAGTGGTATCAGAAGACATCTAGTGTAATTTCAGATGACCAAGGAAATTCCCCATCTGGCCCCCTCATGCTCTAGAAAGATGCGGGTCTCACATCTGCTCCATCAGAGCAAGCAGACACTGGCACATGCCTTGGACCACCTCTGTCTCTTCAACTGTGACCAGGTGCTTGTGTGCGGGCAACTGACTCCCACCCTCCATCTCCAGTGATTACAATGGCAGCGTAGACAAGGAGCTCATGTGCAGACATCTATGGTGTGCACACTTCAGCTTGGGCAAGGGGAAGCCTACCTCCTGTGTGTTTGTGGAGTTCATGGGAGGGAACTGAATCCCACTCCAGCCCAGGGGCATTCTAAACAGTCATGGGCTGCCCAGATTGGCTCATCCAAATCAATACCCGAACCATATGTCAATGAACTCCCTTCTTGTCCTTGTCTAGTTGTCCTGCCTAGTTAAGAGATGGGAATAGGGACCTCTAGAGTGGGACATTTCCACCTCTCATAGATAGTCATCCTCTGATGAAATAAATTGCAATGTTGAAATCAGTCTCTCTCCCTCTTTAGAAAAGGGCAATAGGTGATTATTTTAGTCTACTTCAGGGAACATTTCCCAGGAGGAGGGAGCACAAGGGACAGAGAAATTCATGCCATCAGCTGGGCCTCTGCTCCTGAGTGGGGCCAGGCTCCTGGGATGGAGGGAGCTCATGGCAACCTGGCAGCACTGCCCAGAGACAGCTGTGTGCAGGAGCAGCTCCTCTGCAAAGAGCAGCAGGGCTGCAGGCACTGCCTGTGTTGCTGACATGAGATGAGACAAGGCAGAGAGAAGTGAAAGGTGTGAGTGGGCCAAGGCAGAGAGTGTGGAGTGGGAGGACAGAGGAGAGCTCACTGTGGGAGAAAACTTGACACGGTAAGTCTCTGGCTGCAGGGCAATGGTACTGAGGTTTCTGGAGGGGTCTTCTGAACCCAGCCCATGCCATGACTGATTGTTTTTTTTTAAGGATCGCTCTCCGGGCTCCTCCAGTTTGTAGGCAGAGGAGGAGATGCTTCAGAGCAGGGATTCCCTGYCACACTGTCACAGGGACAGGGCATGCTGCTCTCTTCTCCCAGGGACCCTGCAGGGATGTGAAGCCAGGGTGTGCACACAGGTCTGCCCAGGGCTGTAATTCAGAGCCATGTCCTTATGCCCCAGGGTGCTGTGTGCCCAGGGCAGGGACTCTGCCACCTGCAAGGGTCAGCACTCAGCCTGCCTGGGGAACTCCCCATGGCTCTGAGGGGAAAAGCTCTGGGTGGTAGGATCGACCCGCGGCTGGACAGGTTCATTCTCCTGCTGAGAAGGTGCTACATGGATCAGGGGTGCTCACAGCTTTAGCTCATGCACTGGACATGTCCAAGGCGTCTTTTCAAGAGGAAGATCAAGAGAAGGGCTACTTGAAAGGAAAGGAGCTTACCATCTGGTCTGTGCTTTCAGTTTTCTCCCTAATTTTGGCAGGGAGAAAAAAGGAAAGGGTTTTCTGGTTTGGCAAGGAACTGGGACWCACAAACCTTCACTCTCAGAGATCAGTAGGTCTGTGAGGAAGCTCTGCAGACCCCTTCCACCCCAACCTTAGCCTAGGGACAGCATCAGCATCACCTTTATGGCCTCCTGGGGATTTATGTGACCTGCTTCTTAGGACTTGCCGGCACAGAGATGCCCCTGGACAGTGCACTGTCCTGGAGCTTTCTGTAGGGCAGAGCTGAGCACAGAGAGGGTGGGACAGGGTCTGTGAGCACCGACAGGGAAAAGATGTTGGGACAGAGAAAGGTCCCAGCAGGGACTGCTCCTGGCAACAGAGATGGGCAGGGAATGAGAGGGAACTGTGAACAGAATCATAGTGGGAGGATGGATTTGGGCAAGTCATGGTCAGTCCTTCCAACGCAGACACCTTCCTCCGAGCAAGCACCCAAGGAGAGTGTCTCCTCTCCCACCCAGCAGAGCCTCTGCCCTCAAGGCCATGGGGTCCAGGGTATAAGCCCCGCCTCTCTTCAGCCATACCTCAGGCAGAGGAGAGGGGCATCTTTCCTGCTATGGGTCCATTTCATACTGCCCGACAAAGGGGCTGAGAGTGACTGCCCTGCGATGTCACTGTCTGCAATGTGGCATGCCCAGCTGGGCTGGGTGAAGGCTTTCCTTGCCTTCGTTGGCAGCAGGATCATGGTGTTGCTCCTTTTTTTTTTTTTCCCTCCTGTCCATGCTGCTCCTGTTCTTCTCTCGGGCTCCCTGGGGTTGGGGGTTTCAGCTGCAGTTCAGACACTGATGCCGCAAGTTGTGGAACAGAGGGGTCTGCATGGGAGTGAGGTTTCCCCAGCCTCCTTCTAATCTGTGGAGCTCCAGGAAATGCAGTCCGTGGGGTTGGGAAATGAGCTGACTATCCCTTAAGGAGAGCCCATCTTCAGCCCTAATGGTCCTTTGGCTGTTTCTCTGTGTTGTACGGCCAGGCTGCGAGCTGCCCTCCAGCAAGGCACTGCTGTCTCGTAGCAACTCTCTGATACCTGAGAGACAAATGAAGAAGGTGCAGAGATGCTGAGAGTGTGGAGATGGTGGTGGGAGGGTGTAAGTGGGTAGCTGAAAAGAGCCCTTTGTGTCCTTGGCTAGAAGGGGTGTGTTTGTGTGCAGAGTTCCCTCAGGGGCCATGAGAAAGGGTGAGAAGGTTGGAGACCTGCACTTTGAAACTGGATTTGTCTGCTCTCAGCAGGGACTGGTTTCTTTTTAGGGTAACATCATCCTCCAGCTCAAAGAGGTGTGAGCTCAGGACAGCTGGGAATGAGACTAATAGACAGACGAGATGTCCTCACTCTGCCACAAGGGACAGTGGATGCTTTCCCCTCAGGACTCACAGTAGAAATGCCAAGGATTTCTACCTTTGAGGAATGCTCCCCAGGGGTGACATCTAAAAGAAAATAAAATCCCTACAAAATCCCTAAAACTCTGTTCCTCAAACCTCATCCTTTAGAATTGGGAGTGAAGACGCTGAGAAGCTCTTCTACATGGCAAGTGGATTTCACTACATGGCAAGTGGATTTCACGTGACAGGAACTGTGAATGTCAGGAATAGTCAAACCCGTTCCTCATTCCCACTCCTGTACAGCAGGACGGACTCCTCTGGAGCCCACTGGCAGAGGCCCATGGCACACTCAGCCAGTGCAAAGCGGAGCTCAAACAAGGGAGCTGCACAAAGATCCTCTCAGTAAAGAGAGGCAATGTGGGGGGGTTGTATGAGAACTGCAACTTTTGGGATTTTTTTTTTGCTTGAAAAATCTCTCCTAACTTCTCAATGTCTTCTTTGCACAGCTCCCATGCCTGGAGATAGCAAAATGTCCAACAGCAGTGCCCTCAATGAGTTCCTCCTCCTGGCATTCACAGACATGCAGGAGCTGCAGCTCTTGCACTTCTCGCTCTTCCTGGGCATCTACCTGGCTGCCCTCCTGGGCAACGGCCTCATCATCACAGCYGTAGCCTGTGACCACCACCTGCACACCCCCATGTACTTCTTCCTCCTCAGCCTCTCCCTTCTTGACCTTGGCTCCATCTCTGTCATTGTCCCCAAATCCATGGCCAATTCCCTCTGGAATACCCGGGCCATTTCATACTCAGCGTGTGTTGCCCAGGTCTTTTTCTTCTTTTTCTTCATTTCAGCAGAGTATTCTCTCCTCACTGTCATGACCTATGATTGCTTTGTTGCCATCTGCAGACCTCTGCACTGCGGGACCCTCATGGGCAGCAGAGCTTGTGCCAAAATGGCAGCAGCTGCCTGGGCCAGTGGTTTTCTCTATGCTCTCCTGCACACTGGGAACACTTTTTCAATACCACTCTACCAAGGCAATGCCCTGGGCCAGTTCTTCTGTGAAGTTCCCCAGATACTCAAGCTCTCCTGCTCAGACTCCTACCTCAGGGAAATGGGGCTTCTTGTGGTTAGTGGCTGTTTAGTCTTTGGGTGTCTCATTTTCATTGTGGTGTCCTATGTGCAGATCTTCACTGTTGTGCTGAGGATCCCCTCTGAGCAGGGCCAGCACAAAGCCTTTTCCMTGTGCCTCCCACACCTGGCCGTSGTCTCCGTGTTCATCAGCACTGTCATGTTTGCCCACCTGAAGCCCCCCTTTGTCTCTTCCCCAGCTGTGGATCTGGTGGTGGCTGTTCTGTACTCGGTGGTGCCTCCCGCAGTGAACCCCCTCATCTACAGCATGAGGAACAAGGAGCTCAAAGATGCGCTGAGGAAAATCAGTCAATGGGTCCAATGTCAGCACGAATAACTATCCATTGCTTATCCACTCCTCAGGGTATCTGGCATCAAGGCTCTGTGTTTTGCATTTCTTTCTTTCTTATTTTTCTCTTTTTTTCTTAAAAAAAATATCAGGTTCATATTATTTCTACTCAGGAATCTCTCATTTGAATCTGACCCAGAGACCATGTTGAAGCAGGAAGCCAGGCTTCCCCCTTCATTAGCAGAGATGGGGGAACCTCAGAGCCTGCTAGGTTGAGCTGCCTCAGACGCCCGCAGTGCAATGAGGCRAGTTTCCCTTTGCAGTGTCTCTTTTGGCACTGACACCAAGAGAGCTCAGTGGCACAGAGTCAGGCTCAGACAAGTACAGGCAGGGTGAGAACATGGGTCCCGTGTCCATTAGGAGAGCTCAGCTCCCCTGGCCATAGTCAGGATGTGATCTCATACCCCTCTCCAGCCAAGTGTCACTGTGGGCTGGTCCCTTCCCTCTACAGTGCTTCAACACTACGAGTAGAGGGGAAGGGGAGGGGAGTCAGGCAGCAGCTTGTGGGGACTGACSCCGTGCTTGACAGTATCATCTCCCTACTGCTGCATCAGGCATTTCCTCACTGCAGCCTTCCCATGGGGCTGCAGCTTTCCTGGAGACACATCCCCACACAGCAGCAGGAATTTCTCTTTTTAGAGTTGTTCTCTTCATTTCCATGCTGGCCTTCTGTGCTCTGTTCTGTGGATATGGCCCAGGAGTTCTCATAACCTGGTGGTGGTAGGGTTGTGTTTCCACGTACATTCCTGGAAGTACAGGCAGGACCAGGCAATGGGCACCCTTATGTCAGACCTGGCCTCCAGAATAACATTTCCATAATAAAAGGGGATCTCCCCTGCGACGTGCCTGAAGTCTTCCTTTCTTCAGAAGATGGAGTCAAAAATACGCCCAAGGGATTGCACCACTAAGGGGTTGCTGTTCTGCTTGTGAACTCCATGGGTTCTAGGGGACAAGCTGAGTCCCTGGGTGATCCGTTAGGCACTGAAGGCTGCCCTCAGAGCTCATTTCTCAGTGACCAGTGCCAGTGGAGATGGAGAATGGTCTCTGAATTGCCTGCCTGGGGCTGTCCCACATGTGACAGTGCTGATGAGAGATGCCCATCCTTCTGGAGGAGAATCTGAGCCCCCAGGAGAGCTCAGGGGATCTCCAGGGACAGCATGTGCCTGGGGGTGGGCAGTGAATGGAGCCTCACAAACTGAGGCATAGTTCACAGTGGAGTAATCAGAAGGTACAGCACTAAAGCCAGGTATGCATGGGGAAATAAGGGCTCTGCAATCCGCAGAGAGGCAGTGGGGATCCAGGAGGCCCAGGGAAGGGTGACTGGAGAGTGATTCCTGCACCCTCAGTGAAACACCACAGGCTGGAGCTGGTGCCCACCCAAACACATCTCCTGCCATTGCAAATGTCCTGGAGTCACTCTGAGCACTGTCCATGAGCACAGACAGGTGCCAGCAGTATCAGTGGTGGTGATCCCTATCCAGATGGATCTGCTTCCCACCCCGACCAGCATGGTCCATGGCTCCACAGCAGGGCAGCTCYGTGTGGGAAGCGGAGCCGGGAGCTGAGGGTGCTGGCGAAGCAGGCGGAGCAGGGACCCACTGACGAGAGGTGCTGTCCTGCAGAGCCTGGACAAGAGGAGCAGAGCAGGTCTGGGGATAGAAACGGGGGTCAGGCACAGCCCAGTGATGGCCAGATGGGACTGCAGGGCTCCAACCAGCCGTGCTTTGTGTGGGAGGTTGGACTGCAAATCTCCAGAGGTCCCTTCCCACCAAAACTCCTCTGCAATTCCATGAATTCCCAGCCTCTACTCTGGTGTGGCTGGCACAGGGATGAGAGCATCTGGGGCAGAGCAGAATGACTCCAGCTGGGAGAGCATCTGGAGGAAGATCCAAAGGTCCCGGGCTCAGCCCTGGCCTTTGGAAAACTCCCCCATGCACCCCAAGAGGCTCCATCTGCCTCTCCCACCCTCCCTGTGCTCCCCTCCCATCAGCCAAAGTGCAGTCCCGCATCGCCTGGGGACTCTCTTCCCCATGGGGAGGAGAGAGAGAGGGCCTTCACCAGCGCCACACTGACTTTTCCAGCCCTGACCTTCACAGTTGCCTGGGCCTGGCTCTGCCCACTTGCCTTCACCATGGTCACAGCTGCACTGAAGCCCATGAAAATCCCTGTGCCCCCATCCYTGAGCTGGCATCCACCCTGAACCTGGAGCCTTGCCACCCACAAAGGCATCACCCGTCCAGTGCCCTGGTAATGCAGCCGAGGGCAGGGGTCTTTGCCCAATTTCCCTGCTTCTCCCCTGCTCCCAACACTGCTGCTGCTGGGCCCAGGTCAAACCCTCCTGCCACTAGACTGCCCCAGGGCCTGAGGCAGCTCCAGCTCCCTCCAGGGCTGCGCTGGAGCCTTTCAGGAGCGGTCTGAGGTGGGGCTGGCACCACCAGGGTGGGCTGGGAGAGGGCAACTCCCCTCTACCACGCTGGGGCTGGGGCTGGG
>PTFA01000878.1:0-30845 GCA_003342895.1 Casuarius casuarius | reverse complement strand
CACATTTGACTCATGCAGGTCTCACAGAAGACATGAAAATGTACCAAAAGAGCAACTAGTAGGGACCTGTACTTTGATGCACATTTGAAAGAGTTACTCTCAAATGACTTTCTGAACAGTCTTCACACGCACTGGCAACACAATGCTACCAAATATGGTGAGAAGCTGCTTGCTTGGCCATCCAGGGGCTAAGAAGCAAATATACTCACTCAGGAAGGACAATGACATGACCAGAATGGGTCTGGGAAGCAGCTGTTTCGGTGCCTGAGAGGACTGAATTCCTCATCTGTGGCATCTGCAAAGGTGAGAGACACATGTGACATGATGCCAGGAAAATTACCTCAGTGCTCACAATGGCAGCAAACTTTTCCACTGCTCAGAGAAGAAGCTGCCTTGCTGAAGTGTTGAATTTCACTATTCCTCACAGCAGCCCCTCAGTTATGCAGCAGAGGAGCTGGAAAGAAATTAATGAGAAAGGGTAAGAGCACAGTCTGGCTTTTTGCAAAGCTGAGAATCCAGAGACAGTCAGGAGACCAGTTCTTTCCGAATGCAGAAGTCGATGGAGAAAAGCACAGGGGAGAGCATTCCACTAGCTGGGGTTCCTGGCTGCTGTGTTTTCCCTGCTGGCTGAAGTCGATGCCTCCTGAGCTGAGAACAAAGGGGTCAGACATTGGGTTAACCCCACGGTCTCTCCTAATGTTCAGACAGCTGCCTCTGCACCAGGGAGGAATAGAGAGACACAGCCCTTCCTTTCCCTTTGCACGGCAGGTAACAACTGGGAGGGCCAAACCTCTGGTCTGTGTTCAAGGGGCAGCTGAGAGTCCTGCTCTAGGACCACTGGAACAAAGGCTGGAGAAAAGGCCCTGGCCCAGAGAACGGACTGAAAAGACACCACAGACTAGGACAGAAGGAAGAGACAGAGCTGGGAAGCAGGGCTGGGCTACGGCCTGCTTGCATCTCTGCCTTAACCCTCGAGGGGCTCAGCTCAGCCTGCTTTCACCTCTCACCTTTCCAGCTGCACCTGAAAGACCAGTATGAAGGACAAGGTTGCACTAGAGACCTGGGGAAGGGCACTGGGCTCAAACGATTCTCTCGGTGACATGCTGCAGCCACCACTATCAGCGTACAGATGCACACATTAGGACAGAAAGACCTCCTCCATGCTCGTGAGACTCCAGGGCACTGGCAAGAGCTGCTCAGCACAACTAGATCAACACAGCAAGAACAGCAACAGGGGTCTGATCCCATCTGGGCCTTGGTCTTCCTACGCCTCTACTTCCTACCCACAGAGGGGTGTGAGCAATGATTCCTGCAAAAACAAACCTACACAGACACAGAACTAGAAACGCTACAGAGCAAGAGGACGAGGGTGATATTCTGATATGAGAGAGATGAAATACACTCAAGCCCTCCAGCTGCAAAGAGACAGGACTGAGGTCAACAGAGACTTAACGGAGATGTCGGACATCCCCACTGGCCCATGCAAGGGGAGAAGGGATCACTCGCTAGTCCTTACTACGCCATAGTGCAAGAATGTCCCATGAAGGAATCAGGCCGAGCTTCCAAAGGGACACAAAAATACTGTGACACAGCTTAAAGGGAAACTGCTGAACTCTCTGCCTTACCATCCCAGACAAAGCCAAAGGAGATATGGGGTCAATAATGATCACTAAAGGACACAAAACCACAGCTTTCTGGAAGGAAGGAAGTCTATTGGGCAAAAACACACAAGACCTACCCTTTTCTTGGACTTTTTCCCAGAGCACATGGAAATGGGCTCCTAGGCCGGATGAATCTTTGGGCAGATCCAGTACAGCTATTCCCAGGGTCTTCTTTGTTACTACGTCCTCTGAATGCTCAAGACAAACTGTCCAGGGAGCCGGCATTACTCCAGGCCGGGACTGTCCATGTCCTTAAACAGGTCATCGCAGGCCGACAGAATTGCAGTCACTCGTGATTTCAAAAGGATGACAGGTAGCGCTGGAGAAATGGAAAACTTACCCCAAGGAGAGCTTCTACCAGCTGCTCTGTCCCATTCAGCCTTTTCAGAAAGTCTCTGTAAAATCTCCTTTTCACATCTACTCCTTGAATAACAAGCATGTCAATGTCCTTCAGCACAAGGGCAACATTCTTCCCACTCTCGAGGCAGCAGGAGGAAAGACGCACGCTCTCTTCTACGCAAGCCTCCACTGTTTTCCGAGGAACAGAGATGTCTGAGGCTATGCAAGCATACTTCAGGAGCTCAGAGAGCTTATGACCTAGGAAGCAGGAAAAGAGCAACAAAGTCACTAGAGAAGCAGGCTAAAACAGAGCGTCGGCAGCACTGAGGTCTTCAAGCAAGACACTGCTACAGAGCTGCTTTGTTTAACCTTTTAGGAAAGCTCATGTGGGAAGCTGATGTCATCCTTCCCTAGCAGAAGTTCAAAGCACTCTGCAACCGGTTGTGTCAAGCATACAGCAATGCTTTCTTCCCTACAGAGATCGAAAGAAAGGGCCCTAGCCATCTTATGTGAACATGAGACACGATGGAAGGACAAGGAGGGAAGAATGGGGGCCAATTCGCAAGAGGGCGGAGTGGGTGCCAGGTACTTGTGCCCACACTCAATGCATTTCAGGTTGGGAGACATTTAGCTGTGCCATGTCACGTGGTGAAAGAAAGAAGGAAAACACAAGCACTGCACTACACCCTTTCAGATCCTTCCAAGCACCCTCAGAACTGCACAGCAAACATTCCTGCTTTTGCTGCCAGAGGCCCACCTCCAAGAAGTACCATACTGATGTTGACACCACAGAGAAGATATGGAGTCCTTTGAAAGGAAAGACCCACTGCTCGGAGCTCCTGCTGCCCCACAGGAATCACCAATGTGCACTACAGCTGCAGTGCTCACAGGCATGACCAGCAATCACAGCAAAGCTGGCCTCTGATGGGTTTTCATACACACTATTGTCCCCATCTCCATTCCAAGGCTCTCTACAGCTGACTTTAACCTAGTTCCCGGTTGAAGGAGAATGGAAGAGCCAGCATGAATGCTGGTATTCACTTTTACAAGGTCCAGTGTGGCACAAACATGGACCAATGGTTTTAACTCAATCTGATGAGAAGCAGCAGCCCCAGTACATCTGGCATGTAGCCAGCTGTGAAAGCATGTCAGGGAGAGAGGCAGTATAATTGTAATGTGCATGACAATGTCATGATAACTAAAAGTTGAAGCTGTTCTCAGGACTAGGTGAAGGAATTCTAGATTTCTAACAGTCACTGCTGAACAGCAGTTATGCACATCGCAGAGATGTCCCAAGGTGAAGCAAAAGTTTCAGCCTGTCTTCTTACCAGGAGCATAGGCCTTATCATAGGTGAGGCCGTGAACCTCTGCAATATTCTTTGAAAGATGGAATATGGGTCTGCAAACAGTCAAGACCACGCTTCCCAACACCAACTTGTTCGGTTACAACACCGAAGGTCCCAAGCCAAATAACTCGGACTCCCTGAAAAGAGGAAGGAAGAGAAGAGAAGAATTGTGAGACTGGTAGGTGGACAGGCAGGTGACTTGCCTGAGCGTGATCAGTGCCCTGCTCAATCCTGCTGTACAAAGGGGACAGACAAAGCACTGGGCAAAGCTTTGAAGAAACCTTGCGACAGTTCTTTGGAAGAACTTTCCAGATGTTTTCATCCCCTTCCTCTTCACCTTCTCAAAAATCCAAGTCAAAGCAGAGAAGTCATCCCTCAGATGCAGAAGATGCAGAAAAAGGCTTCCCTGGGCAGGCCCAGGATGGCAGACCCACCTGGTTCAGCATCAGCTGCCATACAATGTAGTCAGACACACCTCTCCAGACATCAAGGGTCTCTGGAAAGCAAGTGAAAGATACGTCATGCTCTGGGTGGGCCAGCTCACAATTGTTCAGCACATGCCTAACCAAGGAGATGACAAGTGCAAATATATTAAAACAGCATCCCCCTCCCCAAACAGACCCCAGTCCTGATAGGGGCTCAGTGGCTAAGGTGGGGATTGCCTTCAGGCTATAATCTGAAAGAATCGTTAACGAGCTCCTCAAGGCCTTACCCTGGGAGAGGAGTGTTAGCACCCCCTGCCCACGCTGTGTCCCATGACCAGCATCCCAGAGCTCCATCCTTGTCCTCCTCGCCCTGGGTGACCCTTGTGGCGGGAGGTGATGAGGAAACAGCTCCTCTCCTCCTCCTCCTCCTCCTCCACACTTCACCACAGCCCCACGCTGCTCTGGTCTCCCCTTGCCGGCTCGCACTCGGGGTCAGGGCTCCTGGGCTCCCCCAGCCTCGCCGGGACATATGGGGAGAGGCTGGGGCCACGTGGGAGAGGCCAGCTGTCACCGTGACATGGGATGTCCCCTGTGACCACAGCCCGTGTCACAGAGGGGGCCCATCCCCCCTCACCTCCAGGGCCCTGGCCAGTGCTGGTCCTGCAGCGGGCAGGGGCTGCACGGGGCACTCGGGGGGCTGCCCCTGCCCCACGCAGGCCATGGGGCAGGGATAAGCCCGCCCAAGGGCTTGGCTGGGCCAGGACAGGTGGCTGCACTCACCTGGCCATGGCCCCATGCGGGAAACCTGCCTGCGAGGGAGCGCAGGGGGCACTGTGCCGTGCTTGCCCTGCAGCGGCACAGTGGAGGCGGCTGCTGCTGCCGGGGCAGCAAGCGCTGACAACCAATTGCACCAAAATGGCCAGCAAGTCCTCGGCAGCAACCAAAACCTTCTTCTGGGTGCTGCAACGAAAGGGTCCTTCCCTTGCCAGATTGCTTGTCCAGAAAACTTGCAGGGAACCACTGCTCAGCACCATTCACCTGCAGATGTGTTTTAGCCCTAGTGATTGCAGCACCTCAGAGCCTGGGATGGACAGGACCTCAACAGGGGCAGAGGCAGCACCAGCAGAGCTGCAGGGACCAGCTCACTAAACACAGGGGTAGCACAGGCTGCTCTGACTGCCCTGCTCACACCCCTGCACCAGGCTTTGGCCTCGTCACACCAGGCCCACAAACACTTAAACCAGCAGAACTGGAGCAGTGCAGGGACCCTGAAGCCACATGGGTGGCTGACCCTCATGGAGGGAGGGAGCAGCTGCAGGGACTTGGCAGTAGGTTAAACACGAGTTCTCAACATTTCAAAAAGGCGCTGCAAGAACTCCTAAGAAACAGGAGACCCTCAAGGGTGTTGCACAGGTCTCTGCTTTGAACACACTAAAAGCTATGGTAGAAATGTCTAAGGAGGAGAGGAAAAGATGGAAAAGCAACTCATACACCCACTTAAATAACTTACTGCTAAAGCAGTGGTCAGCAACTAGGTCTGTGAAAAATTCTCAGTTGCACACTTCCCCACGAAGCAGAAGGCAAGAGGCAAAGTATTATATCAGCTAAGGCAAAGAGGAAGTCTTGTTGAAACTTCTCCTTCAGGAACAGAGAGCAAAAGCAGTCTCTAATGTTTTTTTCTCCTTCCTTTCAAAAAGAATAGGAGACATTGTAAGGATACTTTGATCTTTCCCGAACAAACTCATTCCTTTCCACTGTTACGGTCCCAAACCCAGCTGGTGCCATCACTACTTAGCTATCTCCCTTTCACATCACATGCACAAAATGCTCCCAGAACAAAGCTGATATCCTTAACTGCACCTTTTTATCACACAGAGGACATGGGCTGTCAATATGCTACTGAAGTGGAGCAGAAAAAAATTGGAGGGGGGGGGGGGGAGGCAGAGGAGATTTTAAGTGCAAATCCATTCCTATGAAAATACATTCAGTCAGCACAAGCTGGTATTTCAGAAGCTAAAACTCAAGGTGGCACAAAATGCCTGTGCCCTCCAGTGCAGCTTTTAGCCAGAGACACATTTCATGCTGATCCTTCAGTCACACCTTGCCAGCATCCATCTCTCAGCAGACACAAAGCACAACCCAGCCTTCTCCACGCAATGTCCAGGGATAACTACAAACAGGCTGAACACAGGCTGGGGAAGCTCTGGGGAAAGGATTGGCCCCAGCAGGGCAGGAGTATTCCCCCATGCAGAGGGGCTGTGTGGGGCAGGGCTGCTCACAGCTCCTGTTCAACACTTCCCCAGGGGCTTCTCAGGAGGCAGTTAAACACAGGAATGATTTGTGGAGGCAGGCCCTTAAAGCAGTTATTCCTAGGGCAGTTATACATGGAATGCCTACTCTGCAGTTGCAGGCACTGGTGGAGGCCTTTCCGAAGGCAGAACGGGGTCGCCCCAACCCAGGCGAGTCCCTGTCTGCCCCCCCAGTAAGGGTGGACCGGCAGAATCCTTTTTCCAGTAGTCCATATAAAGAAGTTTGGGAGGAACTGCATTGGATAACTGGGGCAGATCTAGGAAACTAGGTCTGCCTGAGCCCCAGACAATGGTCCCTGTCTGGAGGCTGCAGGCATTTCAGTAAGATAATAAAGGGGGACCTAATGCAGTATTGCCCACTGGAGTGGTATGTGCTCCAGTGAGATTTTTAATAGACACAGAGGTTCAAATTTCTCAAGCAGCCCAGGGCTGGAAATATACCTTGGTAGGAGTAGAAGTCTGTTCGGGTCTAATATGTGTACATCCCTGTTCCCATGCCATTGGACATGAAACCAGCCAAGGCCTAACCCAATGATTTGCCAGTCTGCCTACACCAGACACCATACAAAGCAATAATGGCACTCACTTCCATAATGAGCTAGTCAAAGAATGGGCCAAAATGAATGGAGTGCAATGGGTCTTCCATGCTCCTGGGTACCCTCAGGCCAATGGAATGGCAGAGCGAGCAAATGGATTGCTAAAGCGGCAGCTTCATTTGAAGAATGCCTGATGGGGTGATAGGCTCTGGACAGCTGTTAGAATCCTGAACCAGTGACTTGGGCCTGCTGGTAGCCCCTTGTCATGGGCTTTTCCACCTGTGACAGAACAGCTCTTTCCCCAAAGAAACTCATTAGAACTTGCCACCTGCTTAGCACCTGGTGCCAAAGTACAAGTCCGACTCCTGACTGTGGGGACTGTTGAAAGTATTTTAAAGAGACCTAAGGGTCCTCGGTCCTGGATAATAGCCCTCAAAGGAGGGAAGGAAATTCACATTCCACAGGCTTGGGTGTGCCTCCCCAAGACCTAGTTTCTTTTGTTTTTCAGGTCTCATGTTCAAGCACAAGAAGAAAGGTCGCTGGCACCATCCCCTTCACAAACGTGATTAGGACTCCGAATGCTGATGCCAGGATGGGAATGGGTACTAATAGTTGCTCTGGTAATTCTAGCAATGTGTGTGCTGGGTCTCAAATATTGTTTCTCAAAATTAACACAACAATGTGTCTGGTGGCTGTGTTGTCAAATGGAACCAGCCAAGCCAGTGAACCTACCACCCAACATCTTGAAAATAATCTAGTCCTACAACAAATTCATAAGTTTGGCCAGCAAATTAATGAAACCCCATAACAGCCTGCCTGCATACACATTAGTCAGTGGATGAGGTGGCACTGAAAATCCATGCATATCCACCTTCTGACTGGGGAGAACGCCTCCTCAGCCTCTGGAAGAAGCCTGACTCATTTACCTTTACTACTTACGCAGCTAACAGCAAATATTCCTGGCCTGCACACCGCTGGAATGACACCGCCATTTGTACTGATGATTATCTTAGTAGCAAGGTTTCTAGACCTTATTCTTCTCTCTCTGGAGGGTTAGCAGCTGACACTAGTGATTGGGACCAAGGGGATCATTCTGTCCTGTGGTCAACAATGTCAGATAGCATACCTTGGTGTATAGAGCGACCTTCCAAGTTCGGCTTGAATTGTGAAAGTGCATGCCATTACCAGTACAATAATGATACCTACCCTGGAGACCCTCGGACAGTGAACGTCAACAAAAACTGTGGTATTGCTTGCACCTGGGGAAATGGGTTTGGTTGTGCATTTCGTTCCTGTGCATGGTTCATCTCTAACAATCCCAAAGGATCTCCATGGAAACCCCTGACCTCTTCAATATTCCCAAAGAAAACTCATACCTGGAAGTGTTTAATTTTGACACCACTTCCCCCCAAGACCATTACCTTCTACACTATCCTCCAATTGCATGGGCTGTATTTCAAGGTCAATTGTGTTTTAACTATTCAATGCCACATACTCTGCACCTGTACTGCACTGGCAATTACCCTGATTTAGGTAAAAAGATGGTCTCTGTCCCACTACCAATACCCACTTGTAATGTTAGTGATGTCCCTGCCCTGAAAGGCATGGCCTGGGCTTGTAACAATCAACATCTTTATAGCAGTCTCCCTGCCTCGTTAGGAGGAGTCCAATGTACCCTAGTAGTACCGCTTTTGTGTCCTGACAGTTACTATCCAGGGCTACCATCTGCTCCTTTAGCCATGAAAGTTCATTCCAAACAGGCACCTTCCCTCTTAGGTGTGACCTTGCTCTGGGAGAACAAATAAAAAAGAAAATAGCATGGGTATTTTGAGGGACTTTTTGCTTGGTATTATGGTATTACTAGAAACTGTGAATCAGTAGCTGAGCTGTCAGACCAACTTGAGCTGTTAGCCAGTGCTTCCACTCAGGGAGATGAGCTCCTCAATGAACAGTTGCAAGCCACCACTAAAATGACTATTGCAAATAGGTTAGCCTTAGATTCAGTGTTATTGCAACATGGTGGAGTATGTATGTATATAAACATG
This sequence comes from Casuarius casuarius, assembly GCA_003342895.1. NCBI lineage: Eukaryota > Metazoa > Chordata > Aves > Casuariiformes > Casuariidae > Casuarius > Casuarius casuarius. Next base: position 22,184 of record PTFA01000878.1, on the reverse strand, counting down.
TCAGCAGAACAATGCTGCATCTATATCCCAAATGTAACTGAACCACTTTCTAACCAAATCAAAATGATTGCAACTGATTCAGCCCGTACCTGGGAAACCTATATGATTCCTGGTTTGAGTGCTTAATGGAATGGATAGGACTAAATTTTCAAGGATGGTTAAATAGTTTACTGCAATTTATATTATCTGTGTTGCTATTATCTATTGCAATTTGCATTGCTATTGGATGTATTCATCGTATTATTGAATGTTCAGTATTACAAATAAATTAAATATGTGCACTCAAAGTCAACAGGCCACATAGCTGAAACCCTAGAAAGTGACACTGTTACAACTATCTATACCCCTGTGCAAGTAAGAGGTGTTCTCACCACCACTACACAGTATGGAAGGTGCTGATGGAGTCAAGGGTTGGGAATGTGTGTGGGGGTAGCTCCCAGCTTCCCTCCCCCCTCCTCCCCCAATCCGGTGCCAGTCACAAGCAGTCTGCATTCCTGTGCTTCACACTCTGAAAGGGAGGATGTCAAGGCTTTGAGATAAGGCCTGCTTTGGTGCCAGGACCATGGGAAAAAAAGTCTCCTCTCACTGCTGGGACAGTGTTAATTAGGGTGGTCTGGACTATCTCCTCTTCCTCAGGTATCAGCAGCCAAGAGCTAGGGGCTGCGACTGTGCAAAGACAACTGCAACTGGCCTAGCGACTCCACCTCTACCTTCCCCTGAAGGGTATAAACAGGTTAGCCCTGGAGGTTGTCTTTGGCTCTTTGCGGGTGACAGCGGGTCTGCCAGCATGCAGATCCCCTTGGGACAGGGATGCCCTCCCACAGTTACTTCCCTGAGATTGAGTGTACTTTGGTCGCGTGGGTAAGATCAATCAGAACTGGTTTGCCTAGTTCACTTGTTTGGGTAGTTACAGTTAGTATAAATTAGCTAGCTTTTTCTGTTTACTAAGTAGTTACCATTAGCATAACTTTTAGTGCAATTAGAAAATAAGTATTCTAGTTTAGCTAAGTTTCTGTTAATGAGAATTGTTTCTTTGTACCCTTGTAACTTGTGTAGTAAATTTAGATCTTTGCGACAAGTTGTGGAGTTGTGCAGTAAATCTCCTTCTCCTCTCCTCCCCTCCCTCGTGCCACATGAAACCCTCACGGTCTGTCACGGTCATCCCGTGACAACTATACCCATGGCTGCTCTTTGTGGTTGTGAGGTCACATTTGCCTCAGGGCCTGATAGGCCAGGGTTACGGACATGGCTCTTGTTTGTGGTTGTGAGGTCACTTGTGCCTGAGTGCCTGATAGGCCAGTGCTAGGCACATGGCTGCTGTTCGTGGTTGTGAGGTCACATTTGCCTCAGTGTGTGATAGGCCAGTGCTAGGCATGGGGCCGCTTTTTGTGGAAGTCAGGTCACCTGTGCCTGAGTGCCTGACAGGCCAGTGCTGGTCATGTAGCTCCTGTCTGGGGTTGTGAGATCTCTTGTGCCTCAGTGCCCAATAGGTCAGTGCTGGTCACATGGCTGCTGTTTGTGGTTGTGAGGTCATTGTGCCTCTGTACCTGATAGGCCAGCAGCAAGCACATGGTGTCAATGTAGGTGTGAGGTTACTTCTGCCTCACTGCCTGATAGGCCGGTAGCAGCTACAAGGCTTTAAAACTGAGTCGGAAAACCACTTTTTCTCAGTACCTGAGAGTCCAGCCACCAGAAGATTGCTGTTTTTTGTGTTTCTGAGCTCACTTCTGCCTCAGTACATTGATAAAAATTTCTGTTTTTTTTTTTTTTTTTTCCTTCATGGGCACTGGTAACAAGCAGCAGGAGTCAGATTTCTAAGTGTTTCAGTTTTATTGCTAGCAATAAGGTGCCTCTTGGCTGAGAGCACAAGGACCTTATTGCTAGCAATAATACTTAAAAACTTAGAAATATGACTCCTGCTGCTCATTAGCAGTATCCATGAAAAAACAAAACAGCACAGCTGATTTTATCAGTTTGGCACCCCAGATGGGACACAGCGAGCTTCTCATCTTGTGAGTGCCAGTGACACAGGTGACACAGCCAGCACAGGGTGAGTTCACCTGACAGTTGTTGTGGTGGTGACACTCACCAGGGAGGTACTAAAACCTGGTCAGCATGAGTCATGGGAGGTTCAGTGGGAAAGGTAAAATGGGTTCAATGGTAGTGGACATTCTGGAAAACTGGGAGAAAATCAAAAGTATGTCAGGTCTCACTAAGGGTAGAGCAATTACTCTCTCTCAGGAAGAATGGCCACTACAGACTCAAGAAGGGGAAGCCCTCTGAGCTATGGCCTCAGGATGGTTCATTTGGAGGACTGGAAACCTCAGCAAATGGACTACTGGTATATTTGGGATAACTGGGCATTTAAGTGCCCTGGGGGATTCAGAGATTCAGGCAAGGGAAGATACATAGTTGTGCAACAAATGCTGGAAGACTTGAATAACAGCTTTGCTTCTGCTCTCCCTCACTCTGCTTCAGCACCTGAATCTGCTTCTGCTCAAACTTCTAACCCATACCTGGGAATACAATCTGCTGCTTTGCAAGCTCCTATGATTGGAGCTGTGATGCCTAATCCAGCTGTGGAGATACCAGCTGTACTGGGCTAGCAGCCCCTCACACCAATATTGCATGCCTATGTTTATCGGCTGTGGGCTCCAGGAGATCTAATTCAATGGGCACAGCAAATGCTCCGGGTGCAGGAAGGCCCGGAGGAGGCAGCTCAGCTGTTTTCTACAATAATAGAGGGACATTGCCCTTGTTGGGGAGATGTTCAAGGATTGTTACAACAGATGTTTCAGCTAGGGGATAGAGAATGGATATTGAAAAAAGGATTGGGAATTGGCTGACTGAGATGGAAACCAACAACCTTGACCACAAGTAGATGTGAACTGGGATTATAATAATACAAAGGATTGGGCAGCAGGTGAAATGGCATGCCAAAATCTAGTTTTAGCAATCAGAACTGCAGAGAAAATGGGCGTCAACTTGGAAAAGGTACTATCATTAGCAAAAGTCTGAGGAACACCTGACCAATTTTTGGAATTGCTTGCAGCAAACCCTATCATGCTCTTGAGGGATGTCTGTGGAAAATTTTAATGAAAGGCTGGCAGTGTATTTGTTCAAGAAGCAGCACCAGATATCCATGAGTATTTCAGAAAACATGCTCCAGGATGGCAGGGAGAGAATTTACAGAAGATACTATCGTTGGCAACTTACATATACGATGGAAGGTCAGAAAAGGAAAGGAAGGAGAGGGAAAGGTGAAAGTGGGAGGAAGTGAGTGTGCTGGCAGCAGCGTTGGGAGGACTTCCAAAGATGAAAGGAAGGGGAATGAATGTGAGAGGATGAGGTCAAAGAGGAAGAGAGATCAGAAGAGCAGGAATGGGTATAAAGCAGTACCCCCTTTCCTGGGAGGCCAAACAGGGAATTGAGCCTGTGACCACTGATTTGATTAAGAACAGAATTACAGTGCAGTGTACTTCCCCTTATAATACCCCTGCACTGCCTGTCAAGAAACCCAAAAGAAACCAAAATTGGACCTAAATGGGAAATCGGTATACCACTTTGTACAAGATTTGCAAGCGCTTAATAAACTAGTAGATCTACCACACCCTGTGGTCCCTGATCCCATCCAAGTCCTTACGGAAATTCCCTCAGATGCAAGCTGGTTTACTGTTTTGGATCTAAGGGCAGCTTTCTTTAGTATACCAGCACATAAAGACTCACAGTTCCTCTTTGCCGTTACTTGGAAAGGACAAGAGTATGCATGGACCAGACTACCACAAGGATTCATGGGTTCCCCCACATTGTTTTCGAGAATATTGAAAAGAGATTTACAAACAATTATGCTGTTGAAAGAAACACTAAACTGATACAATATGTAGATGATTTGTTGATTGCGAGTATTGATTATGATGTTTGTTTGGAAGGTACTAAAATATTGTTGTGTGCTCTAGTGGAAAAGGGACATAAAGTCTCTCTTGCCAAAATGCAGTTGTACCAGCAACAAGCTAATTATTTGGGAAGGATAATTTAGTCCTCTCTCAGGAGAGAGATTGATATCATCAGAGTGAATACAAGCAATCCAAGAAATACCAGTCCCTCAGATGAAAAGGCAGGTTAGGGCCTTTTTAGGTGCAATGGGATTTAATAGGTATTGGATACCCAAGTTTAGTGAAAAAGCTGAAGGTTTTAACACAGTTAACTAAAGACAGTGAACCAGATTTAGTGGTGTGGACTCCGGAGGTGGAAAAAGCATTTAAAGAGCTAAAGCAGGCAGTTATGGAAGCTCCCTCTCTAGCTTTACTGAACTATGGAAAGCCCTTTATGTTATATTTGCATGAATGAAAGGGAATCGTAATCACAGAAAAATATGCCCAGCACTGGCATGCAATAGCTTATCAGTATGAGCTAGTTTTGCTCACTGAACCAAATGTGGTTTTAGAACAGTGTGATATGCTAAACCCAGCTCCTCTGTTACCAGAAATACTGCAACCTAAAGAAAAATGATTTCACGATTGCTTGGAAAGAATAGATTTGAGGCTGACTCTTCTGCCTACTGTGAAAGAAGAGCCCCTGCACAATCCGGATTTAATATTGTTCTGTGATGAATTGTCATACTGTGAAAAGGGTCGACGGGTTGCTGGGTATGCAGTAATTACGCAGTATATAGTGCTGCAAGCTGGATCCCTTCCAGGACATTTTGGGGCTCAGGCAGTGGAACTGATAGCCTTAACCCGAGCATGTATTATAGCCACAGAGATGACTGCTAATTTCTATACAGACTCCAAATATGCTTTGGGAGTGGCATTTGCAGAGGGAATAATTTGGAGAGAAAAAGGTTTTTTGACAGCAGCAGGACATCAAATAGCCCCCCAAGATGAGATTTTAGAGTTATTAAAGGCTTTGGAAAAATCTTTGCAGTCAGTAATCCTGTATCAGAGGGCTCACCAATAATACACTTCCAGTATAACTACAGGCAATAACCTTGTTGATGCTGCAGCAAAAGTGGCTGCCCTACAACCACTGCCCACCAAATTGGAGCTACATCGAGAAGAAATGGTAAAGATTGAGATTATAGATAAGCTGGAGAGAGAACACCAAGCAACACCTAAGGAAGCAGTGGAAGGATGGAAGTGTTTAGGAGCGGAAAAAAATAAAATAAAAAAAAAACAGATCTGTTTTTTGCAGGGAAAACCATTGCTCCCTAATATCATGTTGATACCACTAGTAAGAGAACTCCATGGAGGGACACATGGGGGAATGTCCTATTTAGAGAACCAAGTTTCCCAGTCATGGGCAGCACCAGGTTTGACTCAAACAATCGTACAAATAACGAAAGGGTGTTTAGTATGCACAGAATACAACACTACATCAAAGACAGAAGATAAAATAGAAGGAGGGCACCCTTGGGCTTCGATGCCATTTCAAGAATTTCAAGTAGATTTTGCAGACATGCCCCCAAAAGAAGGGCAGAAACATCTGCTAGTCATAGTTGACCAATTATCCCGTTGGGTGGCAGCATTCCGAGTCAGGAAGGCTACAGCCCAAGTGGTAGTAAAAGCCTTATTGAAAGATATCATACCACACTTTGGGGTACCAGAGGAAATAGATTCTGATAAAAGAGCTCATTTTACTGCTGAAATACTAAAAGCAATGTATGAAACATTAGGAATTCAAAGGAGACTACACATACCTTATCATCCTCAATCTTCAGAGCAGGTAGAAAGAATGAATTGTACACTAAAAATTAAGTTAACCAAAATTTGTAGGGAGACTCAATTAAAGTGGACAGAAGCATTGCCATTAGCATTATGGGAATTAAGATAATGCCTGAGCCCAAGCCATGGGTTGATCCTTTTGAAATTTTGTTTGGCAGACCGGATAGGATCCCAGGGACATACAGGCCTTTTGGCAGGAGATGAAGCTGTTGCCCAATATGTTACGTATCTACAGAATGTTTTAAAAAATAAGAGCTATAAAGCTGTAATTACCCAACCTCTGCCTTTAGGAGATGACCTTCATCTGTATCGACCAGGAGATCGTGTTATGGTAAAAACTCATAAAAACCAAAAATATGCTACAATGAAAATGGGAGGGCCCTGTACAACGCACTTATTCTGCTCTTAAGATTGCAGGTAAATAAACCTGGATTCAGGTTTGTACTGCCCCCAGCACTGCAATGTCCTCAGAGGACACTCCAGCTCCTTGAGCATCTATTGCAGAAGAGAGAATACCTGTGCAAGAGCAGGGAAACTGCCTCAAAGGAAACTGTGTTTCTCTGTTACACTCTGTAATTATTTTGTACTATGTATTTAAATGTGATTTCTGGGTCATTTCTGTCTTTTATAACTATTTTATAACTATTACAAGTTTAACTCTGGGCTGGGAAAATAATTGCATTGTACAACTTGTTAAAGAACAGCGAACTGAAACTGTCTAGAGGTAGCCGCTTAGCCCAACTTATATAGAATTTGCTTAGCATGAGTAGCTAAATTTGCTGAAGCCTTAGGCTGCACTTAGATAAAATAATGGACTTCTACCTAGTTCAGTAAGAAAAGGGCCTCAGAGCTGGTTCAAGCTGGGAAGAGAAGGAAGCTACAAGCAGTCTGCATTCCTATGTCTCACACTCTGAAAGGGAGGATGTCAAAACTTTGAAATAAGACCAGTACAAGGCATCAGGACCTTGAGGGACAAAGCCTCCTCTCCCTGCTGACTAGGGTCTCACAAGTGGGGAACGTGTCAGAATGTTGGTGCTGCCTACAGCACCCTCAATCCCTGGACAACGATTTTGGTTGGCTAGCAGAGCCTGTTTCTGGTTTGGCCTGGTATCAGTCGAATTTGACATGTTTACACCCTAGGGTGCCAGATTTTTCAGCAGCAACCCTTTAAGGCACATTTACATGATGAAGTGTGTCAGCATGCCTCAGGGAAACCTTACAATTTCAGTAGGAGAAACAGCTAACTGTAACTACATGCTATGGTATAATTATACACAAGCAAGGTTTCAGCTGGACTGTTCAAGGGCCAGCAGTAATTCTGATGTCAAAACTGCATGGACTTGTAAGAATAACTTGGTAATTTTAAATAACATTGAGCTAAAGAAACTGCCCACTTGGAACCTTACTTGGAGCATAAATGGTACCCATGGTCAAAGCTATTAAAATATTTCTTCTTCAAATGGCACCTATGTCTTGAGGAGTAATGGTCGACTTAGCCTTGATAAAAGCAATTGAACCATGTGCATTTGGAACTAGAGTAGCTAGTGTATAGACCAGCACTTGACTCCTGTCTGGGGTAAGAGGTTGTGATATCCTATCTGCCTGAGAACCTGATAGACCACCAACAGGCACAGGGCAAGGATGTGGGTTTCACTGCTGTCTTTGCTGGATGCAACTCGCTCTGTACAGAGAGTGAGGAGTGACATGGGCAGCCCTAGGCGGCGAGTGGTTTTGGGCCACTGGGATCTGTGAGAGACACAAATGTATTTTTCTAGTGGTGCAGGCCTGATAATAATGGAGATATTTAGAAAATGTCAATAAAAAATGAAATAAGAAAGAAATTAAGAAAATCATCTAAAGCAAAGAAATGTTTTGTTACACTTTCTGACTTTTATATCTTTTGTGTCCTTATTGTCTTTCTTTGTTTTGTTGTCTTTTTTTCTTTAATATACTGTCTTTTTATTGTTGTTGTTTTGTGTTTTTTTGAAAAGGAAAGCAATTTTCAGAACTGGGGAAGGATGCTGTCACAGGGTCCTGGATGTCCATACTGCACTGTACTGTAGGCGCCCTGGTCCCCTCTGCCCAGCCTCCATCTGAAGCCCCAAGGGGCTCCAGTCTTCTGAAGGTCCTCTGTGAGAGCTGCCAGGCCCAGGTGGGTACCTCAGATACACCAGGGCCTCTACAAGCGCCCCTGGATGCTTGTGGTTAGATGCCTGAGCTCGGCCTGGAAAGATGAAGAACTATTTTGAACATTTAAAAAATATGAACACACTTTCATCAGCTAAAATGAATGACTAATTTTAATGTCCACTTTTCTTGTGATAAAATAGTGGAAATGCTCAGAGATGGGGTATTAATCTCAGGAGAAGAAATATTGATATGCCCCTCAACTTGTTTTACCACTGCTCTGTCTATTATGCTGTGGATATGGTCTCAGTAATTTCTCACATATTTTCATGTGTCCTGATTAAACTGATCATTTCTAAAGGCATCTTTGCATCAGACTATCTGGACATATGCACTTTCCGTTTCTTTCCAGTTTTCTTCCTCCTCTTACTCTTTATCCATCAGATACCTCTCAGCTTTCTAGTTGCTGCTCTGAGCTTCAAGGGTCTGAAGCTTGCCTCATCTTTCAGCAGTCTAATTGTTTCTTTAGCCAACTCCTTAGTTACATTCCTATCTATCCGTTCCTACCTATCTGTCAAAAGCATTTCAAGGAGGGTCATTCCTTGTGGAAAGTGGATCTCACTGGAGGTAGCTTGGACTTAACATACAGTAGAGGAGTATATTTGACTTCTTATTAAACTGTATCATATTTAATCTTTGTTTACTTGCAGTTAAGAAAAATCTTCCTGTGTTTGCAACTAGTTCTCTAAGGAAAACTGGTGGGAATTGGTGCACAGGAGCTGTAACATTCAGCTACAGACTCAAGTGGAAAAAGATTAGGTTTTAACAGGAGTGATACAAGTCCCCAGTGGCTGATGAGAGAAATGGCAGGGTTGGAGAGGTGAGGAGGAAGGTTGTCCATACATGTCTCATATTGAAAATACTACATTTCCTACATGTCCGGACTTCATTAGGAGACATTCTGGGTCAGTAGGATTTGGAGAATATGGATATCACTTATTCTGTAACCTGAAAAATAAAGAAAGCTTAAAGAGCAGAAATCCTTTCTTTTTCAGGTGCTCATTGAAATCTTGCTCCTATAAATACACTCCTGAAACCTCTCCAATTAGCCACACAAGAATTGAAGAACTGAAGAAAATTATGGGCAGTGCCATTGCTTGTTAGGTCTTTTGGCATTTTAATGACCTCTCGGGTGTATTTGGTGCTGAGTCCCTGAACCTCAGATACTGAGAGGAAACTGAACAAACCTCTCGAGAAGTTAAAGTCAGAGTAAATCCCAAAGGTTCTTAGAGTGTTAACGGGTCCCACTGCAGACCATTACTGACAAAGCCTCCCTGGAGGCTGATTAGAGCAGAAAGTTGGAGGCTTTGATTGCAGGTAGGCAAAACAATGTGCAGGTGGCTCTGATGCCAAGTAAACCTGGATGAGTTTTGTCAAGCAAAATGGCCAGGCACTGGCACCCAGCCCCTGGGTAGGGTGATCCCTTCCCTCATGCTTTGCTGAGGGCTCTTCCTGAAGGCAGTGTGAAGGTGGGGGTGTGCAATGCCAAGTGCAGAACAAAAATATGGCACCTCCTGAGTCCCTGGGGACAAGAAAGCAGCAAGGCCACAGTGCTTTAAGGAAACATCATCTTCTCGTAGGTCTTTGTGGCAGACACAACAGCCATAGCCAAGAGGACAAAGACCTCAGTTTTGTTGGCAGCTTTCAGCCTTGGCAGTGTCCATGGCTGTCTTCACCACAGGCTGTCCTACGCTGTCCTGTGCCTGTGCCTGTTTCCCTGCAGACTGTAGACATCCGACCTGCTTCCCCACCTTGCTCTTTCCCCAGGATCTCCCCACCTCTACCGATGTCTGTCTGTCCTCACTTGGTTTTCCTTCAAGCACAAAGCCAGGGGATGATCACAGACTCCCTCTGGGTGATCTGTAGCACTACCCTTTGTAGAGAACCGGTACTAAATGCGGTTTGGTCTCGACATTGCCGCCACACCGCCATTTCCCAGCATTGAACATCCTGCCTCGAAAAAAACCCCATCTTCTCCACAGTTTAGAGGTAAACAACCTCATGCGCCTGCGCAGGGACCAAAGGCATGAAAAGAGCAGAAGAAGGCTTCTAGGGGGACAGCACGTATGGCACGAACCGCACGTACACATTTGTGATCTGCGCATGAGCGGGAGACCTCTATAAAAGAAGCACGTGCTCTCTGACGGGCCCCCCCCCCCCCTTTTTTTTCCCCCTTCCTCCCTCCTCCCTGACTCATGCCTCTCCTGGACCCCGGCCTTGACAAAGCTTGCGACAATTGGAGATCTTGAATGGAGTCAGCAGAACATCATCGGAGTTGGAGTGGTGGTAGCTAGTTTCTTCTCTTCTTTTCCAACTTTCTCTATCTTTTCCCCTTACCCTTTTTCCCCTCTCCCCTTCACCTCCCCTTTGCCTTTCCCCACCTTTTCTCCCCACTTCGTGGAAAATAAAGTTAAAAGGTTGCATGATATTTGACCGGTTTTAGCGTCTTAATCTCGTCCTTGGGATCACAACGAAACCCTCCCAATATTGGATCAGGACACCCTTCAAGTGATGTTTCCTTTTTCTGAAGTCACATCTGAACCCCACAAGGTGCTGGTTGTGGCTGTATGCCCTTCTCATGCTGTTTCCCACTACCAAGAAAGGCTCTGCCATCTCTGAAGCCACCCTTCAAGCACTCACAGGATACTACTCTACTGCCCTTCATCTGCACTTCAGCAGGATAAAGAAGCCCAGGGCCCTCAGCCTCTCCTCATGGACATGGCTATTCCCCCCCCCGCCCCGGCCAGTTGCAGGACTTGACACTTCTCTTGTAAATCTTCATGAGGTGTCTGTTGTCCAAATCACCCAAGTTTCTCAAGGTCCTTCAGGACTGAAGTTCATCTGTGTCAAAAACTAACAAACAAACAAACAAAAAATCTTAGCACAGCACCAATGGAGAAAGGGTAAGCAGGGGTGGACTGACTGTAAGGGAAGAGATAAGGATGGTAGAAGACACAAACTTAGAAGGAGGAAAAGAAAAAAAAAACAAAAAAGGAAATTAAAAGTGAAGCAAAGGATTGATCAGGATTGTTTGGGGATTCCTGCCTAGAAGCCCTGCATCTGAACCATTCTGACTAGAGGAGGACGAGAAAGCTGACCTACTTCTACTGTCACGGGGAACCCAATATTTCGTTGACAAACGAAGACCCAGAGGGGGAAGAATCACAGAATCTATCAGGGTGGACCTCAGGAGGTCTCTAGCCCAGTTTCCTTGCTCACAGCAGGGTCAGCTCTGGGGTCAGCCATGTTGCTCCAGGCTTGATCCAGCCTGGTCTTGGAAACCTCCAAGGGCAGAGACTGCAAAGCCTCTCTGGGCAACCAGTTCCAGTGCTTGACCATCCTTTTAGTGGAAAAGCTTCTCCTTATCTGCTGCATGAACAGCTCTTCTTTCAACTTATGCCTGCTGTTGCTTGTCCTCCCACTGTGTTCTATGGTGAAGATCCTGGCTCCATCTTCTTGGTGACCTCCTTGTAGCCATTGGAAGGCTATTATGAGGGCCATCCAAAGCCATCTGTTCTGCAGGTTGAACGTGTAACTTCACAGACAAAGTGCTCCAGCTCCCCAGCTATCTTGAGGGCCCTCTGCCAAACTCACTCCCAGTTACCAACCTCTTTCTTTTTTGGGGACCCAAACTGGATGCAGTATTCTAGATGTGGTCTAATGAACACTGACTAGAGGGGGATCATCATTTCCCTCCACCTCCTGGCTTTGCTCCTAGTCATACAGCCCACAGTGCTTTTTGTCTTTGCTGCTAGGGAACACTGCTGGCTCATATTTTGCCTCCTGTCCACCAGGACCCTCATGTCCTTTTCCGCAGAGCTGCTCCTCAGGCACTCAGACCCCAGGCTGTAATACTGCAGAGTGTTGATTTATCCGAGGTGCAAGACCTGGCATCTGTCCTTGTTGAATTTCATGAGGTTCCTGAAAACCCATTCTTCCTGCCTGCCTAGGTCCCTCTGTGTAGGGGCAGACAGCGAGGGATTGGACAAGATAGAGTTAAGGAGCCAAAAGCCTTGGGAGGAATAAATAGCAGTATGTAGATAAGGTAGTAGCCGCACGGAATGAGAAGGAGTGATGATGGGAACTTGACCTTCGGGAAAGTACCGATCCGGGCTAGAGCTTATATAAAGGGCTTGCTTGCTTGAATAAAGTGTCAGAATTAATCACATTGATTGGCGTGCTGTCCGTTAATCTCCCGCAGCTGGCGCCTGAACAGGGACCCTCTTGCTGTTGCTTGATTGAGTGATGAAAACAGCTGGAACAGGAGGGTGAGCGGGAAAGCCGACCGAAGGAGTTGCTGTCCCGGCAACTAATCAAAGGAATGCACGCAGAAAGCCGCGTCAGGGATCGCGAGGGTTAACCACGACAAAGGAACGCGAAGCCACGACGAGGATCTGCGAGGAGGAAATCTCACCTAGCGCAGGTGAGCGGTTGGGGAGGAGATGGGAGTCTCACTGTCCAAGGAAGAAGCGGCGGTGGTAAAGCTCCTCCAACACATCCTTTCTAAGAGAGGGTTAACGTATGACGATGGAACATTAAAAACCTTGTTGAAATGGGCCCGGGATAGAGGCTTGATACCGGGAGTGGGTGTTGCTTTTGAACTACCCACCTGGGAGAATATCGGAGGTGCCCTTTGGGAAGAAATTAGCAAGGGTTCAAAAGAAGCAATTCAGTTGGCTACATTGTGGCGACTCATAAAAGAGACTTTACAAGAAATGAAAAGTGAGCGAGCGGCAGCAGCTTCTGCTTTCATAGCGTTTTCACCGGCAGCAGGATCTACCTCTGGTGAATTATTTTCGCCTGTGACAATACCGGGTCCAGCACCGGCGGACCATCAATCCGTTCCATCTCGGCCACCTCAGCCGCCCGTGCCTTTGACGTCACCTCAAAGTGAAGAATTAAAGTTAAGGGGGACTCGAAAGTCTCGGGACGGTGGACCAGAAGGGAGTGAGCCCGGTTAAAAAGGAGCGGCGTTGGTAGTCGACTCGAACACTGAAGTCGATGAGGAAGAACGGGATAACCCGGAGAGACCGGCTAGATTATATCCGTCTCTGCCACCTTCAACTCCGGGAAGCCCCCCCGGATCGCCCCGAGCAGCTGAAAAACACTCACTCATGGGGACCCTCGCGGAACGGGGACCGAAGGCTGACTTCGTCCAGGGCTGTAGAGGCAGGTTACCTACCGCTGGACGGAGGTAAGCGGCTGGGAACGCGTGGGAGTCGTGGGAAACGGAATCTCCCCGCAAGATAGGTCCGTGCTAAAAGTAATGCAAAAGACTTTGAAACAGCACGGCAGAGAGATGCCCCCCCAAGATCTCCAAATGCTATTAGTGTGGGCACGTTCGAACTGTCCCGAGGTGAATTCTAGCACGATTTATAGCCTCGGTACGTGGGACTCGATCGGAGTTAAGCTCTGGGACGCGGCAACAAGAAACGATAAGACGGCGACAGGACTTTTAGCCCCATGGCGTACCATGCTTGAGACCCTGAAAGAGCATAGCAAGAAGAAAACACAGGGACCGGAGGCACCCGCAGCCCCCACAGCACCTCTGTCAAGCGACACGGTGGTGGGGGCGGTGGGTGGACGGGACTCCCCAGGAAACGACCCAGACAATCCATTTGACCCAGGGCCGATCAATCCGGAGCAGGAGCCAGACATCTATCTGCCTCTTAATATGCCTTGCTGTGTCCATTTTATGGCCCCTTCAGAACCACCCCCCCCTCAAGAGACAGGGCCGCCTGCGAGTGCGGACTGCCCACAACCCCCCCACTGACCTGGCCTTCTGGGAAGGATCCATTGCCCCAAGGCCGCTCAGCGGGGCGTGACTACACCGGCCGGGGACGTCCCCTGCCTGCCTTCCTTCCCTCCCTCCTTTCCTTCCTGCCTTCCTTCCCCTCCCGCCTGGCCCTTCCTCTCTCCACCTGGTGCAGCCTCCACCTGGTGCCGCCACCACCTGATCAGCAGGAGGAGGAACATGGTGAAAGCGGAGCAGGCCTCAGCCTCGAACGGCAGCACGAGCTCAAATTCAAAGAGCCTTTCACAGATGTTGTCACCATAAACATGAAGCTTGGCAATCCTACAGATAGAAATGTGTGCTTCAAAGTTAAGACCACAGCACCACGGAGATACTGTGTAAGACCTAACAATGCAATTATCGATGCAGGAACACCATTTAATGTTTCTGTGATGCTACAGCCTTTTGACTATGATCCTAATGAGAAAAGTAAACACAAGTTTATGGTTTAAAAAAAAAAAAGAAAAGAGAAACAGTCTATGCTTGCTGCAGCTGATACTTCAGACATGGAAGCAGTATGGAAAGAGGCAAAACCAGAACAACTCATGCGTTTGAAACTTAGGTGTGTGTTTGAGCTACCAACGGAAAATGATACGCTTTATGACATAGAAATGGATTGTATCTACAACTGCAACAAAGACAGATTCTTCTGTAATGTCTAAATCAGTAAGTTCGTCTTCGGAGGCACCCAGCTTGAGCTGTAATTACTGCACGCGTGTCATTAATATTTAATTATTTAATTTGCTTTGATTTGGCTCTGAACTTTTCTGCGGGAACCTAGGGTCAGGCCCTGTTAAGGTGGCTGACAAGCCTAATTCCCGTAACAGTTTGGTGACCCAGGTGGGACCCTAGGTGACCACTGCCAGGGCCTCTCACCTCCAAATGATCATTTGGCGCCATCGGGTGAGTTCACCTGGGATCTTTTGGCAATGAGAGGCACCGAAAAGGTAAGTCTTAAATTCCCACCTAAATTCTAAATTCTGGTCTGGTAACAGTGCACTGTAAGGGGTACGYRGGCTGGCCACYGTAAGGYGTACCAGGGGATGGGTGCGAGTCCCATCCCCAGGGTTTGAGTGGGTTTTAAGTCCCAGCTCGGTCCGGCCGGAGAAGGAGTGCGCAGCCTGATCAGCATAAGGCGCACTGCAAGACTGTAAGACAGAAGTCTAGAGTCACTGTGACTGGTGTGAGTGTGAGCAGTACTGTGTGTGCAAGTGTGCATAGCCTGGGAACCGACCGGGGTGCCCGTCGGCTGATGAAGCYGCCCGCTGYGAAGGGACAGCAGTCCYAGCAGTTAAAGACTCGGGGGGTGTGAGTGCGGTTCCCAGAGAATGAGAGAAAGAGAGTGTGTGATTAAAAAAAAAAAAAAAAAGCCGTGATGTATGTCGTCACTGGCTTGCTTGTTTCACCACAATGGGAGTTCCCACTCAAATTAAAACTGACAATGGTCCCGCATACACTGCACAGCGAACGTGGGCATTTCTTCAAACCTGGGGGGTCACTCATGTGACCGGAATTCCCCATTTCCCAACTGGCCAGGCAATAGTGGAATGTACCCATCGTACTATAAAAAACATGTTTGAAAAACAAAAAAGGGGGAATAGCCCCCGTGCCTCCCCACAAGAGCAGCTGCGGAAAGCCTTATATGTTCTCAACCTCTTAAACTGTTATATGGACCAAAGTGCAGTTAATAAGCATTTCTCATGCCCGACGTGGCGAGAACAGCCTCGGGTTCACTACAAGAACCTGGAAACAGGTCAATGGAGTGAACCAGTAGACTTAATAACATGCGGGAAAGGTTATGCTTGTCTCTCCACAGGTAACGGGCCTCATTGGATGCCTGCACGGCTGATTCGACCTGTTGACACATATCTTGAAACACCAAACGAGGACTGAGAGCCAGTTAAGATGAGCCCATGTTGGGACATTTTCTGGCAATATCTGCCTGCCTCGTGCAGGGTCAATATCGATTCATAAAAGCTTACCGCGACTATGCAACCTTACTAATAAGTTGTAGATAGAATCAGAGTGGAACCCTTTTGAGGGATAGGACTGGATGTTAGGTTTGGGGTTGTGGGTTAAGAAGGTACTGGCGTGTGGACTGGTAATCTTGCTAAGATTTCTCGCCCTTGCTATCTATCTCCCCTGCTTAATAAGCCTTAGGCAGAGAATGACTGGAAGGGCTTTGCATCAAGTACTTGTTGTACAAATACACACTGCACTGGCAATATTTAGTTTAGAAAATAAAAAAGGGGGAGATGTAGGGGCAGACAGCGAGGGATTGGACAAAATAGAGTTAAGGAGCCGAAAGCCTTGGGAGGAATAAATAGCGGTATGTAGATAAGGTAGTAGCTGCACGGAATGAGAAGGAGTGATGATGGGAACTTGACCTTCGGGAAAGTACCAATCCGGGCTAGAGCTTATATAAAGGGCTTGCTTGCTTGAATGAAGTGTCGGCATTTAATCACATTGATTGGCGTGCTGTCCGTTAATCTCCCGCACCTCTGAATGGCAGCTCTCAAGCATATGACTGGTCTCACCCTTCCAGTTTGGGGCAATCTACAAGCATGGTGAGAGTTGCCTACTCCGTGTCACTAAGCAAGATGATAAACAGGACAGGTTCCTGGAGAGACCCTGTGGTGCTCCACTTCTCTCTGGCCTCCAGGAAGAGTGCTACCCATTCACAATTGCCCTCTGAGCCCAATCATCCAAGCTTGTGTATCCCTCTAGTTGTCTAACCATCCAGTTGTCTATCCCTCTAGGCAGTAATGTTCTAACTTGCATACAAGAATATTGTGGAAGACAGCATCAAACACCTTGCTAAAGGCCAGATAAAAGACATTTACTCTTCTCCATCCACAATACAGTTATTTAGTCATAGAAGGCAATCAGGTTGGCGAGGCACAATTTACCCTGGGTAAATCTATGCTGACTGTTCCCTACCACCTTCTTCTCCCTCATGAGCCCAGAAATGTGATGTGAGAGGATTCACTCCATGACATGCTCCTCACCAAAGTGAGGCTGAACTGCCTGCAGCTTGCCACCTTGTCCTATTGGCCTTTTTTGAAGATGGATGTAACATTTGCCTTTCTTAAGTCATTGGGACCTCACCCAGTCTCCACAACTTTTCAAAGATGATAGCGAGTGGCCTTGCTATGACAGCAGTCAGCTCTCAGAGCATCCTCATATGCAGCTCATCCAACCTCATTGACTTGTATAGTTTGAGTTCTCACAAGTAATGCATCACTAACCCTCATCCACTGATGGTTGCTTTTCTCCTCAGGAGGCCTGACTCAAGGCACAACAGCCTGGGAGACCTTGTTTGTGAAAACTGAAGCTAACAAGGCTTTGATTTCTTCAGACCTATCTGCATCTGCTTTTACTAGAGTCCCTGCCCCATTCAGCAGTGAGCCCATCTTTTCCTTTTTATTCTTACTGAAGCAGTAGCAGCTCATCTTCATGCCCGTGACATCCCCTGTAAGTATCCATCCTAGGGGTGCTTTGGCTTCACCACACCTACGTTGCCATACAATATTTCTGAATTCCTCCTTGGCAGCCTTTCCCTTCTTTCCCCTCCCATATGCTGCCTAATTGCCCTGGAGCTCAGGCACGGGTTCCCTGTTTAGTCAAGCTGGTCCCCTGACATGTCTGCTAGTTTTACTGAGTATTGCTATGAACCATTCCTATGCTTGGCAGGTGCTGTCCTTGAAGGCCTCCTGCCTGTCCAGAGCTCCTGGCCCCTTAGAGCTGCTTCCTATGGGACCACCCACCAGTCCTCTGGAGAGGCCCAAGTCTGCTCCTCTGAAGTCCAGGGTCTGTACTCTGCTACAGTTCTTCCTCACTCCTTTCAGGATCTGGAACTCCACTTTTTCATGGTCACTGTAGGCAAGGCAGACAGTGGCTATCCCATCCCTGCTCAGTTCCTCCTTGTTTGCAATTTCCACATCCAGGAAAGCATCACTCCTATGGGCCCATCATGCAGCTGTGCTAGGAATTTGTCCCTGACACCCCCCAGAAACCTCCTGGACTCCTTAAGCACTCTGCTGTTTGGCCTTCCAGTGAACATCAGGGAGAAAAAGGTCCCCCGATAAGAACCAGAGCCTGTGATGCACAGACTTCCTCAGGTTGCTTAAGGGAGACTGTGTCCACTTCCTCACCCTGATCAGGTGGTCACAATGTCACCCTTCCTCTCACGCTTCATCACAAGCTCTCACCCAACCTCTGACCATCCCATGGAAGAGCTCCATATATCTGAGCTGGCATTTATCTGGGCACAGGTAGGAAACCGGAGGTGCCCTCGGGCACTTGCCCAGCAACCACTCCAAAAGGGCATGGTTTTCCTATAGGTCCCATGCTGTACCTGCTAGAGACATGTGGTTGTGCCGGACACCCCAAGCATCTGACATGATGCTGCTGGGCTATTTTTATGTCACTGAATCAAGTGTCTGCACTGAATTATGTTAGCTGTTTGCAATGTAGAGATGTGCATGATTATGTTAGTCTGCCTCAGTGAACATCTCCCAGGAGGAGGGAGTACAAAGGAGAAATAGAGTCATACTTTCAGCTGGGCCACTGTTCCCGAGTGGGCCAGGCTCCTGGGACAGAGGGAGCTCACAGCAACCTGTCAGCACTGCCAAGAGACAGCTCTGTGCAGGAGCAGCTCCTCTGCAAAGAGCAGCAGGGCTCTGAGCACTGCCTGCTCTTCCTGCATAAGATGAGAGAAGACAGAGAGAAGTGAAAGGCAGTGTGGAGCGGGAGGACAGAGGAGAGCTCATTGTGGGAGAAATCTTCACAGCCCTTGACATGGTAAGTCTCTGGCTGTGGAGCAATTCTACTGGGGTTCCTGGAGGGGTCTTCTAAACACATCTCAGCCCATGACTGATAGTTTTTTTAGGATGTCTCACTCAGCTTCTTGAGCGCAGAGGAGGAGGAGATGCTTCAGAGCAAGGATTCCCAGCCACACTGTCAGAAGGACAGGGCATGCTGCTACCTTCTCCCAGGGATGCTGCAGGGGTGTGAAGCCAGGATGTGCACCCTGGTCTGCCCAGGGTTGTAATTCAGAGTAGTGTCCCTGTGGCCCACAGTGCCGTGTGCCCAGGGAGGTGACTCTGCAGTGTGCAAGCGTCAGCACTCAGCCTGCCCGGGGAAGTGCTAATAGTGCACTGGGGAGAAGCTTCTGGGTAGGAGGATCGACCCCCAGCAGGGCAGGTTCATTCTGCTGTTGAGTGGGTGCTGCATGGGTCAGGGCTGCTCACATCTCTAGCTCATGCACAGGGCATATCTGAGGGCACAGAGCAAGGTGAAAAAACAGCTATTTGAAAGGGAAGGAGCCTTCCTTCTGGCATCTGCGCTTTCAGTTTCCTTATTTTGGCAGGGAGAAAAGGGGAAAGAACTTTCTGGTTTGGCAAGGGACTGGGACTCCTCAGCCCGCATTCTCAGAGATCAGTAGGTTTGTGAGAAACCTCAGCAAGCCCCTTCATCTCCTCTTCAGCCTACAGACAGCACCAGCATCACCCTTATGGCCTCATCGGGTGTTATCTGACCTGCCCCTTAGGACCTGCAGGCACAGACATGCCCCTGCCCAGTGCCCTGAGCCAGGAGGTTTCTGTAGGGCAGAACTGAGCACACAGAGGATGGGACGGGGTCTGTGAGCACTGATGGGAATAGCTGTTCAGACAGAGAAACAGCTCCCCGCAGGGACAGCTCCAGGCAGCAGAGATGGACAGGGCATGAGACAAACAGACAGAATCATCATGGGAGGATAGACTTGGGCAAGTCATAGGCAGTCCCTCTGATGCAGACACTTTCTTCCCCTGAGAAAGCCCCCCACGTCTCCTCTCCCATCCAGCAGAGCCTCTGCCCTGACAGCAATGGAGTCCAGGGCATGAGCCACCTCCCCTGCAGCCAGACCTGTGGCAGAGGAGGTGGCATCTCACCTGCCATGAGCCCATTTCATGCTGCCCAGCAAAGGGGCTGACAGTGAGTGCCCTGCAATGTTGCTGTCTGCGAGGCAGCATGCCCAGATGGGTAAGGTGAAGGCTTTCCTGAGTGACCGTCTGTCTCTGTCTTCCTGTCTCCCTTGGCAGCAGGATCATGGTGTTGCTCCTTTCTCCTCCTGTCCATGCTGCTCCTGCTCTTCTCTCAGGCTCCCTGGTGTCTGGGGAGTTCAGGTGCAGTTCAGACACTGACCCTGTGAGTTGTGAAACAGAGGGGTCTGCATGGGAGGGAGGTTGCCCCAACCTCCTTCTGACCTGTGGGGCTCCAGGAAATGTAGTCCATGGGGTTGGGAAAAGAGTATACTCTCCTTAAGGAAGACCATCTTTCAGACATTTGACTGTTTCCCTGCGGTGTCCTGCCAGGCTGCGAGCTACCCTCCAGAAGGGCACATAGCATCTCTGTGCTACCTGAGAGACCCATGAAGAAGCTGCAGAGATGTGAAGAGTATGGAAATGGTGGTGGGCAGCTGTATAGGGGCAGCTCAAAAGAGCCCAGTGTGTCTTTGGCTAGAAGGGGAGTGTGGAGACCTCCCTCTGGTGCTCTGAGAAAGGGAGAGAAGTTTGGAGATCTGCAGTTTGAAACTGGACTCCTCTGCTCTCAGCAGTGGCTGGTTTCTTTTTCAGGCAATATATGAGTGTGATCATCCTCCAGCTCAAAGAGGTGGGAACACAGGGCAGCTGGGATCAAGGCTAATAGACAGACTAGCTGCCCTCACTCTGCACCAAGTGACAGTGAGTTCTTTTATCACAGGACTCACAGCAGAAATGCCACGGATTTCTACTTGGTGACAGGGACATCCGGAAGAAAATAAACAACATTAAGAAATTCCAAAAAGTCTATTCCTCAGCCCTCATTTATTAGAACTGGTGGTGAAGAAACTGGAAAGCCCTTCCACATGACAACTGGATTTCACCTGACAAACTGTGAATGTCAGAGCTATTCACTCCCATTCCCTCATTCCCACCACTGTACAGCAGGACTGACGTCTCTGCAACCCAAGGGCAGAGGCCCCTGCTCCTCACAGCACACTCAGCCAGTGCAAAGTGGAGCACAGATCTTCTCAGCAAAGAGAGAGGCAATATGGAGGGTTGTATGAAAATTGGAACATTTGGGAAGTTTTTTTGCTTGAAAAATCTCTCCTTACTTCTCAATTTCTTTTCTACTTTGGATAGTTTCCCATGCCCTAAAGCAGCAAATGTCCAACAGCACCTCCCTCAATGAGTTCCTTCTCCTGGCACTCACAGGCACACGGGAGCTGCAGCTCTTGCACTTCTCACTGTTCCTGGGCATCTACCTGGCAGCCCTCCTGGGCAATGGCCTCATCATCACAGCTGTAGCCTGAGACCACTGCCTCCACACCCCCATGTATTTCTTCCTCCTCAACCTTTCCATCCTCGACCTTGGCTCCATCTCTGCAACTATCCCCAAATCCAAGGCCAATTCCCTATGGGACACAAGGGCCATTTCCTACTCAGGATGTGCTGCCCAGGTCTTTCTGCTTGTCTTCTTACTCACGGCAGAGTATTTTCTTCTCACTGTCATGGCCTATGACCGTTTTGTTGCCATCTGCAAACCCCTGCACTATGGGACCCTCCTGGGCAGCAGAGCTTGTGTCAAAATGGCAGCAGCTGCCTGGGCCAGTGGTTTTCTCTTTGCTGTCCTGCACACTGCAAATACATTTTCACTACCACTCTGCCATTCTTCTGTGAAATCCCCCAGATCCTCAAGCTCTCCTGCTCAGGCTCCTACTTCAGGGAAGTTGGGGTTATTGTGGGTAATGCCTGTTTAGCCTTTGGGTGTTTCATTTTCGTTGTGCTGTCCTATGTGCAGATCTTCACAGTTGTGCTGAGGATCCCCTCTGAGCAGGGCCGGCACAAAGCCTTTTCCATGTGCCTCCCTCACCTGGCTGTGGTTGCCCTGTTTGTCAGCACTCTGTTGTTTGCCTGCCTGAAGCCCCTGTCCATCTCCTCCCCAGCTCTGGATCTGGTGGTGTCTTTTCTGTACGTGGTGGTGCCTCCAGCAGTGAATCCTCTCATCTACAGCATGAGGAACAAGGAGCTCAAGGATGCTCTGAGGAAGCTATTTCAACGCGTACAGTGTCAGCCTCAATAACTATTGCACGTACATCCACTCAGCATTCACAGGGAATTTGACCTCAAGGCTATGTGTTCTTCATTCCTTCTTTCTTTACTTTCCTCCATTGAATTCTTGTTAAAAAAAAAAAAGTTTTGGTTCATGCCACTTGTCCTCAGGAATCTCTCATTTGAATATGAATCAGAGACCATGTTGAAGCAGGAAGGCAGGCTTCCCCCTTCGTCAGCAGAGATGGAGGAACCTCAGAGCCCGCTAGTCTGAGCTCCCTCGGATGCCCTCAGTGCAAGCAGTAGTTTCCCTTTTTTGGAGTCTCTTTTGCACTCACACCAGGGGAGCTCAGGGGACAGAGTCAGGCTTGGATGAGTACAGATGGGGTGAGACCATGAGTCCCATGC
>PTFA01000877.1:0-30962 GCA_003342895.1 Casuarius casuarius | reverse complement strand
ATGAGAAGGAGTGATGATGGGAACATGACCTTCGAGAAAGTACCGATCCGGGCTAGAGCTTATATAAAGGGCTTGCTTGCTTGAATAAAGTTGATTCTGATCCAGCACATCGCAGTCCGTGAATCAGACCGCCACAGCTCAGCATGACCTTCCTGTGCACAGACCACCCCAGTTTGCCATGTAGCTCTTTTGCTCCACTTAACAATTCTGCATCTGCCCGATGCCTCACTGCTCTAAGTACTGTGAGACTCCCAGAGATTGTCAGTGTTATTTAGATCAATTAAATAGCGCCGCGTTTTGTCTTATTTATATAATAGTGTATCTATGTATAAATAAATAAATTATTTATACATATTTATACACTCCTTTAGGTATATATATTTCCATATATGTATATATTAAATGTATGTATTTTTATATCTGAGCACTTCCTGGTCCTAAGCAAGTGGGCATCCAATCACAGCGGGCTGAAACAAAATGGCAGCCTCTGTGTATGTAGTGGGAAAAGACTTCCAGATAAACTGGAAGGAGTGGATGGTCCTGCCAACCAATCCCAGGGTCATCTGTGAACACGACTGGTATGACATTTTACAGAATGGTGACCCCCCCCCAGGGGCCAAAAAGAGGTGGGGTATACAGACCACGTGACCGGAAGATGGGAGGGACTTCCAGGTCAAGTGGGACATTTGACCACCAATAGAGGGTGAGGCTTCCACTGGAAATTGGGGGCAGGGCAGCTGACACTTCTCACCTTGGTAAAGTTTTCCTTATACTACTACTGCTCTTCACATATTCACAGGCAAAACAGTCTCAATTTGGGTAATTTTTGCTTAATTTAATTTATTGCCAATTAACACCAAGTTCTGTTCACTGATTCAGGTATTGGGAAAAAAAACAACATAAATAATTGAACAAACACTTCAGTAAATACTTCCTCCCCCTTCCTTTCTCAACTTCCCTTGTTTTCACCATGCATTACACTCAGTCCATCCCAATACCTTTGGTGAAGTGATGGGTGGCACAGGAGGTTGGGGTCATGTGTGTAATGGCTGCTTTCTGCTGCTCTCTGCTTCTTACTGGTTTTTCTCTGCTCCAGCATGGGTTGTTGTGACCGCAAGGTGGGCAAGAGAGGGTTGGATACCAGTGGAGAGACACACTCAAGGTTCATTAGGGGTTAAACAGGATAGATTTAATAAAGGACTTACGCTCCAATGTTGCACAGGGAGCCTCGGGAACTGCATGGAGGGGTTGCTGATGGGAGGCTGCTGGAGGCACGGGTCAGACGCACGGATTGGACACCCAGGCGGGACTCGACTCGTTCCCAAGGGCCCCCTTAAATCTCCTAGAACTATTTCCTTATCTCAGCTGTGCTAAGCTTGAGTAACTACTGTCCGGGAAGCAGCTAGACATTGTTGACAAAACAGAATATGCATGCCTGGCCCTGATGGGAATTTGGTCAGCATGTAGTTTCACACTCTGGGGCTGCTACCATGTACTCTGCCAGTCACTGACTCCTTGCCAGATCTTCCACAGGTGTTCTCACTACAGTTGTCACAGGCTGCAGTCTCTCACGGGTATACCCACTCCAGTGTGGATCATCCACGGGCTGCAGTCCCCTCAGGGGTGTTCCTCCTTTGGCATGGAGCACCTCCTTCCAAGTGTGCATCTCCAGCCTTGTCCACAACAAAGTCACCTTCCACATGTCTCCTCCTCATTTCTTCCTTCTATCAGCTTCCACACTTTCTTAAATATGTTTGAGCAGGGGTGCCATGTGCTCTTCTGATTGGCTGAAGCTTTGGCACATGATTAGTTGCTTCCATTAGTTTCAGAGCTGGCTGGAACCAGTTTTTACTGGTACAGGGCCATTTGTGGCCTCCTCCCACACAGGTCACCACTGCAGCCCTCTGCTGCCAAAAACCTGCAATTTATGCCCAATACATACATTTAATGCTGGGCCATATAGGCAGCAGTTCTATGGAGTCAAAACTCTCCACTCACGTTAGTGGAGGCATTTGTTCATGTGTACATGACTACTGGAGAGGCAAGCCAATGGAGAATCACATTGTAATTGGTCACAGCTGACTTTAAATGTGGCAATGACTCCACCAGTTAAGGAGCCCAAGAAAGCTATCCAATTTTCACAGGGTAAGAAAATGGCCCAAGATTTCTGGAGAGACCCTTATTCCTTCTAAGAGATGAGAGGAGATGAAGCACTACTAAAGGCCTCTAGAATATTAATCAGCTTTGGAAGGTTTAGACCTTCAGTAGTGTTAGGTACAGAGGTCGCTTTAGAACAGTAACTAAGGATTAATTCAATTCACTGTTATTTTTCCATTCACATTGCTTTTCTGGTGACTTAGTATTCTGATTTGAAAAGTCTTTTCAAGCTGTTCAACAGATTCTCTCCTTTCTGAGTCCTCTCAGTAGAGATGCAAAATTGACAGTTTAGCATTTTTTTCCTTCTAAAATAGGACTCTAGAAAGGAACGATATAGATATAGTTGTCCGTGCCTTGAGGCAGGGAAAGGTATTAGACAGATGAACATCTCATGTTAACTTCCAGCCCAATTTATTATATGTTTACAATAGGGTATGATTTCAGCCTGTCAAAATCCTTTCAAAAAATGAATTCATCTGTGTTGTGTGTTTATTCATTATATTGCCAGCTTCTTAACAAAGGGTGGAAAAGGAGCTGAATGAAAATGAAATGTCAGAATTATGATAAACAGGGTCTGTCTGGCATGAAAACATTTGCAAAGAATTAAGCCAAAAATCCTAGGCTTGAATTTGATTGAAGGTTAGTTTTTCAGCAATGTAACCTCACTGACTTCAGTAGAAATGGAAAACTGAACAGAATCTTCAAGCTTCACTGAGTTGCTGCTTGTTTATTAGAGCAGAATCACAACCATTATGATAGCTAACAGTTTCTTATGTTAATCAAAGGATCACTTTCATTTAAAGACTTATTAGAATGTTCTTCAATTACTTGAAATGGCTTGGCTAATCATTGGATTTGATACTAAAAGGAACACTTGGGTCCCATGCAATCCTTACCCTGTACATTCACAGTTGTATGACTGCTGGAGTAGGTATAGCTTGGGAATGCATTTTTTTTCCAGTTCTATCAAATTAAAATTAATGAGAAGACACTTTTAAGAAAGATGGAGGATTTTTTTTGGAGTGGGGGAGGGTTAGCATTAACCAGATGAGTGATTCCCTGTGCAAAACAGGATATTGGAAGTTTGGCACCTCTCATCTGCTACAATGTATTCTTTCCTTCTACAGAAGGCACTAAGCACTGGCCCAAAATAGGAAATAAACACCAGAAGGCACATTTTTATCATGGCATACATAAACCTGTCATGGCCTCTTTAGCATAGTTTTCAGTTAACTACAATGGTGATTATAGCAGCAATGGTTAAGATTTCTACAAGTATCACAAATACAGAGATTTCAGAACACCTATGAAACATACAAAATCTCAACAGCAACATTACTGAATCACAAAATGTATAGAAATATTACTATTTGAAAAGAGTGTTGTTTTAAAAAATACTTTTGATGAAACACACAAAAAAGCAAAATTTACCTTTTTTAAAATTGTTAAAAAATTGAGCTGTGATTATAATGGGGGCAGAGTTAGAAAAAATCAGTGTTTGGAAGTTAGCTTTAGAGTGAGCTTTAACACTGAGAATGGTTTGATCACTTAGGAGAATTCACATCGTTAGTATTAGGGCTGCAGGCTGCTGACGAGGCCCTGGCCTGAGGTTCAGCTAACTGAACAGGATGTGAGAATCTACTGGCCATGACATGAGAAATTGCCAGACATGACAGATAACAGTGTGAGAAGCTGCTAAAAGTTACAGGCAGCACCATGAGAGATGGCTGGATTTTACAGGTGATCAAGGGGGAGCTATGTGAGAAATGGCAGAACTTCACAGACACCTGACAGGGAGCATTGGGGACCTTTTGGGGAGTGGAACCTTGCAAGGCCAGCAGTGCCTGGGTAACTGTATCAGTAATAGCATACAAGGTCAAGAGTGCCTAGGGACCAGTAACATAAATACTGAATTTGGGTACAGATATAGCAAGGCAAGAGACCTTGTAATCAGCAAAACAGGGCTGAAAGGGGCCCACCTTAAGCGTATGCACATAAATAAGGAAGTGCCGAGAGGACAGTATTATGGGGGATGCTCTCATACCTTTTCTAGGAAATCAGCATGACTGGGTGCCTCTCTGAAGTGCTTGTATAGTAATGCACACAGTATGGGGAACGAATAGGAGGAATTAGAGGTCGACGTGCAGTTGCAGGGCTACGACCTCATTCGGATCCCAGAGATGTGGTGGGATACCTCACACAACTGGGGTGCTGCAATAGATGGATACAGGCTCTTTAGGAAGGACAGACTGGGAAGGCGAGGAGGAGGAGTTGCCCTTTATGTGAGAGAGCAGCTAGAATGCATGGAGCTCTCCCTAGGGATGGATGATGAGCCAGACGAGAGTTTATGGGTTAGGATTAGAGGGCAGACCAACATGGGTGATGTTGTGGTGTGTATCTGCTACAGACCACCTGATCAGGAAGAAGAAGAAGAGGCCTTCATCAGACAACTGGAAGAAGCCTCACATTCATAGGTCCTAGTCCTCATGGGGGACTTGAACCACTCCAATATCTGCTGGAAGGGCAACACAGCAGTCCAGGAGATTTCTGGAATGCACTGCTGCTGCTAACTTCCTGACACAGGTGACTGAGGAGCTGATGAGGGGAGGTGCTCTGCTGGACTTTATACTTACAAACAAGGAAGAACTGGTCAGAAAGGTCAGGGGGAGCCTTGGTTGCAGTGACCATGAGATGGTGGAGTTCAGGATCCCGAGAGGAGGAAGCAGGGCAAAAAGCAAGATCATAACCCTGGACTTGAGCAGAGCAGACTTTGGCTTGTTCATTGATCTGCTTGGAAGAATCCCATGGGAGACAGTCCTACAGAGAAGAGAGGTCCAGGAGAGCTGGTTCATTTTCAAGGATCACCTCCTCCAAGCTCATGAAGAGTCTATCCTGACATGCAGGAAGTCAAGGTTGCAAGAGGCCTGCATGGATGAACAAGGAGCTCCTGACTAAACTCAACCATAAAAAGGAAGCATTCAGGAGGTGGAAGTAGGGACAGGTGACCCAGGAGGAATATAAAGACACTGTCTGCGTGTGCAGGGATGGGGCTAGGAAAGCTGAAGCCCACTTGGAGTTGAATCTGGTGAGGGATGTGAAGGGCAACAAGAAGGGCTTCTACAGGTATATCAGCAGCAAAAGGAAGACTAGGGAAATATGGGACGGCTGCTGAATGGGGCAAGGGACCTGGTGACAAAGGACATGGAAAAGGCTGAGGTACTGAATGCTTTCTTTGCCTCAGTCTGTACTGGTAAGACTGGCCCTCAGGAATCCCAGGTCCCTGAGACCAGTGGGAACGTCTGGAGCAAGGAAGACTTCCCCTTGATGGAGGAGGATCAGGTTAAGGAACATTTAAACAAACTGGACATACACAAGTCCATGGGTGCTGATATGATGCACCCATGAGAGCTGAGGGAGCTGGCTAATGTGACTGAGAGGTCACTCTCAATCGTCTTTGAAAGGTTATGGCAATTGGGGATGATCCTGAGGACCAGAGGAAAGCAAATGTCACTCTTATCTTCAAAAAGGAAGATCCAGAAAACTACAGGCAGGTCAGCCTCAATTTGATCCCTGGGAAGGTGGAACAACTAATCCTGGAAACCATTTCCAAACACATGAAAAACAAGAAGGTGATTGGGAGTAGTCAGCATGGATTTATGAAGGGGAAATTGTGCTTAACCAACCTGATAGCCTTCTACGATGGAATGACTGGCTTGGGGGATGAGGGGAGAGCAGTGGAGGCTGTCTACCTTGACTTCAGGAAGGCTTTTGACACTGTCTCCCATAACATCCTCACAGACAAACTGATGAAGTACAGGCTGGATAAGTGGACAGTGCGGTGGACTGAAAACTGGTTGAACTGCCAGGCTCAAAGGGTTGTGATCAGCGGCATGAAGTCCAGTTGGGGAACAGTCACTAGTGGTGTCTCCCAGGGGTTGATACTGCAGCCAATACTGTTGAACATCTTCATTAATGACCTGGATGATAGGACAGAGTGCACCCTGAGCAAGTTTGTAGATAATACAAAATTTGGATGAGTGGTTGATACACCAGATGGCTGTGCCACCATTCAGACAGACCTCAGCAGACTGGAGAAATGGGCAGGCAGGAACTTCATGCAGCTTAACAAAGGGAAATACCAAGTCCTGCACCTGGAGAGGAATAACCCCATGCACCAGTACAGGCTGGTGGCCAACCAGCTCAAGAGCAGCTTTGCAGATAAGGACCTGAGGGTCCTGGTGGACAAGAAGTTGACCATGAGCCAGCAACATGCCCTTGTGGCAAAGAAGGCCAATGGTATCCTGGGCTGCATTAGGAAGAGCATCGTCAGCAGGTCGAGGGAGATGATTATTCCCCTCTACTCAGCCCTGGCGAGGCCACGTCTGGAGTACTGTGTCCAATTCTGGACAAGAAAGACATGGACTTACTGGAATGAGTCCAGTGAAGGGCCATGAAGATAATTAAGGGGTTGGAGCATTTGACCTGTGAGGAGAGGCTGAGTGAGCTGGGACTGTTAAGCCTGGAGAAGAGAAGGCTCAGGGGGAATCTTATCAATGTGTACAAATATCTGATGGGAGAGAGTAAAGAAGATGGAGCCAGACTCTTCTCAGTGGTGCCCAGTGACAGGACAAGAGGCAATGGGCACAAATTGGAATACAGGAAGTTCCATCTGAACATAAGAAAAAACTGTTTTACTGTTCCGCTAGTGAACTTGAAGCCTGATTAGCTGGAGAGGAGGAACTGGATCAGGCCCGCTGTGTTGTTCATTTTATGCAAATGCTGTTTGTGTTTATATGGGTGCCTGTAAAGGTACTGTTCTCTGTGTTGATCTGTGTGGCTAGTTGTGTCTGTAGTGTGTGTGCTTATTGGGAATACACGCTCAGCCCTGCTACAGGCTGGTCATAGAACAGGGAACAGCAGCAGCCTTGCATCTAGTAGACTGATGGGAAGAATCCCCTGGGTCTTACAGGTCTAACAGTTAGATGGACATTTTGTTACACTGAAGCAACATATGTTTTTAAACTGCTGTTTTGAGGGAAACAGTGCTAATCTTGCCAATTTATAAGAATGGAGAAAACACATTCACATTAAAAGATTAAAGAGATCAAATTTGGTATGCAGGGAAAGATAAAAGCCTTTTTTTACACTTTTTTCCCCTAGTACTGCTCACCATGAGATTAAGGGCTGTCATAGCAAAAATGCTTTTCAAAGGCAAAATTAAAGCCAGCAGGTAATTAAAACAAATGGAAAATATTTTCTCATTCCTGCGTTAAAAAAAGCAGGATATTAGAAGGCTGCTTAAAGACCAGGATTATTCTTGAATTCTTTAGAAAGAAGACAAACAGCTCTATTGTGTTTGCCAGGCTTTCCTAGTGCCTTTCAACTGTCTTCATTACGCTTCCATATCTTGCCATTTCTTTCTCTTATACCTTGAATACTCTGGTTTACTCTGACAGTTCTCAAGATGACACTGAAATATATTGATCACCAAGACAGAAACAAATACTGACAATAAAACTATAATCAAGTGAAGCACTTCATCATGTATTTGACTTTAGACAGATCACAGAATCATAGATTTGTTCCATTGGGGCTAGTCATGTGTTTAAAGCTAAGTATATTGTTGACAGCTTGTGCTGGATGGAAACATAAAGCATGTGGCAAGTCCCACAGTGCTCTGCAAAATTGGCACCAAATTCTGTTCTATACAATTGCACCCTTGGGCTTGCATGTACTCCCATAAGCCATATCAAAATCAGGTTCCCACCACTTCCTCACATGCCAGCATTCAGAATCCCTTAAAGACATTTCATATCATGTTTTGTCTTCATATCTGTGAATGTTCTGGACACACAGTAAATGCCACATTTATATATCTGTATTTCACGTTCATGCACACAAAGTCATGCAAAGCAACTCAGTCTTGCAGGCAGTTCAGATAGAACTCTAGATAGAGCAAAGCTTGCAAGGTCTGAACTATAAACAACATGCAGGAAAAAAGGAGCTCCATAACATAATTTCCACCACAATCATAACTCAGTGGATGTTTGGCCTCATATTCACTAGGAACAGATTTGTCTTCTTACATGAAGGTTTTCAAAATAATTCCAAAGCTAGTTACGTATCTCCTTTCCCTTCATGTCTAAACTTTGCTTCCACTCAAGATGTAGACCCTGGGGAGTGATTTCCTTCATTGGTCTGTTTTTAGGCTGGCAGTTTGATACATAATAAGTACATTAAATACATGATGGAGCCGAAGGGGAGGAGGAATTCAGGCAGGAGCAATGCAGAGCAGACCAGGGACTACTTCAGGCTCACAATTGCATAGTCATTTCACATTCCAGTGTGACTATAAGGTTCAAGAAGCCACATAAAATATGGGAACCTATAACCAAATAGGAGGGAAGCAAGTGCAACCCATCCATATGCTTAACAGAAAACATTTAAAACAACTCGCTTCTGTCTTTGAAGTGCTTTCTGTTAAAACATGCAAGGCTTGAAAGACAAAGAATAAGATGTCCCAAAATCCTGCATTGATATAAAATGACACAGTTCTAGGATCTATTTCCAATTCACTGAGCAAACTGTAGACCCAGTCTCAGAGAAACCTGGGCTGGTTTGTGGTTGAAACAGAATTTTTTAAAAATGCACTTTTGTATAATTTTGAGAAACAAATCAAGAGAAATTACGCTGTTCTGTGTAGTTTTGAACCAAGTTGCTGGGTTTGCTTTTAAGAATGCAGAGCAAAGCTCAGATGAGGAAAAAGAAGGAAAACCCTTCTAGGTCCACTGTAAAATAGGTGTAATGTGCATTGTTAAGCCTTCCTCTATAAGCTGGACCACAGAAGGTAGGAGTCCTTCAAAGAAAATCAAGATGTTATTTTAATCATATGGTCCAGGCAGGTTGTTTGGGGATAAAAACTCTCAGCTTTGAGCTCTGCCAGCACTAGAGTCTGTAGCTATCCCAATGTAAGTGCCTCAGGCTACCTGTCCAACATTCCTCTCCTGACCCACTTAGCCACCAGCCATCTGACTGCCATAAAGAAGAGCAATATAGACACAGCAAACTCCCTCCATTAGGAATGCCTCTGAGCTGTCCTCAAGCTATCTCATAAACTGCCACATGCCAAATAGTCTGAAACAGAAGCAGCGTTGGCTGCTAATAAAATGAAGCCGATGTGAGAATGGAAATAGTCTCTTTCCCTTTATCAGCTGCCATCATAGCTTTAAGTCACTTCCGACTTTCTAACCAGTAGCAAGTACATCAATTAATCTTTCTTTCAAGCACCTCTGTCTAAGATGAAGACTCAAAAAATAGTTCACAGTTTTTGGCACTACCTTGAAGCACAGGCTTGTAGTATCATCTGATGTGGTCACAGCTCAGGGCTGCAGATGCCCAGCTTTACTGTGTAAAATAGCAGTAATTTCAATACCAAATCCCATGAATGCAATGGCTAAAGGCTTGGCTTTCCAAGGAGGCATAGAGGAGCTAAATATCTCTTTTAATTCTCACCAAAATTCTATCTCATTGAATTTCAGTGTTAGCGCCTATTTCTCTAGATTCTTAAAAATCCCAAACACTGCAAATGATGCTTCCATTAACTACTGAAGATCCAATCCAAATATGAAAAGCTGATGATTTTTCCAGATACTACATGCTGCTGCATAATGAACTCCAAACACCAGTATAAGAGATTAGGCAAAAACCTTCTAATCCCTTTGAAACAGTAGTCCTGTTTTCAATGCACAGAAAGTTAATTTAATGGTGTGACCACAAGGCAGGAAAGGGAGGGTTGGATACCAGCGTAGAGACACACTCAAGGTTCATGAGGGGTTAAACACGATAGATTTAATGAAGGACTTTCACTACAAGCTGCACGGGGAGCCCTGGAAACTGCGCAGAGGGGTTGCCAACAGGAGGCTGCTGGAGGCACGGGTCGGATGCCCAGGCGGGACTCAGGACTCACCTTGTATCCCAAGGGCCCCTTAAATCTACTAGAACTATTTCCTTATCTCAGCTGTGCTAACCTTGAGTAGCTACCAGCTGGGAAGCAGCTAGACATTGTTGACAAAATAGAATATGCATGCCTGGCCTTGACAGGAATTCAGTCAGTGTGTAGAGAGCACACTCTGGGGCTGCTATCATGTACTCTACCAGTAACTGACTCCTCGCCAGATCTTCCGCAAGTGTTCTTACTACAAATGGCATTTGCATAAAAGATCGAACAGAATCTTGACTCTATTACCCACTAAAATTAACTAGTTCGATGAGAAAACAGAGGAAATAAATTCCTCCCTTGAGAAGAAAGCTTTAGAGACCATTTTCACAAAACAAGCAAATTGTGTGCCAAACTGATTTTTTTTCCCATCAGCATACAAGTTAAAGCTTCAGACATCACTGTTGCTTTGAACATTTTCCAATGAATGGCTATTGTCAAGCTTTTCTACAAGTTCACTAATGTTTCTAAGCTGTGGGGCTTTTTAATTTTCTGACATTGTACTACTAAAATGCAGATCTGTTGGTTTCAGGTAAGGTGGAAGTGCTGGAGCAGGACTTCACTACAACTTTGTAGGACCCTGCTCCCATCAGCCACAGAGAACATGGTGATAAACAGGCTGGCAGCTGATTTGCATGAGTGGAGGTAGTAGCAATGCAACACTTGGTGGACTCCAAGAAACACGACTGTTCCACTTTTCCTCAGAAGGGTAACTCCATCACTTGCTAAAGTTATGCTGCTCTAAAAGAGGTGGAACAGCCTGGGGAATCAGTTCTCAATGTCCATGGTGACCCATACCTTTGTAAAACCCTATAATTCAGATTTGTCTGTCTGTCATATATTGTCCATCAACCACCATGGTGGAAGTACTGTCATTTAATTGTGCTTAGGGCCTTCTCTGCTCATGCTCTGATGAACTGGATGAAATGCATCCGTATGTTGCAAATTAAAGGGATCCCCAATATGAAATATATTGATAAATATCACTCTAAATCAATGAGCTACAAATGGTAGGGACTGAGCCTTACTGAAGAGAAGTAGTCATGTTCCACACATCTATCAATCTAACTTTGCCTTTCCCCTCTTCACTCACCCTTCTACACCTTAGGATGCTCCCCCTGCCCTCCCCCATCTCCTTGGTCACACTGGAACTGCTACCACCAAGAGTAGACTTCTAATTCATGCAGGTGCCCCTGCCCAGCTACCCCAGGCTCTCATTTTTTGGAGAGTGAAGCAGTGACACCTAAGGTAGCTCTGCACAGAGCCAGCATAGATCCACCAGAAAATATCAGCTGGTGTGCAGTACTGTTTCTCATCAATAAGGTACCATGAGCAGCTGGGAACCATCACCTGAATTTATAGTTTCTGTTTTTCTTCTAGGAGTATAGCCATACTTCAGGTTGTATTGTTTTTCTCTCCAAACTCTTCCTCAGTGTTAGTAGATACATGAAGGGGCAGAAAGCAAAGAAAATACATCCTATTTCATAAGGATAAGGACAGCAACTCCACATGAGGCAGACCAGAGTTGCCTTTTCACACAAAAAAAGAACTTGCTTTAAAAAGTGTTGATCCATTTTCAGACATATTTAATGGTGTACAACTGAGTCCCTGTCCATATGAACATGTTCAGACTTTTACTACTAATGTTGCAGTAGAAGCTCTTCTTGTTGCCCTTGATGTCCCTTGCACATAAAGGAGAAGAAGGTGATTGGAAACAGTCAGCATGAATTTACCAAGGGTAAATCATGTCTGACCTACCTGATTGCCTTCTATGATAAAATGACTAGGTTTGTGGATGAGAGGAGAGCACTGCATGTCATTTACCTCAACTTTAGCAAGGCTTTTGACACTGTCTCCCACAATATTCTTATATCCAAGTTAGGGCATTACAGTCTGGATGGATGGACAACTAGATGGGTAAAAAACTGGTTGGATGATTGGGCTCAGAGGGTAGTGGTTAATGGGTCATACTCTACCTAGAGGTTGGTAACAAGTGGAGTACCACAGGGATCTATCCTGGGACCTGTCCCATTCAACAGCTTTATCAATGACCTGGAAGAGGCAATGGAGTGCACTCTTGTCAAGTTTGCAGATAACACCAAATTGGGGGAACAGTCAATACACTGGAAGGCAGGGCTGCCATTCAGAGAGACCTAGACAAGCTGGAGGAACGGGCAACAGGAACCTCATGAAATTCAACAAGGACCAATGCCAAGTCCTGTACCTGGGAGGGAATAATCCCTTGCACCAATACAGTCTGCAGACTGGCTGGGGAGCAGCTCTGCTGATAAGGACCTGGGGG
The DNA here is from genome assembly GCA_003342895.1 of Casuarius casuarius. Taxonomy (NCBI): domain Eukaryota; kingdom Metazoa; phylum Chordata; class Aves; order Casuariiformes; family Casuariidae; genus Casuarius; species Casuarius casuarius. The sequence goes on along the minus strand of PTFA01000877.1, from coordinate 18,507 downwards.
TCTTGGTGGACAGCAAGCTGAACATGAGCCAGCAATGTACCCTGGCAGCAAAGAAAACCAACAGTACCCTGGGCTGTATTGACAGGAGCATACCCACGTGGAGATTACCAAGAAGATGGAGCCAGGCTCTTCACAGTGTTGCATGATGGGAGGATGAGAGACACCAGATATGACCTGAAACAAGAGAGGTTTAGACTGGCTCTAAGGGAAAATTTCACCACTAGGACAGTCAAGTAGTGGAACAGGGGCCCAGAGAGGTTGTGCAGTCTCCATCCTTGGAGGTTTTCAAGCCCTGACTGGACAAAGCCCTGAGTGACCTGGTCTGACCTCATAGTTGACCCTGCTTTGAGCAGGAGGTTGGACTAGAGACCTCCTGAGGTCCCTCCCAGCTTGAATTATCTTATGATCCTATGAAATGAGAGGAGGAGTTAGGGATGGGAGAGAACATGCCATCAATCACAGTCCTTTCCAATTTATTCTCAGGGAGAGGGAGAGGAAAGAATGACTAACCTCATTCACACAGAATACAGGCTGGTGCACCTGGAGTCTGCCTCTTTTTCTTAAGGGAACATGAATGGCCTTAAAATTTATAGGGCTAAATTTTGTTCTTAGTTACACTCAGAGAATCTCACTGAAGTCATCAGATGGAAATGAAGGCAACCAACATGGCTGAAGACTACACAGAAGGCTTTCAATTTGTGTTATTTTTCTTCACCTGTTTCCAAGGCTGCAGTGTCACATAGAGCTGAGCTAGTCTAATGGCTTTCTGCTATTTTTAAGGGGAGGTTTTGCAATCCTTCTTCAGTCCTTCATGTCCCCCACTGGCTCTTGGTCCTCATTTTGGACTCTCTGAGCAGATTCAACAGAGTAACCTGGCAGAAAACGATCTTCCTTTTTTTTTTTTCTGCAATATTTTTCGGGTGGGCTAGTGAGTTGAACTCACTCACTGAGGGGGTCTGATGAGCACCAGATCAGAGCAGGGAAAAATGGCATGGAAAAGGTAAGGGGAAGTGGCAGGGGAAAGGTAGGGGAAAGAAGGGGATGGAGCAGGACTTCCCCTCTTTTGGGAACAGCTGCCCCCATCTTATGAAAATCACAACCTGTGTTGTAGGGCAAAAGCCTGGGTTTTACATCGGAGCAGAATTAGTCAGGAGCGCAGACAACCAACCTCAGTGTATCTCTAGAAGTGATCCCAGACAGCACCACCTTTTATGCTCTGTCTGTTGGACAGGAGTATGTTGTTTTGCAAGTTGCCCTTTTGATTCCATGTGAAAAGGTAATGATCACATAGTGTAAGGGTAGGAGAGCCCAGCCCCTTGTTTAGACAGAGGAAGGATTAAAAGGCTTGTAAGAGTTTGCAGAACTACCTCGACCATGCTGTTGTGCTTTATCAACAGGGAAGCTTCACACCACCATGGTGATAATGTTCACTTTTAATTCAACAATCAAATTAGCTACTAAAACACTTGCAACTCTACTTGTGGAGCAGGTTCTGATACCTTCAGTCAGGGCATAGAGAGACAATTACAATCAACTGCATTACTGTCGTCAACTGAACCACAGTAAATGAGACATCTACTCTTAGCCTCCTATCAACATGAAACAAAAACACAGAAGTGGTTTAAACCAGTAGTCTCCACTCCCAGTAGGCTAAGAGCACTCCCAGTGACTGAATACAAATGATAACTCATTAAGCTGGCCACTCAATTGCTTGTGATTGTCCAAAAATGGAGACTCAATAATATGTTGTTCTAAATGCCCTTCAAAGCTGATACCTTTATTTTTGGAGCATGATACTACTTTGGTATCATATTCTGGACATATGTGTTTAATTACCTCAACAAGCAGTTAGGGCTACCCTGTCAGAACTTGCCAGGCAATCTGCTATCAGCACCAACTGGAAGCTGGAGTTACTAGAGCTGTCATAAAGCAAAACAGAAACATCCCTTTAGAAATAAAACTCTTGCAGGAAGCATGTGTATTACATCACCTATTCCCTAAATAAACAAGCAAAAGATGCTGATATGCCTTGCTAAGTCAAGTTTACCAGAGATGCTACCTTTCCCAGAGCACAGGCTAGGCATTAACACAAACCATCTAAAGGCTGTAGAAAATGGCTGGAGGGACAGTATGTGGGCTGAGAACCCAGAAGTAATGGAAATGCTTTTTACTCCCTCACAGACCAAAAGCACATCTTTTCTTCCTTATAAGTCACCCTGAGCATTTTTGGTTCCTGTTGGATGGAGCAAAGATATGTGATGAGGCTGAATTACACTCCTGATGTGAATCAGCATTTCCAAGTACCTGCTTGTGGCACTGTACATTTGCTGCCAGTGATCTGGGGCTGATCGAGGAGACAAAGACAAGAAGGCCTTTTCAGCAGGAGTTAAGAGCAGAGCCCTATCAGGAAACTGTGGGAAGAGGAGGAATTACCACATTAAATAGACCAATATGAAACAATACAATCTAGATCCTACCCACAGAGGTTCTGTACCACTGCCAAGTCCCAAGACTTGTAACTATGGGAGAAATTATTTGGTTAGACCTGGATTTCTGCTCTGTGGGGCTTGAGGAAAGAAGCAAGGAGGCTACACCATGAGGTGGCTTCTTTCACCCTACAAGATAAGCTCAATGGCAATTCTCCCCACCAAAGTTGGGGGGGGGGGAGAGGAAGGAGAAGGAGGGGCACCATTATAAAGGCAAGCATAGACCTAACTTAGTACTCCAGCATAGGAAAAGTGAAGGTGGGGAACTAGGCAGATCCTGCAATAGCTGCTGTGGAGAAGCTGTGGGATGTGTACAGACTGGGGAGGAACAGAGAGTACATCTTTTCTAGCAGCTCGCTCCATGGCTGAGCTCTCACCCAGCATCACTTACACTCTGACAAGAGAATCCCATGAAGCAACTACTAAATGTAGCTGAATGAATTCTCACTGGCAGACAACAGGAATAAAATCCCAGAGACCGTAACATTAGCCCTGCAGAACTATTTTTAACTGCAGCATATGAGAGTTATTGCCATAAAAAGATGGGACTATGCTAAAAGCAGCCAATTGGTTGGCATCATTTGGAAGTTGGGCAGCAGCACTGCTGGTTGCATCCCAAAGTACATGACTGTCATTTTGTCTTTCCTCCTCCTTCACTGGAGTCAGATTTACCATCCCACTGAAGCCAATGGTACAGCTTGCATTCATTTAAATGGCAGCATTATTTGGCTTCAAGCCCGATATCTAAGACACAAGCTCTTGTGGAGCTGGGAAGACCTTGCAATATCAATGAGCATCTATGCCTACCAAACCACTACCTATCCTAGAGCCCTGAGAGGTAGATGTCAGCAATTCAGGGGCTGGAGAGAAGCAAAGGCTTTTGGTAATTTTACCCAGGCGCCATGCAAAACCCTGGGATAGCATGTGCACAGGAGACCAAACCTTTGCAATGGGTAATGGCATACGTGCATTGGTATGCATGGAGCACAAGGAGATCAGAGTCAGATGGTGTCACCTGCAAGCAACTGTAAAGAGGAGTTGTTCATTACAGTGGAAATCTCTGCACCGAGAACCATCAGTGTCACATCTGCTACCAAACTCCCCAAAACAGATCTTAAATGAGGCTTAAATGAGGCACACACTTTCTGCTACCTCCTCCACACATAGGAACATTTAATCCTAGCAACACACAAAGTATATTTTAAATGGCTCCAGATCGGCTTTTTTTAAAAAAAACTTCTTTTTGCTACCTTTATTTCACCCTTTCCTTTCCATTAGTGATAAACTCCCTGCAGAATTACAGATCTAAAGAATGGAAAGGAATAGAAACAAGCAAGCAAAAAGGGAAAAAAACCCAACCAAACAAAAACAAAACAGATAAAATCCTCAATTCTAGTTTGATCCAACACCCACTGGAATTCAGCTAAGGCTGACTCCCTCATTGACTTAAACAGACATCAGATCACCTCAGTGGGTCTGTCAAAATTCTCATCTTCACAGTGCTAGGATATCTTAGTGGGGCATTTTCATCTGTAATGTTGAATAAACTCAGTCCAATTACTTCATTGTAAAGGTCAAAAATTATAATGGTTCATTGAACTGTTAAATTTATTAGTGTCTTTGCTGTACTTAGAGAATAGTTATGCTGCAAAGTTAAATGATTGGAAAGGAAACAGTCATTATTTCAAGTCTTTAAGGATCAAATTCTGCCTTCAGATTCACATGCACAATTTCCATTGTCTCCAGTGGAAATAGGTTGTGTGCAGCTGACTAGCTCAATGTATTTTCCAAAACTTTAACAGTTCGGATTTTTCATTTCCCATAGAAAATAAAAAATTTATAATTATACTCTCTATTTTGGGTGGATGTCAAATGATGAATTAAGAAATTTGATGGAGCTGTTTTTTTGCTGTATGATTTGGGATAAGATTACAGATTTTTCTGCACTGCTGCATTCCCTGGGGTATTGAAGGAGTGTCTGTGATTCTATGCAAGTAGAATTTTACATTGCATATATCCACAATAACAAAATACTAATGACCAGTTGTAGTGAGAACACCTGCAGAGGATCTGGCGAGGAGTCAGGTGCCTGGCAGAGTACGTGATCACAGCCCCAGAGTGTGCTCACTGACTGAAACTCGTCAAGGCCAGACATGCATATTCCATTTTGTAAAAATGTCTAGCTGCTTCGCAGCCAGTAGCTACCCAAGGTTATCACAGCTGAGATAAAGAAATAGCTTAAGTAGATAAAAGGGGCCCATAGGATACAATGAGTGGAGTCCCGCCTGGGCATCCGACCCATGCATCCAGCGGCCTCTCATCAGCGACCCCTCTGCGCGGTTCCCGGGGCTTCCTGCGCAGTTTGAAGTGCAAGTACTTCATTAAATCTATCCTGTTTAACCCCTTGCGAACTGTTGAGTGTCTCTCTACACTGGTATCCGACCCTCCCTTTTTTCCTACCTTGCGGTCACACTAGTGCTTACTTTAAAACAGTTTAAATTCACAGAATCACAGAATGGTTGAGGTTGGAAGGGACCTCTGGAGATCATCTAGTCCAACCCCCACTGCTCAAGCAGGGTCACCTAGAGCACGTTGCCCAGGATTGTGTCCAGACGGCTTTTGAATAGCTCCAAGGATGGAGACTCCACAACCTCTCTGGGCAACCTGTGCCAGTGCTCAGTCACCCTCACAGTAAAGAAGTTTTTCCTCATGTTCAGATGGAACTGCTTGTGTTTCAGTTTGTGCCTGTTGCCTCTTGTGCTATTGCTGGGCACCACTGAAGAGTCTGGCCCCATCCTCTCTACACCCTCCCTTCAGATATTTATACACATTGATAAGATTCCCCCCTCAGTCTTCTCTTCTCCAGGCTGAACAGGCCCAGCTCTCTCAGCCTTTCCTCTTATGACAGATGCTCCAGTCCCTTAATCATCTCAGTAGCCCTTCACTACGCTTGCTCCAGTAGCTCCATGTCTCTCTTGTATTGGGGAGCCCAGAACTGGACACAGCACTCCAGATGTGGCCTCACCAGGGCCCTGGGGGACACTGCTAGCTACAGGCCTCCAACTAGACTTTGCACCACTGATCACAACCCTCTGAGCTCTGCCATTCAGCCAGTTCTCAATCCACCTCTCTGTCTGCTCATCTAGCCTGTACTTCATCAGTTTGTCTGTGAGGATGTTATGGGAGACAGTGTCAAAAGCCTTCCTAAAGTCAAGGTAGACAGCGTCCACTGCTCTCCCCTCATCTACCCAGCCAGTCATCCCATCATAGAAGGCTATCAGGTTGGTTAAGCAGGATTTCTCCTTTGTGAATCCATGCTGACTACTCCTGATCACCTTCTTGTCCTTCATGTGCTTGGAGACAGTGTCCAGGATGAGCTGCTCCATCACCTTTCCAGGGATCTAGGTGAGGCTGACTGGCCGGTAGTTCCCTGGGTCCTCCTTCTTGCCCTTTTTCAAGAGTGGAGTGACATTTGCTTTCTTCCAGTCCTCAGGCACCTCTCCTGATCTCCATGACCTTTCAAAGATGCTTGAGAGTGGGTTTGCAATGACCTCAGCCAGCTCCCTCAGCACTCGTGGGTACATCCCATCAGGGCCCATGGACTTGTGTATGTCCAGTTTGCTTAAGTGATCCCTAACCCGATCCTCCTCGACCAAGGAAAAGGTCTTCCTTTCTCCAGACTTCCCCTCCCTGGTCTCCAGGGTCTGGGATTCCTGACGGCTAGTTTTAGCAGTAATGACTGAGGCAAAGAAGGCATTCAGTATCTCTGCGTTCTCTGTATCCTTCGTCACCAGGGCCCCTGCCCCATTCAGCAGCGGGCCCACATTTTCCCTAGTCTTCCTTTTGTTGTTGATATATTTAAAGAAGCCCTTCTTGCTGTCCTTGACATTCCTTGCCAGATTCAATTCCAAATGGGCCTTGGAAATTATTTGTATGTCTTTTTGCCATTACACCTTTGCATATTGTTGAAAACGATACTTCATAGTCTAAAGACCAATGATATTTTGATCATAGAAAATCATTGTCAACAACAAAAATTGTTTAAAATAGTCTTTAGTTGTCATTAGGATTTTTTTTTCCAGCTGGCATAAATGAGCCTCAGGAAACAAACCAAAAAAAACAGATAAAAATTGTCATAAATGATTTCACAAACTTATATTGATGCAGCTCCTATTTCCTGGTCTTGCTGAATAAGAACAAGACAACAGGTAAGAAGCAGCAGCCAGTGATAAGTTTGTCTCCTCCAATGTAGGAGGTCATGTTGTTAAAATAAGAAGTTAAAAAAACACTTTAAAATAGAACTGACACGTAATCCCCTGGGGATTTACAGTCACTGATGTGTGTATGTTAAAACTGTATTTCCAGTCTATCTTGTGCTGCCTGAGAACCATTTTTGCCCTTGTAAAATCTGTAATTATATTATAATCCATAAGTAGCTTTCATTTTTGTATTAATACTATAATTAGTATTTTAGCAATACTAAACTATTTCTACTGATTTATTTGTAAAAAGAAAAATATATTATATATTTTTATATATTTATAAAGTGAATTAACACTGGAGAGGGGATGTGGAGGAATAGTATACAATCACAGTTGATGTGTATTATTGGGCACAAATTCAATGCTTGAAACAAAAAGAAAAAGAAAACACTGTTCAAATTAAATCCCCCTTTCAAGCCGTGTCAGAGGAAGAGTCATAGGAAGCTGACACTATGAAGTTGTCAGTATTGGAGTGACTTGCCATGGACTGGGCAGCTTGCTGACTCAAGTTATTACAGATCAGCACCAGCTGATTGCTCTGTGCTTCTGACAGGGTACTGCAGCTCTGGTAGACGCTGAAGTTGGTCTTCCTGCCAGGGATGTTGCCTTTCTCGCACATTGTCTTTACCATCTTGGCAAGCTTGTTTTTCCCCAGGGCTTGGCAATTGTACCAGTGAAGTGCGGCCAAGTTGACAACGGGTTTGATGGACAGGTAGAAAGGCGCGTCCTCGTAGCGCATGGCGGGGGGCCGCCGCTGGGCATACTCCTTGTAGTCCTGCACAGGGCAGGTCTGCGGGGAGTGCTGGGTGGCGTACACCCGCGAGTCTGTCCCTCCTCGCTTGCTCTTGGCGTTCACATCCCCATTGTCCGGCCCCATCCACTCCAGGTACTCCAGCCCCGTCTCTGTCACCCGGAGGCGGATGTCTCCCCACTTGAGGGTGGACCCATGGAAACCTGTGCAGTGCCCAAACGCCTTCGTGTTGTTTAGCCAGACGAGGTTCAGCAACCCTTCAGGATTGTACCGGCTCAGCAAACCTCTTTTGCGCAGGATAAGTTCATCAGCAAAGGTGAGCTTCATGGATTTGTGTGGCTTGTTTCCTTTTCCTTTACACCTCAGCTCGATCTGCTTTTGTTTTAGAGCTTCCTGGGACCTCTTGAACTCCTTATCCCTGGTAATACTGTACCCATACCTGTGCTCTTTGAGATACCGCTCCAGCCCACACTGATAGTTGGCCAAGCTGTTTGGCTCATATTCTGAACCATCCTTCTGTCTAGCATCCACAAAGAAGGAAGCAAGGTAGGCATCAAGCTCTTTGCAGGGGATGACATAGATTTCTCGGGTCTCGGAGGGGTACTTGGAAATGAGGAACTCTCGGAAGTTCCGGAGAGCTGTCTGAGTGCTGCGAATGGTTTTCTCATTCTGCTCCCTGCTGAGCTCCACTACTCTATCATCCTGGTCTGAAAGAAGGAGAAGGAAAAAAACAAACCAAACCAAAACAAAAGAAGCAGTGAGTTTGTGCAACGTGTCTTCCTCAAAAATAAATTTTCTTAAAAAAATAAATTTCACAAAGAGCACTGGAAAACATTATTACATACCTGTCTTATGATTGAAAAGCCAACTTCAGTTTCACAAATGATGTTACTCGAGTATGGCAAAAACAATCAAAATGAGCTCCGCATGTCACTGGGGCACACAGTGCATGGAGATTTGTGGAAAACTCTGGGATTAGAGGCAATCTGCTTTTTAGAACAAATGCAAGATAGAAAACTTTTCTATGGATCCCACTGTTGTGTGCAGGGCCCAATCCAAGTAATAAACCCATTCTGAATTGCTTCATTTGTGAAACCAGAGGTTGTACTGGTTCCATTTTTTTTTCAAAAATAACTAAAGCATCATATTTATTACAGTAAAAAGTATCTTTAATTGGGTGCATTGTTAAGATGCCAAATAAATACAGTCAGAAATATACAGTACAAAATAATACAGTACACCCTAACAGAAAAGGTTTGCAGGTAAACGTACTACAGTGCAATGTTTACACATGTACAAAAATAAAAACATAGAATATATTTTAATATTAGAAGATATGGGAAAAAAATCAGTATTTAACATGGTTACATAGTCTCACTACATAATCACATTGATCCTTGACAGTGAAGTGGCAGATTTGACCATCGGTTTTCATTTTGCAGAAAAATCAAAATCTGGAAACAACATTATATTGCTCTACAAGGCTATTTTCACAGGTCCTTACGATCAGTGACATATCAAACCACAGTTCTTAATGAACGGTCAAATGTTATGACTAAGATGATTCTTGTTGACCACTAATTTTTTGGCTGATCATAACATGAGAAGCATAAAAAGGAAAAAAATCTTTACATGTACGTGATGTGTGATACTGAAAGACTGTTTTCTTGGTATGAACAAACTATCCATCTATATAAGGATGCAATTTACAAGCACAAAGGTGGAATTGTCATTACATGCATATGACAAACCTTAAAGGTTTTATAAAACAATGATCAGGAAATGCAAAGAAGCAAAATTTCAGTGAATTGGCTATGCTCCATTCCGGTTAATGGGGCTTTCTTTATTCCACTTACTAAGCAGAAGAGGAGAAAAAAAAAAAAGCAGCTTCATTTTTGCTCTATATCATTACAAAAAAATGCACATTATTGTCCTTTTTCAGCTTTAAATCTCCTCATTTATAGTCAGAAGGAATATCAGAATCTATATTTCAATGGAGCCATGCTAACACTTGCCAGGCACCTGCCACCCAACATACACACTGCAAATGTTGTATGAGACGAAGTGCACTCCTCCTCTGTCTGTCAGGCCAAGCTCATGTCAAGCCACTTAACTCACCCATGCTTTGTGGGTGGTACTCACACATTCTCGCTCTCCTGCTCACTCTTGCTCTTCACATCCAAAATTCTGAAGTGTTTTGGAAGACAAGAAAGATTTTTAAGATGATCAAAAGCTACAAGTCATCTGAAGTGTAACTCCTGGCAAGAGGAGGAATGGAACTGGCCACTTTCACATTTAGCAAGCCTAGAAGGTATGCGTCCCTCATGACAAATGCTCCCAGTACCTCCAGCAACCTCTAGCCAGTTAGCCCCTGCAGAAGAGAAGAATGTGCCGTACTGAATCTAAGTGTTTATTCTTCCTAGGAAAACACTGCTGCGCCCCAGAGCATTTTATTTCCCACAGTTTATTTTCTCATCTTAGTACAGAAAATGGAGACCCATGAAATTTAAAAGAACCAGGACTAGAGAACTGATCATATTTCCTTCCTCATTCCCCACCTCTGATTGCTGTTCATCATTTTCCTTTTCTCCCTGAAATGCTGACAAGTATGTAACCAAAGCGTGAGGTATATACATTTGACAAGGGGTCGTATTTACGTTTCCTATGATCACTTTGACATGGGTAAAATACATATACATTTAACAAAGATGGAATGTAACTCAAGCCAGTTAGTCTTCAGAGATTCAACGTGGGTGTTTTTTGAGATTTCAGTGAGAAATCCCAAATTCAGCATTTCACCTATTCTTTTTTAAATGTAACCAGAGCCATTTCAACCTGTATTCAAACATCAGTTTTAAAAAAAAAAAAACAAGAAAGACATAATACAGTTACCATACAGTGTACAGTATCATGCCAAGACTGGGATTAGGATCGTCCTAAACGTGCTTCCACATTTATTCTCCGTTAACTGTTTCCACATTGAATTTGCTTAGTACATAAGGGAAAAAAAAAAAGCCAAAAACTTATTTTCCCAACAGACTGCCAAACGAGATCCCTGTACAGTTTGCATCTCATCCTTCCCACAGCAAAAGACTTGGAAACAGAACTCAGTGGGAAGTTCTGCTGACCAAGAATGTTTAACACTTGGTGTGCAGTTTGTTTTACAGTCACTGGATTGGCTGTTGGATGTTAGCATTGGTAAAACAGTATCATTTTTTGTTGGACTGTAAGATGAATGGTTCTAAGCCCTGTTGTGTTTGTCATAGTAAGTTAAGAAAATGTGTTACTCTTTTCTTCCATTTCTGTGTTTATGAGGTGTAGCCATGCAAGGGGATGAAAGCCTTAATTCAACTGACTTTAACTACAAGTAAATCCCTTGCCTTAAAGTTTCTCCCATGTTTCAGCACTTTGCCTAAATAGAGTCTGAGCACAACACTGGCCTCTCTGCCTGTTTCTCTGAAGTGTAGAGCTTCTATAGCAGAGCTTATGGGTGAAGATGAATACAACCTACAGTACTTCACTCTATGGCAAGGCCAACTCTGCCTCCATCCAAAGATCCGCTCCTTTGGTTTCACCTCCTATTCTGTATTCAGTACAACCTGCATAGAAAAGAGGGGGGAGAGATCCCCCAGGGCCACATGTGAGAGGTGCTCAGCCTTTAGGAGATACAGCCCTTCAGTCACCTGCATGCTGCTCCCTGTCTCTGTACAATTCTCATATAGTTTCTTCACACTAGATAAAAGTCCAAAGCCACGCAGTTTGAAGACATTGATAAACTGGAATGAGTCCAGTGGAGGGCCACCAAGATGGTCAGGGGGCTGGAGCACTTGCCCTATAAGAAGGCTGAGGGAATTGGGCTTGTTCAGCCTGGAGAAGAGAAGGCTTCGGGAGACCTAATAGCAGCCTTCCAATACCTACGAGGAGGTTACCAAGAAGATGGAGCCAGGCTCTTCACAGCAGTGCACGGCAGGAAGACGAGAGACAATGGGCACAAGTTGAAACAAGAGAGGTTCAGTCTGGATATAAGAAAAAACTTTTTCACCATGAGAACAGTTAAGCAGTGGAGCAGGTTGTGCAGTCTCCATCCTTGGAGGTTTTCAGGACCTGACTGGACAAAGCCCTGAGCAACGTGGTCTGATCTCATATCTGTTTTTGCTTTGAGCAGGAGGTTGGACTAGAAACCTCCCGAGGTCATTTCCGACCTGAATGGTTCTATGAGTCTAAGGCCCCCAAAAGCAACAGTTACAAATAGGGGAAGATTCCCTTAACAACAAATGCTAAAACTACCATCTGTCATTCCCCTTTTGAGAGTACTGGAGTAGGAGCTTGCCAGGGCCAGGGATGGAAGCAAAAGCGAGTGTGACAGTGGGGGTGCAGGACACTGCTTCCCAGAAGCCACCTAGCTTCTCAGCCCATCTCCACTGGGATGTGAGTTCATATGGTGCAGAACCTCACTCCAGAGCCTTTGTGTGTTCCTCCTGTTCTGCAGGAAGGAGGTGTGTTCACTCTCTCCCCAGTAAAGGAGCTCAGAATTACTCAATTTACTATGGGCATATCTATCACATCAATGTAGCATCAGAACATTTCACCGACAGGAAAGAATTCAGCCTTGTAACTTCACTTAACATAAAGAACAAGCAGATCTGCTGGTAGGGAAGAAAGCAGGGAAGGGAAAGTGGCTCTGTCTCCTCCCCTAGCCCCTTTGCACTATCTCATGTGGTGCACGCACTTCAGGTGATATGAGAGGGGAATAACCACACACCCGGGCAACTTCCTCTCCCACCCATCTACATACTGGCTGCATCCAGGCCTGAAGAGAGTTCATCCCATCATCCCCATCTTATAGCTGAAGAAATGCAGGCAGACCAGAAACAGAGTTGAGCTCAGATCCCCTGGGACCAGTTCCCACATGTTCAGCACAGAGCTGTCCACTCCATGAACACTCAATGGAACCCACAGGGGAGGGTCTTATCCCCCTTGCAAAGTGAAAAGAACTGGAGGTCTGCAGCCCAGCCCTGTAGAGGCTTCTGCAGACATGAAAAATGCTGCTAGAGCAACACTTAGGTTTGCACCAACTGTACACAAGCGGGGAAAAAAAAGGTAACCAGTCTACTTCAAAAGCTAACCTTAATATTGAGGTCAATATCAAAGAACCCCTAGCAGTCTTCAATGTAGTCTTATGCTTTGGGCAATGCATAAGATAAATACTATTATTATAGCTAAATACAGTCTGTAAATAAAGAGCCAATGATGTTTGAAGCTCAGAAACAAACATTTACTTCAGTATGTTGTTCAGTGCACCTACCACCATTTATTATAGCACTGTGCAAGTAATCAGCACTTTGACTGACAACCCACATTTTAAATACTGCTTCTGTATAAACAGCACATATAATGGCTTGGTTTTAAATATGTCAATCACAACTTCTTAGAGGATGGCCTACCACTACACAGAAGTGACACTCAGTCATTCGTGTTATGGCAACTCTTTTTAATTTCCAACTGCTATATCTGCAACTAAACAGTTATAAAATCCATGCTGAATTAAAGACTCCTTGGAGTTACATGAACATATCAGTGCCCCTGGCAACACTATCCAGAGTTCTCTCTTTACTGCTCTACCTTCTGATATATGCTCTGCAAGGCAGGCAGGGGATGTTAAATATAATGGGTCAGATTCTCAGACAGATACAACAGCAGAGCTACATCAATTTATACTAAAAATCCAGCCTGAATTACTAGTGAATTATTCCCTTTTTATGAGAGATGTCCAATAACATGGAAATCTCATAACATGGGAGTAAAGCAGTGAGGAAGTGAGCCCTGATGGACTGGAGTCTGAGACAATCAATTGCTAAGTTATCACATATCAATTGAGCCACTGTAATTATCTGTACAATGCTCTTAGTCCACAGCAAAAGCAGGTGATGAAGTTTAGCCTTATCTTAGCAAGGATAACTTATGGTTTGATTGTTTTTTATAACGTAAGATAGCTTAGGGTATTGTTGCAAACTCTGTGTCCTTGGAAGGTGACAAATATTTTTTCACATCATTAAAATCTTACTTCTGCCATCTAAACAAGAGAAAAACATAGAGCCAGAAGTAGTCATCTAATCCATCTCCATCTACCAAGGCAGAATAAATTATATCCCAATGCCCTTTGAGTCTCTCCAAACTTTGTGTCTTCTGCTCATTTCATGAACTTATTCTCTATTCTGCCATCGGGATCACTAATGAAATACCAACCAGGACTGGGCCCATGTTGCACCCCCTTCCATACATCCTTTGATTGGACAATGAACCCTTAATAATTATTTTCTGAGTGCAGTTTGCAAACTTGCTTTCTACAAATCTTATAATAGTCTTATCTAGATTACATTTCTCCAGTTTGCTTATGGGAATGCCTTACCATTGTCAAGATATCTGGCATTCATTACTTTTGCTCCAGCCACATGGCCTTGCTATCTTATCACAGGAGGAAATTAGATTGGTTTGATGTGATTTTGTTCCTGACAAATCCACATTGACTGAGAGATAATGAAAGGCTAAATAAGAGTTAATTCAGTCACTAAGAACTCGAGAATGAAAGAGACTCCATTGGTCATCACACTGAATTCCTGAGAAGCGTACAGGCCTTTTATTGTAATGACCTGAGAAGCTGGGAGTACTATTAAGGCACTAGACTTCGTTCTTGTCCCCAAATAGGGTTTGATATCCACAGAGTCTAGCTTCCAATATAACAATTTCCAGACTGTTTGCAGGATCTCACCTCACTACATCATGTTGAGTAGAGACTATAATCTAATCAGGGTTTGCCCTTTCACTTGTTCTTTGAAGTTCTGCTGGTAACAACCCAAAACACAGCCAGATATGTACAAATCCCTAAGTAGTGCAAACATAGACCTGTTCATTCTGTGGATATATATGTCAGGGCCCTGAGTGCACTAATAGGCCTTAATAGCCCTGACCAACCTCACCTGGGGCCTCCACCCACACCCTCTGCCCATGGGCTCAGAAGCCCCATTTAAGCTCAGGCCTGGGCCTTCAGTCCTTGCCTGAGCTATGTTGTAGGAGTACCAGTTTCCAGCTCAGCTACACTTGTACCTGTATTAGACCATGGACCCTGTTGATGCTGACCTTTCTGGCTTGACCTTGGACCTGTCTCATCACTATGGACCTGCGTGGCAATTGCTGGGCTGTGTTTAACCCTGGCTACCCTTGCTAGACCTGGCCCTGGCCCTGGCCCTGGCCCTGGCCCTGGCCCTGGCCCTGACCTGCAAATTGATTTCCTGGCTTGACATCAGACCTGTCTCATCACCACAAACTTGCTCAATGATCTGGACTCTTGGTTGAACTCGACTACCCTCCCTGGGTCTGCCCTGCTCACCTTGCTTGGGTATTGTGGGGCTGGGCCCTGGCTGGTGAGGCCCCTGCCCTGTCAACTATGTTATTGAGCTTGGCTCCTGGCTCCCCATCCCTTAGGGAGCTGCTGCTCCCTGACACTATATCACTTGCATTAGCATCAACTCCTCAGTATATGTGGGTTCAAAGAGTGACTGGATAAATTCACAGAAGAAAAATCATTAAGGGCCCCTAAATACAAGATGCCACCTCTGAATCAGGATGTCTCTAAGCTGCAAACTGCTGGGAAGTAGAAGAGTGAGGAAGTGTCGCATATGCCTGAACTGTTCTTACAGTCTTCCCTAGACATCTGTTGTTAGCCACTATTAGAGAAACCATACTGCAACAAATTGTCCTTTGATCTGACCCAACATGGCTGTCCTCATGTTATGGTCTAATTTGTCTTGGTTAGTAAAGTGGTCTGAAATGACCAACCAACAATTGTTGTTAACAAAAAAGTAATAAGATCTCCCCTTTGTCTTCTTTCCTTAAGGCTGAACAAACCCAGCTCCCTCAGCCTCTCCTCATATGTCATGTGCTCCAGCCCCCTAATTGTCTTGGCAGCCTCTGCTGGACTTGCTCCAGCATGTCCATGTCTGTCTTGTACTGAGGAGCCCAAAACTAGACACAGTACTTCAGATGCAGTCTCACAAGTGCCAAATAGAGGGAAATAATCATTTCCCTAGCCCTGCTGGCTACACTCATGATACTACCACCCAGTATGGAGTTGGACTTTGCTGTAAAGGCATGCTGCTGATTCAGGTTCAACTTGTTGCCCACCAGGACCCCCAGGTCCTTTTCTGAAAAGCTGCTTTCTAGATAGTCATCCCCCAGCCTGTATGGTTGCATGGGATTATTCCGTCCCAGGTGCAGGACTTTGCTGCTCTGAATGGCAGCCCCTCATATCAACCACTCCCTCCAAATTGGTATCATCCATGAACTGCTGAGAGCACATTCTGTCCCATCATCCAGCTTGTCGATAAACACATTAAGCAACATCGTCCCCAGTATCGATCCCTGAGGGATGCCACTAGGAACAAGCTGCCAGATGGACTTTGCACTGCTGATCACACCCTTCGAGCCTGGTGATACAGTCAGTTTTCCACTCACCTTATAGTCCACCTCTCCAGTCCATATTTCGGCAATTTGGTGATAAGCATACTAACGTGGAACATATCAAAGGCCTTGCTAAAGTCAAGGTAAATAGCATCCACTGTTCTCCCCTTGTCCATACAGCCAGTCATCAAAGGCAGCAATCAGGTTGGTCAGGTACAATTTCTCCTTGGTAAATGCATGCTGTTTGTTCCCAATCACCTTCTTGTCCTTCATGTGCTTGAAAATGGCTTCCAGGATTTGCTCCATACCCTTCCTAGGAACTGAAGTTAGGCTGACTTTGGTTCCCCAGATCCTTCTTCTTGCCCTTCTTGAAGATGGCTTTGATGTTTGCCTTTTCCTTTCAAAGATGATAGTGACTTTACAATGACATCAGTTCCCTCAGCACCCTTAGATGCATCCTATCTTATCCCATGGACTTGTGTACGTCCAGTTGGCTTAAGTGCTCCCTAACTCAATCTTCCTCTACTGTAGGTAATGCTTTACTCCCTCCAGGCTTTAGGGTCAGGGGCCTGGGAGGCCTGAGGGCAGATCTTACCAGTGAAAACTGAGGCAAAAAGGCATCAAGTACCTCAGCCTTTTCCATGTCCTTGGTCACTAGGTTCCCTGTCCTGTTGAGCAGCGGGCCCACATTTTCCTTAGGCTTCCTTTTGCTGCCAGTGTCCTTCTAGAAGCCCTTCTTGTTGCCGTTCACACCCCTCACTAGTTTCAACTTCAGTTGAGCTTTGGCTTTCCTAACTCCATCCCTGCACACTCGGGAGTCTATATTCTTCCTGGGTAGCCCATCTCTACTTCCACCTTCTGTGTACTTCCTTTTTTTGTTTGAGCTCAGCCAGGAGTTCCCTGCTCATCCATGCTGGCCTTCTGCCATGCTTGCTGAACTTCCTGCACATGGGAATGGACTGTTCTCATGCTTTGAGGAGGATGTCCTTGAAGATCCTGGGCCCCTTTGCCCTCCAGGGCCGTTTCCCATGGGATCCTGCCAAGCAGATCCTGAACAAGCAGAAATCTGATTTCCTGAGGTCCAGGGTTGTAATTCTATTATTTCTCTCGCTCACTTCTCTCAGGATCCTGAACTCCACCATCTCATGGTTGCTGCTGCCAAAGCTGCCCTCAACCTCCCCATCCTCAACCAGTTCTTCCTTGTTTGTGAGTAGCAGTCCAGCAGAGCATCTCCCCTAGTTGGCTCGTTGATCACCTGCATCAAGAAATTGTCTTCATCAGCTGGACATAAGCCATAATATGCTTAGATGGCGGAAGAGGGACATGACTGAATAACATTCATGTGTATAATGTGACTGTACTCAAGATTTACTAAGAGAAAAAGTAAAAATTCAAAATGAGGAGAGAAAAAATTATAATGATCTACTGAGAAATACCTCCTTTATTGGATTACATTTCTTTTAAAAAAATGAATCAAGAGCCAGGGGAGAAAATACAAATTCTCATGGCAAAAAGCCCTTTTGTTATAAGTAGAACTAGGGGCCACATTTTCCATAAGGTTTCAACCTTTAAATGATCATACTCAAAAAGCCAGATTTACATGTGTAAACAAACCTTGCAAATGCCAATTGCTCAAGCAGAGACCTAACTGCAAAGTTTACTTGTACAAAACCACAGGAACAGATTTAGAAGGCACTTTGGAAAATTTGACTCAATGTCATTTTTTGCCAAAGCAGTCCCTAAGCTGATGGTATTTCTATTCATTACAGATCCTGTACAATATCATTATAATGCTATTTCTCAGACTGGGAGAACTCTGGGGCAGGGAATATCTAAGACTAGTCTCTTTGTAGCAGGACTAACATGAAAAAGGAACCACATGTGCAATCATGACAATATACTGAGTAGAGTCAGTTATTGAAGAGACTTCTTCCAAGTCCCTTTAATGCTATGGGCCAAACCAGGTAACAAATATGCAGCATCACTACCTATTTCCTGTATGCTGTAGCAAGCCCTGTAGGAGGGGAGTGGGAGACAGGACACAAATATAGTTTAGTCTTCCCTTATGGTTTAGTCTTGTCTCTACATCCCACACTGTGTCATCAGAGGTTTAGCATATTTTCACCTAAGGCCGTGCAATAGTTTTACTGTGGTTGCATTTGAGAACTTGGGTGTCTAATTTTAATAAGCATACTGGTGAAAACAATGCAATAGGTCTCAAAGGGAAGAGTCAGGACTACAGAGTTTGCCTGCGTGCAATTCAAATGTGCTCTAGACAGCAGCTGAGCAGTAGAGTTAGGAAATAGAAGTAGGGGACAAAGGGAAGGGGAAGAGAAGAGAGAATATGAACAAAGGAACATAAAAATAACAACGACAACTGTTGGGGACCAAGATTGAGTGATGCTGTGAAAGACAGTGGAGAGTCTTTAAGGCAGAAAGTAATGAAGTGGTAACTGTGATTTGAGCCCAGAGTGTGTGCACGTGAGTTGCCACTGATCATGTGTCTTCCTGCCTGTATCAGCAGCCACGGTGTGCCTCCCTGCCTACGTGC
>PTFA01000875.1:0-31182 GCA_003342895.1 Casuarius casuarius | reverse complement strand
GAGATTCCCTTTAGTGTAGGAGACATTCATTCATGTGCTTTGAAGTTCAAGTTCAGGAAATGAAGTTCAGGTTAACATTTCTGAGCCCTCAGCAGTGCAGTGCGACTCTGCTGGGCTGGGGCAGCGCTGGACTGGGGCCGTGTCTGCCTGGGCGTTGCGCAGGTTTGGCGCTGTGGGAGGTGTGACAGGCCCCTGACCCAGACACTGTTGCTTCTGACGTGGAGCTGATTTTATAGGCACACTATCAATGGAAAATATCTTGGTGGGTGTCCCTCCCACACCGACATTTGCTCAAAGCAGTATTTGGCCCTGCAGAGAGCTTTGCGTCCCTCAGCAGAATCAGCGGCACCTCATCTTCCGTGCCCGTCTACCTCCTCAAACTCCGGTAATTCTAGAAATTTGGCTGGGGCCGTGACGTGACTGCAGTGTGTGGCATAGGTGTCAGAAAGGACTGTGGCCACTGACAGAGCCATGAGATAGGTGCTGGCCACAGTGTCTGGGCATCCCCAGCTACAGACATCCCTGAGCAGGGACAGATCCAGAGGCAGACCGTGCAAGTGTGCCCTGCCTTTGCATGGAGTCAGTCCAAGGCCTCGCATACGCATGGAAAAGAAAAGGATTTTATCGCAGAATTTTGAATAACAATGGCTGGGGCTTTCAGCTGTGAGAGCAGGAGCCCATCTCTGCTGCTGGGATGGGTCTAGGAGGGGTGAATGTGATCGCCCAGCTGACTTTCTCAGATCTTACTGATCCTGACTGCTGTCCCCACAAGCAGCACAGCCCTGGCAATGTGCTCTGACTGAGGTGTATAATTTAGGTAGACACTGAAACTGGCAAATCCAAGCACCCCAAGTGATGTGTGCCCAGCACCCGTGGCACGGGACAAGGGCATTCCCTGGGACGCCTTGGCTGAGCCTCCCGGCACCTTGCCAAGAGAGGACGACATTGTACCCATGTTGCAGCTGGAGCAAAGGGAGGCTACCGAATGCCTTCCAAGCCCACGTATGGTGGCAAAGCCCATGCTGAGTGAACCTGTGGGAGAGTCTCATCCCATCCGTCCTCCCCAGGCTGTGCCCAAACTGCCCCAATGCAGCGTTGCACAGAGGAGGTGCAGCCCAGCCCAGCTTTGCACTGAGCCCAGCACCTGCTCTCCGGAGCAGTGCCTGTGTTCAGGGAAATATGCCGAGTCTGGGCTGATAGTGGTGTGCCGATCCACTCATGCCAAATGTAAGCACACAGCTAGACCTCGAGGCCACTGGTAGTACAACATCCCTAAAGCATTAAGCTCTTTACATGCCCTTATCCCTGGGGTTTCATTTCTAATCTGGGGATAAGTGTTTCTCTTCAGGTCTAGTGTCTGGGCCGCATTATTTGCTCGCAGGAAGCTCTATGCTGTGCAAACACAGTGTTTGAATGACCTGGGCATTGCTGAAGCTGTCCCTGCTGTGCCCAGAGAAACGTACAAAAGTCTCTGGGAAAGATGCTGGAGCCGTCAAGGTGGCAGTCTCCCTCGCTCACGTGCCGGAAGGCCCTGCGGTGCTTTGTGGAGTTGTGCGACCCACAATGCTCTTCCCAGTCTCCTGTTTCAGCGAGCAGAAGCTGATGCCAAATGGAAACACTTGGTGGCACCAAGTGGCAAAAGACGCTCAAAGGACAAGGCAAAAGGTAGCCGGGGGCAGGTTTTTGAAGCCCAGCAGCGATGGGTCCTGTCCCAGCATGGGTGAGCAGGAGGTTCCCCTGAGTTTTCCCGAGCTCCTTCTGTGCCTTGTGTGGGATATGATGGGAAAGAGGGTGCGTGGCTCTGCCCCCAGCATGGGGGGACCATGCAGCAGGGGTCGGGGCTGCACACTCAGAGCTAGGCCAGCAGCGTGGAGGGGAGGACTTGATAAATGAGGGGAGAAGTTGATAAATGTCCCTTCACCCCACCTCCTGATTTTGCTGTCCTACACTGAGTGTAAACAGCCGAGATATGCTGGGCTCCCAGTCCCCCCAGCCTGCAGGGGCACAGGGCTCTCAGGGCTGTCACCTCTGCCCCTGCTGATGGTGGTTCCTCCGCGAGCCGTGGGCATCTCCTCCTCTTCCAACTCAGGGGCAAGCCCTTCTCAGCTTCCCGTGGCTCTTCCCTTCCTCAACCCTCGGGCTAAAAGATTTTGATCCTTAGACATAGCTTTTCCCTCCCAGAGTAATTTTTGCCTCCCAACCTTTTTAATGACAGGAGGATGAACCTGTCTCTGCTACTGGTGGCTGGAAAGCCATGGGAGCTGAGCTGTCTTCTTGCATCTCTCACCGACAGCAATATGAAGGAGTGAGGCTTGCTCTGCTGGGTTTTCCTTTACAAGTGAGGGAAGGAGATGCATGGAGGAGATGCACATGATCAGCGGTGCTAGTTCAATTCCTTGTCTGTCAAAAGTCGCATTGTAAGGGAACAAAACTCCTCCAGCTCCACAGCAGAGAGATGGAGACTGTCGCTACTATGGCAGTTTCAGACTGAAAGAGCTCTTGCTGGAAGTGGGAATGGTCTGGCCTATTGCTGTTACTGCAGGCACTGCTTTGCTTGAGGAAATGACGCAAATGTCTGTTGTAGCTACACACCCAGAGACAGCGCAGTTACCTTTTAGCCACAGCTGGGGGCTCTAGAGGAGAAGAATATAGCTGGCTGCACACAGACTTCAGCTCCATACAAGAACGCTGCAATTTTAGGTTTGTCAGCTTTATCAGAGTTGTGAAGTTCACTCCTCTAAAAAGTCATTGAAATATGTTGTTATTGTTTCTTCAAAGGAAAAGCCAACTAAACTGCTATGGATAAAGTTAAAACTAGTTCTGAGAATAAAACATGCCAGTAAGTTCTCCGATACTCCCAACCCAGCCCAGCAGAAACATGCCAAATGCCAGTACAGGAAACCAGCCCAAGAAGCTTTTTTAAAAGCACTCGTATCTCTAAGCCGCCTTCTGTATATAATTATTGATTAATTATGCATGATACATGTGATCCCGTAATAAATTTGTAGCTATCTTTCACAGATATTGCAATATCTTTGCTATTTATAACCTTAACCTTGAAAATATATTTTGCAATTTATATATTATTTTATATAATATTGCTGTATTACATACAGAATTTATGACATACCTTAAAATCAGAATTGCTTGTCTTATAAAATGTCAGCTGCAAGTGTCAAACTATTTGCTTATTTAGTATGGTATTTGCTTATTTAGTGGAAGGTACATGAGTGTCCGTCCACAGAGAAGTGTTTCATTTTAATCTGGTACTCACTTAGAAAGACTGCAGCTGGGCAACAAGGAGGAGGCTCTTCAGCTCCCTTGTGCTAACAGCTGCAGGCTGAATTTGATGGGACCTCTGGAAGAAGGGAAGATTTCCCTGAGAGCTGCTGAGCTTTCCCTGGGGATGAGCGAGGATTCAGGAGAGGAAGAGGGATGTGGGAGACAGGGCGCTGGAAGCTGGCGGCACAGCTGGGACGCCCCCCCAAACCTGCTGGGTGCCAGAGAGAGCGAGCCCTTCCCTTGGCATCCTGAGGTGCCTATGCGTAAGCTTAGGAAGCCATGGAAATTTACTGCAATGAGGGAAAACGGTGGTCGGGGGAAAGTGCCTACACACCCCTGTTAATTCTGCTGTCTGATAAATTGCTTTACCATATAGATTTTTGTCCAGTACAAGTGTTCCTGCCCCTTTTTTTCTCCTGACCAAATTTCCAGTCTGTAATTTCACAACACATCATTTATTTGCAAGGCCACGGAATGCTACAGAAACGTCACTTGTCTGTGCAAAAAAATAAACACTTCTACCTCTTTTCTGCTTTTTTTCCAAGGCCATCCGTCAATTCTTCTGATGTTAGAAGAAGGGTTGCACCTTGTGGCTGAGCCATCTGCAGTGGAACACTGTTGTGCACTGGGTAGGTGCCAGTGTTTTGCGGATCTTGGTAAGAAATAATGCCCATTCAAATCTGTAAGTATACTACAATGTTTAATCAGAATATTTAAAGATAGGAGAAGAATAAAGGATTAGCAATTAGATCTTACATCCCTTCTGATGCTGGGAACCCCGAGATGATACGGCGTCAGACGGACCTCTCGATCAGGACACAGCACACTGCGCAGATCCCACCTGTGGTGAGGTTCATCAGCATTTTGGTCTTTATAGCTCTTACAGGATTTTCTTAGAAGAAAATAATTCTATTCATTATTTCCACAGTCACACAAAAGGATGTTCACATGAGAAACTGCAGTTTCACTTTTAGATAAAGACGAGGCCATGCAGGCGGCTGGAGCCAAATGGGAACTGCCTGCAGCCTGTTCTGTTACAATTAGCTGTCTGAGTTAATCCTGTGGCCAAGGAATATGGGCAGCACAGCACAGGCCCGTACCTACTTAGGTTAACTGTTAAGCGGATCACTGATTCCTAAGTGTACAATAGTCTTCTGCACAATAGTGGCTCTGCAGATGGCAGTATATTGAACAGCATCCAGCCGGAGAGCCTGGCTCCAGCTTTGTTTTGCCCTAAGATGTGGTTTGCTAGGGAAAGCACCAGGAGAGAAGTGGGTGGGCTGATCCTCTTTTCCACGAGTTTGCAGGCAGAGTCAATCCAGGAAATGTAAGCAGGCAGTCACTGCCCTGAGGAGGGAACTGCATAATGAGAGAGAGAAACTCACCAAAGAGAAGCGGACCGCGAAAGGCAGAAGGAAGCCCTCATGAAAAGCTTTTGCTAGTATATATGTTACATTTTCTCAGACCAGAATAGTCTCTCTTTCTTCGGGGTTTCTATCCGACAAAGTGAACAAACAGGGAAAAGTGGTCTGTGCATGTGATTATTTCTGTGCTCCAGTTTTTCTTTCTAGGAACAGCCCAACTAGCTGAAGTATGACGTGTCTCTAAGCACCTCCCCCTACCCGGGAGGGCAGGCCAGGGCACGGCAAGCTGGCAAGTGATTCTCAGAAAAGCCTATCATTTAAGCAGCTGCATAGTCCTATCTTCCTCCTGCTTCACAGATAAGAAAGAGACAGGCCTGAAGAGTCAGCAAAGAAACCCAGTCTTGAGAGCTGAAGCACGTTTAAAATAAATCACCTCATTTCAGTATCTAACTTCTTAAATGATCCAGAAAAACAGGCCTCCTCTGCTCCAGGCTCAAGATGTAGAAGACAAAGTAGAAACATTAATGGTAAGAAAATGGAAGAGAGAAACTTGTGCTTTTGAATGCCACTATCTCCAGAACAAGACCTCTAGGGGGAGGGATGGGATGGAAGAAATTAAAACAATACGTTATAAATTTTCCCTTCTGTATTGCCTTTGTTTTCTAGAATTCACTAGGTCTGTGCATTGCAGCGGGGGGGGGCGTAATTGTGCAGGCACTGAGGATGGCAGCCACCGCTCTCAGGTACCCTGCAAAGGGTTCTCATCAGCCAGAAAGGCACCTCTCCATTGCAATGCAGGTCCTAGAAAATCACAGAAGGAGGTTCATGGATATCTTCTCAGGTTTTTGCCAGTAAAGCCCATGGTGCCCAGTGAGGCGCAGTTGAGACTTGGTATTGAAGGCGATGGTGAACCCTTGTTTCTCAGGGGAGACAAAGTATGGAGTGGTAGCACCAGCTTGCAGCGGGGCCAATGCAGTGCAGCGCAGCGCAACCACCATCTTGCAGAGTCATGCAGGCTTCCCCAGGCCATGGCAGTCTGTACTGAAGTTCAGCCAAGTCCTTCCCATGTGCTGCAATGAGTTGGTGCAGGCATCTGAGAGACTTGCTGCAAAGTAGAGATGCCTGTGGGCTTTGCTAGATGCAGTGTTGAAAATGCTTCACATATGGTTGGTGCCTGCTGTGCACTTCATCATCCTCATGAGGATGTGGGAGACCAGTTTAGATTTTGGTGTCTTCTGAACCACAGCACATCTGCAGGATCCATAGACAGTGCGGCACTGAAGGCATAACTCCTACCAATCATTTACACTGAGGAAGTTTTAGCCCACCTTTCTGAATCTTATAATTCTCACACAATGAAAACTTTTCCTTAATACCACATACCAGAAATTTACTTTTCTGAAAGCTGAAAGTTTGTAATTTTGGCAGCCATAGCACCAACATGCAGTGTGTGGGGAGAAACCAGCATCAAGCCTTTTGATGCTTTCCTGAAAAAAAGCATGCAATTCTTTACATCTATTTTTAAAGAATGAGCAGATCTTGTCAGAGAAAAAGGAGGAAAAGTTGGTTTTGAAAATCTGCTGCTCTGACCCTAACCTTTAGCCTTTATTTTCAGAAATGTATCTTTCCTGTTCCTGACTAACACCTACGTATCATTTCCCTAATTCTTTCCATGTATGTTTGTCCTGGTCTACTGAGCTGACATAACTCAAGTAATCAGGCTGATGTTGGAGGCCCACAGTTTAACCTTCAGTATGTTGCTATGTAGTTTTTAGGGCTCTTGTTGCTATATAGTTGTATCTAACTCTTGTTAGATACAGCACAATTAGCCAGGTGTTATGAAAAAAAAACATAATTAGTAGAAATAGCAGAACTGAACTTATGAAAGAATATTTGCCCAGCAACTTGCTACAGCAATCAATGAGCAACAGCTCTGAGCAGGCCAGCAACCAGTAGAGATGAAAGACTGGAAGATGTTCTCTTCCTTACAAAACTCATCCACCTCAGCCCAAAGGAAGGTGACACAACTTCACTTTCAGGGACTCCTGAGTGTGGAGGACCTCCAGGGATGCCTGGGACCAAACTCACAGGGCCCGAATGGACACGCTGGCACCCTACTCCTGCTGACTACCGACAACCACCACACCTGTCAGCAAGCAAAGGGGGAGTAGAGATAACCATGTTTCTATAACCTTGTACTGTTTACATTATGTAAATCTTCTGCAGAGGCAATAAATATCCAGACTCCTTCACATGGATCCAATGATTGTGTAATTATTAATGCATCTGTTTAACCTGTCCTGATCTAAACCATATCAGTGTTTCAAGTTGCATGGACCTTTATACAGTTTTTATACTTCCATATAAGTTTCCTGAGAGAGTTGCTTCAGAGGAAGACCAGGTGCACCCTCTTATCCTGGCCCAGGATCAGCTGAGGATGCGCATCCTCAGAGACTATCACAAATTTGTCTATATGATGTTGCAGCTGGAGAGTTGCAGAATTTCTTTTGAGCAATTCCTGAAGAAATTAATTTTTTCTTTAACTCTCTGGGTCACAGATGCAGTTATAGGCACAAATGGTACTGCCATGTGACATTGTCTTGGTCTGAGAGAGCCTGAAGCCTGCGACTTTCCCAGCATTTTAAGTTGCCTTCACATGTGAGGAAGGGACAACACAAGTAGGTGTTTCCAGGGCTGTAGTCCTGCATATGCCTGCCTAGGACAGCGCTGGTGGGCCTTGGTATTGGTGCATTGCCCCTGATGCCCAACTTCCTGCTTGGGTTTGCCCCAGATGAGCTATTTCATGTGCCCTGACAGTGCTTGGAAATGCATCATGCAGAATCCCAGTTGTGGGTGCATCATCCTGTGTGCTAAACCACTACCATCACCACACCCTTCACGCAGCCTTGAGCAGGACATGGGGTCAGGTCTGGTGCCAGAAAGGTTTCTTGATAAAAGAACGTACTACAGCTTTAAAATCTTGGTCTCTTCCAGTAGATAGGAAGCCCCTGGCTGCAGTACAGTATTATGTTCAAAATCTTGTTCATGGGCAAAGAGGAAGTAAAGCATAAATATAAGCCAAGCATTTATTGTTAGTAGAATGGAAATCTTAAGACACTAATCATTATTACTACAAATCTAATCATTACAGAAAAAGAAAGAATAGTAATGCAGAGCGCACACGTCTCAGTTTTTTTTCCTGGTGGTATGCTCACCCTTCCCCTGCTCCTCTGGGTCATAATGTTGGTGGTTTTACGCTGCTGGTGGAGGCGGGGGGGATGTTATAGCGAGTTTTCAGCATCTGGGGTCCTCAGCTGGGAGTAACGTGATATTCGTGTTGATGGTTTCTTTTGCCTTCCTCTGGGATCCACTTAAGGATCCAGAGGATCCCTTTTTATGTGCTAACACACTTTTATATCTTTTTCTTCATTCATCTGCAGCTCCTTGTTACATCCAAATTTACTATGAATGGTGCCCTTTACATATGTTAGGTACTATTTCTGGTCTCTCTGTTACCCATAAAACAAGTCTTGTCTGATTCCAGGTCTGCATTTTGTTAACTAAGCATTAGCGAGTTGTTTAAAGCTGGGGGTCTCCAGTGCCAGCCAGTGCCTCATCTCTTGCCATCCCATGCCTGTCCTCTACACCACAGCCTGTGGCTCCGCTTCTCAAGGCCTCTCCTGCCGTGCCAGGTCTGTATTTCTTTACACTTCATCATTGTGTTAGAGTCATAAATTCTCATTCTGCATAGAATAACTGCTAGTTACTGCTATCTTTGTAAAACCTCACAAAGAAAAGTAGAAGAAATTAGCCACAGACACGTGGTCAATTAGAGAAATTATTGTCACTGCTAAACCAACTAGAATAAAGCTGCAGGCAGGCAAAGAAAGGTTCAGATAGAGCAAGCCTGACAAGCCTCAGTCCTGAGGGCTTGCACGCTCAGTACAAAGCTTATGACCTATTCTTAGTAATGGCAACACCGTATTACAGCACTAAATGGCTACAGGGAGCCAGGGTGGGAAAGATGCCTTCCTGTGTTGTTACTCCTCTCCAGAGAAACGGTACTGCCCCAACTCATGTAGCGACGCCGGCTGCCTTGGGCCAGCCTGGCCCCCATGACCACCTATGCTTCCCTGAGCCCCGGACAGCCACATCTGTCCCCAGCTCACAGGTTTGCTCCCTCCCCGCTGCTCCCTGCTGTCCTTCACCACACACAGGCATGCAGAGGGAATACCCCGTGTCCGGCAGTCCTGCCCAGTGCGGGTCTCCATGAGCCTCGTGCCCCAACCTGCTGCCCGCACAGCTGCCTCCTCCCAGCCTCTGCCCTTCCCCAGCCTTCGAAAATCCCTTCGTTTTGCACTCCACCCCACAGGTTCCTGCCAGGGCACTTAGAAACAACCCGGAGGCCCTCTAGCTCTCAGAGGGCCTCCAGCCCACAGCTGTGGGCATCTACAACTCTTCTCCTGGCACTTCCCCTCATTTGCCGAGGAGAGACTTCACTAGCCATGCAATCTGGATTAGGCTGGCTTGCTCTGCGAGGTGTCTGAGGCACAGTGTAAACGGGAGCTTTCTGGCCCTGGGCCCAGTGCCTCCTTCCTGCGGCGACCACTTTAGGCGCTTGAGAGACAGCACCAACTGAAACGAGACGGGGACCCTTTGCTGCCCCTGAGACAACTGGCATTGGGTGGGCAGCATGCCCCTGACTAAACTGCCCCTTCTGCTTCCCAGGCAGCATAGCTGCATCCAAAATGCCTGCTGGGAAGAGTCCTTAGCCTGTCCTAAGACAGGCCTTGGTGCTCTCTGGGGCGAGCCAGTTCAAACGTGCCAAGCGGTGGTGCCATCAGTCGGGACAAAGCTCAAGCTTGTGCCTCAACCCCGTTTTATTTGCTGCTAGAAGTCAGCCATTCCCACATTCCTTGCTGGAGCTGAACCCCACAGGTCTCACCCCCCGGGACAAACATTTGCTGTGCCTCTCAAGGGGCAACTGGCTGGGGGGAAGGAGGGGGAAAGCAGCCAAAGTGGAAATAACATCAAAAAACATCCAGCCTTAGAGCATGCAAGGGGGCAAAAAAAAGGATGAGAGGTTTTACACTCTCAGTATGAACCTCCTAAAGCATTTCTGGCTTCTTTGCAATCCTGCAATAAGCACTTCTGCCCCTCTGACTGGCCGCATCCTGCTTCATTATTTCATAATGTGACAGCAGGACCTGAGCAGAGCACATTAATACTTTCTCAGCTCAGCCCTGAAGCTCAGCCCAGGAAGCTCCCCTGCCAAAGTTCACATGTTGCATAGGGTACACATAAGCACTAGAGAAGAGGAAATATGTACTTAAAAACCATCAGGCTCAGCGTGAAGAAGGCATTGGTTTTCAATGCAACTATGAATTAAGGTAAGAGACAATTATATTTTACCTAGAATTTGATAGAACTGGATGACAAGGAATGGTATGTCTCATGAACTTAAGGAAGGTCGTCACTACACAGCTCTCAGAGTCTTAACGGTATTTCATTTGGGCAAAGATGATGGAGGCAACACTTGTGAAACGTGAAAGTAGAAAGGGGAACACTTATATTAGCCACATTGGACCAGGGCAGAGAAAGTCTACTTGGTGACTAATTATATGTGGCATCTTGTGGTAAAAGAAATATTCAACCCTGCCAGAAGTCTTCAAGGCTAAAGCAAAATGCTAATAAGTGAATGTGGGTATGTAGTATTAGCACAAAAGGATGGACCAAGAAGATACAGCTCTTCTATTCTGTTTGATATTTTTGTTTGATGTCTGCTAGGATTTCACAGAGAGTAAACTCACCAGCATTGCATGTTTTTAGTTTCAGCCAACGAACTATAATCATGAACATCAATGCTGATGAAAGACAGGCCAGTACAGAAAATCTGGTAGAGAGGATAAAAATAGTCTATATGGACAGACTGGCGTGGTAATGACAGAGATTCAAAAATTTGACCAAAAAAACTTTACAACCACATTACTTAATTTCTCTGTGACTCAGCTTTCCATAGGAAGGATGTCGTAAAAAGATATCTGTTCATTTTTAGGAGACATCTGTGTAATACAGTGGCAGCAGTCCGTTAAGTAATGTTGTGGTATAAACATATATCCAGAAATAGCGGTTCCCAAAATCTAGTCAGTTAGGGCAAATCCTGTGTGGAGGCAGTGCAACCAGGGGCAGTGAACTGGTTAATAGAATAAATGAAAGAAAGCAACCGCAATGAATTACAAGGGTATGGCAGTGCAGAAAAATACCAAAAAGAGAGAGGCACTGGTCAGAGTGTCTGTAAGGAAGAGAAAAGCTAAAATTTGACAAAGGAGATACAAGAATGACCAGTAAATTGAGAGGTCTGTCATGATAACGTCCTCTTCCTGGGAAAGGGCTGGCAGCTCCATTATTTAAATTTCATGCAGATGCAATTAAAAGGTTATATGCGCTGCCTTCTAAAAGAAAGATAGAGTAGATGATTTAACAGATCTCTTGTTTCTAATCTCAAGGACACCATGACAACATGATCTTATTAATAACAAAAAGGGGGGGCCGGAAGTAAATAGGTGCAATTATAAAGGCACTGAGAGGATGGAGCTAATGGCAGCTAGAAACAACTGCAAACAGTGCACACAGCTACAAACAATCTTCTGTTTTAATTGTCCCTTCAACAGAAAATTTGAACGAAATTTGAGTGCCCTTTAAGAAGAGAAGGCCTGGGAAAAAGAAGTACTGAGGAAGAGCAGGTAAGAGAAAACTTGGGAGAAACGCTCAGCTAAACACATTTTAAAAGATGTAGAGTATGAATAAGGATAGTCTAAAAAGAAAGGGCAAATAAGCAAAATAACAGGCTAGAGGAAATACCTGTAAAATAAATTTTCCAAGGGTGATCCTAGGAGTTAATATCCAGTAAGACGATGATCCCAAACTCCCTTTGCCCACTAGGCAGCCCACAGGGAGAAGCCTTTTCCTTTTCCAGCTCTGCCACTGCCCTTTGGTGAGACATCAGGCCCCAGCCGCTGAGTGCTTCCTCTGTTGAAGTGCTCCACAATCTTTGCTAGGATAAAAATACTGTTCTTCAAATGGCCCCAGTTAGCTGTGTGGGCTCAGTACTATTCCCGTACCGTTTATCTAATTTGCCTTCCCTGTGGCACGTCTCTGGGGGCAGGACATTGACTGGAAACCATCTTGGGTTGCGCAGGTTCTGCAGAGGACCCTAGCACCGGTGTCCTTGCATTTGCTCACAGGATCAAGACCACAAAATCATGATCCTGAGGGAATGGATGAAAATTTCAGAACCATTTAAGTGATTTTTGAATCTCTATTTTAAGACCTGTGGGGAACACAGATGCCTGGATCATACTCTCAAGTCATAGTCTCTTAAGTGCATAAGTCATTTCTGAAACAGAAATTTAGGGCTCTGGGTTGCTTAGGGCCAGATTTCTAAAGGTACTTTGACTGCTAGAGGTTCAGACTGACGCCTTGTGGGATTTTTCAGAAGCACCTCAGTGCTATAATTCAGAAGAATTATCTGAATCAATGATAATTGATTTATACACAAACTAGGCACTGAGGCACTCCAGGAAAATGCCTTCATGTAGCGCTCTGTGTCTTCACTTGCTCAAGAGCCTGTTCCAGGAAGGCCATGTTCCTTTCTGTTGCTATTTAAGGAACAGCAGTAATAATAAATATGTTCCAGCAAGTCACTTGAGAGTTTGGAGAGATGTCTAATGATACAGGAAGATCCAAAGAGCCTCAAAATGGCTTGAGACCTTTGAGTAAATTGGAGAAAGATCTCACCATGCACACCTGGAGAGCAGCAGCAGGGAGAAGAACAGGTGACGTGGATTATTCAAAACTAAGCTTTTATTATCTTTGAAAGTTGCTTTTAAGTTGTTGTTGCTTAGGCTTGGTTTGGTTTGAAATCACTCAGTGTTACAAGCAGCCTTGGGCTGGAGAGATTCGGGGAGGCGGAGTAGGCGTCTGGCAGAGTTGCTCTGCTGCAGCCTGCAGCAGGGGCAGCTGCTCACCAGGCTCCTGGGTGTTGCCATCCCAAGGTTGGGCTGCCTGTGCTGGGCTGCGGGCTGCGGGCTCCACGCCTAGAGCTGGGTTACCTGGGCTGAGGAGCAGGTGGGACCCCAGAGTGCGGGCACCAAGTCTCCTGCACTGCTACAGTGTCAGTCTCAGCGGGGCTTCTCCTCTCTAGAGTCGAGGGAGTGAGCTGAAAGCATTCAAGTCTCAGATTACTGCTTCTACTATACGGCGAACTGCCACAGCCCCAGCAAACCACACAACGCTGTGGCACGGCTCTCCCTCCTGGAGAGCTCTCAGCAAGTCTTCCAGGTGGAGGGACAAAACCAGCAAATACAGGAAATGTTGCTGAGGGCAAGATTTGCCCAGGGCAATGGAGTTCAGTCTGCTGTGCCCACTTTTTGTGGAGTTAACTGAATGAAGCCATTAGCCTGGTCGGCTGGGTGGGGCGGTGCATTGACAGACCAAGGTGTGAGTGCCTCTTGCTCAAAATAATAGCTCTGTGGTTGCTCTGAAGTGCGGGCAGTGAAGCCACCACTGCTGTCAGAGACAGTAATAACTCCATGGGAGTTTTTAATCTGAGCACATCTTATCTTGATGCAATGGGCTAAGCTGAAACTTGTGCTCTGGTTACTGCACTTTGGTTATCGCCAGGTTAGCTCTCTAAATTTATTTGAGCAAGCATTTTCCAATGCTATAAAACTTTATGTGAAGGTTACAGAGATCCTGGGGTTTTGGACTCTGTACTATCCCCTCCTGCCTTCTACTAATGAAGCCTGATCTTTTCAATACATTTTTTTCACCAAAACTATTGGTTTAAATTTGTAATGTACAGGCTGCTCATCTCCAGGTAGTGGAGTCTGCTTCTAATTTAATTTGTGATGGATGCATTTGTTAGGGGACCACAAGTCTCTGCAACAGACAGGTTTATATTTTTCTTAATCAGCAGTGGTTTGATAGGCTTCTGTTTCTGAGTCCCTGATTTGGGATACCTTAAAAGCTGTGATTTTTCAAAAGCATTCAACACCCTTCCTCTGCACCTTGAACTCAACCAAAACCCCCCAAAAAAGCTGCCCAGATCACTGCTCGCTTTTTAAAGACTTACCTTCTAAGTCTTGGGGGAAGCCTTCAGAAATTAAATCATCCAAATGAATAAGCAATTATTAACATTGCAGAACTCTGCCTGTCCGCAAAAATAGACCAACTGATCTGAGAATACATCACTCAAGAAAGAAACACCAAAGAGAGGAATTTCCTCACCTTAAAGTCATCAGAGAAGGACTTGGGAAGCAGGGAGCAAGGATGCACCTGGAATTACACCACATCTGCTCAGAAGTTATGGAGGAATGGTGAAAGGACTGGTTAGAAGTAGAAAAAACACACAGGTTTTAACAGACAGAGTGCACACCGGCTATTTGATAACAACGTTCTGATCCCCAAACTGTGCTGCTTTTTCTCCACAGATATCACACAACCCCTCCTCTAAACCAACCTCAGCAGCTACTCCCTGCTCTTCACAGGATCCTGCTTCCTTCCAGAGGGTCCCATCCTGGGATTTGGGCTACCTAGTGCCGGTTGAAATAGCTGGGGAGAGGAGAGTTTGCCTTTTTCAGTCATTAGTTACCAAAGCAAAGTCACCGTTGTTAAGGCTAGAGTGTCTGCAATAGCTCATTTGCTCTACCTTCCTGCGTATCCCAGGCTGTAGAGTTTTATCTGGTGGCTCCAGTGCTGAGCTCCTTAACTGTGACTGGCTAAAGCCTGTTTCCCAGACTGATATTTTCTCTTGATGTGGAGACCCTGAGACATGCAAAAGCCACTTTTTCCTGATGAAAGTCTGTTCCAGCCATCAGCCTTGCACTGTTAAAGAGGTGTGTTTGATTTCTAGCTTGGATGTTTCTTGCTTGAATTTCCATTGATTTCACTGACTTATCATATGCCTAATCCCACTGGATTGTCACGATTGTTATCACCAGCAAATGTGATACTGTTTTGTCAAGTCAGCTTCTTTTTAGCAGCTCAGCAAGCGCCACTCTGTGTTTTTTCAATGAGAGGGTTTTTCCCTAGCCCACAAATCATTTCAGTGACTGTTTTCTATACTTTCTCAACCTCTTATGAGTTTGGACACCCAAAGTATGCATACAGCTCCAGCACCAAGCTCAACAATAGCAGAATCTTCCCTCTCTTATTCCTTCCCACTTGGTATCTCTTTAAACACCCAAGGGCTGCGTCAGCTTTTCTTACTGAAACCTCTGGCTGGAAGCTCAGTTTCAGTGTCTGCCTGTGTTTGCAGAGTCAGTGTTTCCTAGGAGATGCACCCCCACTCCCTAGACACAGTCTGTGTTGTTTAGCTCCCAAGTATGCAATTCTGGTTGAATTAAAACAAACTTGAATCATCTAAGGAGCCCCAAATTACTTAGATCTCTCTGAATCACTGTCTGGTTCTCAACCTTTTTTATCACTTTACCTTGCTAGCTCTGATTGCCCATCTGCTTTCAGACCATTGATGAAAATATTGAAGAGTTTTAAGCTTTAGACTAGTAGTCTCTGCAGAATTTTGAAAACAATATTCCTGATTCAATAAGGCTCTCTTCACTGACAGCTATTTTCTGAGATTTGACAGCCAATCAGTCCAAATCCTATCGTGTTGCTTTAGACTGGAGAGAGGATCAATCAAATAAGCAAGCAATTCAAGTCAAAGCTTCCACACAGAACCTTTTATCAACTTTGTAATGCCATCAGATGATAATGAGTGTAGCATTAGCTACACTCTCTCCCTTTACTATTTAAATCTTATTTTGCCCAGGATAAGTGTTAGGTGACATTGTTTCATCTTGCTTCCTGCTTTTGAATATTGGCATCGTGTCGGCTGCTTCCAAGGCTTGTAGAAGTCTCCTCATTTCAGGACTGATTGAAAGACTCAGTTTAAAATAACTGCATCTGCTGGATTGGATGTGCTTTTGACTCTGGATAACTAACATGATCCCAAGCAATTCCAGTGACCACCCCTGATGCCACCCTATTCTTAAAGCTAAGCTAAGTGAATTGCATGAACCAGTTGTGCCCAGGACTAAAAAATAGGCCCTGACTCTGTTTAATGTATTGCCCATAAATCTAAGTGTTCTTTTGGGTATCATCCAAACTGCAGTTAACAGCATCCACAACAGCCTGGTGATTAAGTGCTTGTAGCTGGACTTGGTCAGGAGTGTCACCCAGAGTACTACTAAGATTTTAGATCTCTTCTGCTGCTGTTTCCACCAACCCTTGTTCAGTCCCTGGAATCTTTTTTTGTTGTTGTTGTTAGAAATGCCACCAGAAGCTCTGGCATTTCATTTGGAGGTGCATCCCTACAGCCTCTCTGAGAATCAGGGCAGGCAAGAATCGGATGGGTGTAGTTGCAAACACACAAAAACAGCTGTGTTTATATGTGGGTAGGGTGGTGACAGTTCATCTTTAAGGGTGAGAATGGGATATGCACCCATATGGTTTCACAGGGGTTCCTGCAAAGCCTACCGCCTTCTGTGGGCCAGCATAAGTCTGAATTTTTAGTACGAAATTCAGACCGCATTGAGAATATGCTTCGTTTGCATGAGAAAAGCAAGTTAACTCATGTCACCCAGAAATGCTGACTAAGGTGTGAAAATTGAGAGTTAAATACTTTCTTATCAGCATATTGTGCAAATCTGAAACATGAGCCTCTGGCAGAGATCTGCTTTTGGTTATTTTTTAAATCTTCATTCACTGAAAGCCAAAGTGCTTGTAGAGCCGTCTTCTTGGCAGTAAAGCTTGCAACATGGTGCTTGGCAGGAACTGAAGTACCAAGAGTGATAACTGGAACAACCAGATGTGTAAACAGGATTTTGATCTGGTCTCACCCAGCTTGATGTTAATGCTATTTGAGGGTTGAAATGTAACTTCTGTTGTTTAGATGAGTTTGTGAATCTGTCATAATCTCACTTCCCTACGCATTACATACAACACACACAATACAGAATGGTGGGAATAGCTGCGTTGAGAAACAGTTCTTGTCCTGCAGAATATAATCTTTTAGACAGCTCTAAATGTAATTAAAAGCAGAAGTTTTGTGGGGAGCAGGCTGCAAAACTGCTGGGGCAATCTGTAGAAAGAGAAAAGCAGTTGAAGAGTTCCATGAGAAGCAGAAGTGAATGTATTATTTCCTGTATTCAGCAAGGGAAAATGTCTGAAGGAGAGATCTTACAGACACGTGCTATCCTTATTCAGTGATCCCTACATTTTTCAGTTAACTTTTCCCCTTATTTGAATATTTATCATAAATGCAAGTAAGAAAAATGGGTTGAAGCTGACAGGGAAAAGACAATTGCACATACTGCAGTGGGTTTTGCAAGACTCACAGAGAATATCTGTCAGGGAAGCATGAAGGGTGGACAGAATTAAGTTTTCTTGCTTTAGAGTGTAATAAGATTTCATCACATTACGCCTATCTGACATGGGCTGTTTTTTGTGAGCTCTTTGGAGTTTGCAGACCACCTGTTGAGAAGCATTAGCTTAATTTGAGAAAAATAGTGTCATATGAGCTACATTTTCAAGAAGAAGTGACCATATTGCATATTCAAGATGAGTGGCAATGGAAAGGTACGAGTATGTAGCTGGTGATATCCAAAATCTGTGCACTAGTGGGTGAACAAACCACAGACTGTGCCAGCAACTTTGGATACTGCAGATGTCATTTTGATAAACACAGTTCTCTTTTGCTCCTGTATGTGCCATGCAGTATCTTATCCTTTCGATTGGCATAGGTCCCACAGGCTTAGCAACCACACATTTGTTGGTAAAGGAAATAATTTACTATTATAAATGATCTCTACCAGTGAGCTAGTGGAAATTACTTCAGTGAAAAGTACTTCAGGAGAAATCCCAGCCCAAGTGAAGTTCCTCCTTACCTCAGTAAGGCCAGGATTTTGTCCTGCACCTCTGTGTTAATGTGCTCCTGTAAAGAAGTTAACCATTCTGAAGTCTGTCCAGCTTTCCCTCCAAGCGATGTCAGTGGAAGCAGGGTGTGCAAAAGTCTGCCAGACCTTGTTGGAACTGTATTTTCTTATAAATCTAGATATTTTTCTGAGTCAAACAAACTATAGTTGCATGTACGGTTCATACTGAAACTCTCCAGGGGAACTAGCTGTGTTTCTAGACATGAATTAAGGGAGAGAGCATGGGAAAGACCAGCACAGCCTGGGGCCCTTAGAGAGGAGAAAGTAAAACAAAGTGATCTCTTTCTCTCCAAATCATAAACTTCACATGGCACACACAGTACATGTAAGCACAACCCAACAGCCCTCTCCGGCTGTCACATTTTACTCTGCCTGTGTGGTTAGCAAAGATGCCAAGAGAATACAAGCAGGCACCACTTAGTTTTTTCTTCTGCATGTGAGAGGACTCTTGCCTGTCACACAGGGAGAGACATCTCTGCAAGAGGAATGTACATGGCAGAGTAGAAGTCAGAGCACTTTGCAGGGACATTATGACTTCTGTCTTGCTTTGTCACAGAGCCACAGAGTTAGGAAGGGGCCTCCGGAGGGCTCTAGTCCAAACCCCTGCTCAGGGCAGGGCTAGTTATATCAGGTTGCTCAAGGCCATGTCCAGTTAAGTTTCAAATATCTCCAGGGATGGGAATCTCACAGCTTCTCTGGGGTCATATTCCCTTGTTTGACACCCTCACAGTGAAAAATTCTTCCACATAGTGAATAAGAATCTCCCATGTTGCAGCTTATGGCTATTGCCTGTTACTCCTCCAGGAATGGTTTACCTACTTCATGTCCACACCTTCTCATTAGGTAGCTGCAGACAGCAGGAAGATTCCCCTTGAGCCATTTCTTCTTAAGTTTGATCTAATCCGGCTGTCGGGCCTCTCGTCATATGCCAAGTGCTCTAGCCCCCAACCATCTCGGTAGCTCTTGGCTGGACTCACTCCAGTGCATGAGTGAAGATCCAAGTGCAGAGCATGCTAGCCACCGAGTAGGAAAGAGGCTTGGGCACTGTGCAGATGGGCCAGGTAAAAGCTCAGTGGTAGGGAGCCAGGTTCACTTAGTGACTCAGGCTCAGCGTAAGAGACTTAATGCATCCCTGACACTTCTTGTCATTTTAGAAGAACCTGCTAGCTACATTTAGTTTCTGAAGAGAAGAAAGAAAATGTCAGGATGGAAAGGCGGAAAAAGATTGGCCATTGGGATTGTGTAATACATCTCCAGCCCATTTCTGTATCCTTCTACAGTGTAGATAAAGTAATGACTGGACAGACACCTGAAGGAATGGGGAACCTGTCACACATCCCTGCAGTTCGCTTTAATTAGTCATCTCACATGTAGAAAATGATTATCTTGTTTGCAATTAGCATTGGCCTTTGCCCCAGCTTCTCCATATTTCCTCCTAATCTCCCTTTAATTCTGCTAGTATCAGACACCACACCTCCAGAAACTGGGGAATTAAATGGGGCTGCAAGCGAAGGGCTGGATGGAGTCTGCAGGCAGGCTGTTCCCAGTTCAAGTGGAAATGCTCTGCAAGAGCTGCTCTGCCTGTGGGTGTGACTGCCTGCTGCAAACAGCCTTCCCCGCACTGTGCCCATGCCCTGAAACTACCAGCTCTGAGACAGCCTTTCTTCTAGCCCACTTTTCCTGTGCAAAACCACAGAGATTGTTTTCTAATGACTATGGGCACTTCTCATTTAAATGTTTTGGGGACAACTAGACTTTGAACTTTCAGAATAAGAAGGTACTTTAAAATGGAGAGCATGTGTTTCCAACTAGCACATTGAGAAATGACTACAAAATAAGAGGTCAGAGCTTTGTGGCCCACGCCAGAAACAACAGTCTAGCAATGAGGCATTAGGAGAAAACGTCAATATGGCCACATTAACCGTCAGTAGGGGAGTTTGTTGTAGTTACCACTAAGTCATATGAAACTTCTTGGGCAAGGATTGTCTTACACCTCAAGAGATTTTTACTTCATGCTTAGCCTTGCAAGGCCTATTTTAAACATAGGCTATAAAAATTATCGCTATCAATGAAACATGGAAATGTAGATTAGGATTCCACCCACTCCACTTTAAGTGTCAGGAGTGGAAGTAATGATGACATTCGTGTCTACCACTGAGTAATGTGCCTCTGCCCAGTACAGTCAAAAGGAGTTTTGGCAATACAGTCAGTGGAGCCATCTCGTCTTAAAGCAGATTTGTTCCGACCTGCCTTTGATCATTGCTCTTCACTGACTGTATTGCCTACCTCTCCCAATAACAGTAGACATAAACACCCACCCTAGAGATGCTCTAAGTCCACTGAACTGATTTTATAGTCAATGGGCTATAGTCATTGGCTTCCTGTAAGAAGGTTTCAACACTGTGACCAAGGGGTAGTTATTAGTTGCAACTTTGTTATTGGTGAGTTTTCTCTTTAATCTTAGCTTTAAGAGGATGTTTTGGCCTTGCAGTCATGTCCCTGGACTTCTGTACAGTGTATCACACTCAATTTCCCTTCATTTCCTACAGAGGAAGCAAATAATGGATACTTAACACTTCTTTACCCAAACCAGGAGGAGACCCAATGTAGTAATAAATGTGCCCCCTTAAGATTTTTGATCCCCTGTAAACAGAAATCTTTGTGGAGACTCGAACACCACATCCCGAGGGAGTGCAGAGGAACTAATGGATGCAAATTAGGGATCACAGAGGTCACAGGGCTGCCTCACATATACTAATCAGTTGGATGCAGTATAGCCTCTGAACTAACAAGCCCTGGCTCTACCCTGACTACCCTGCACCCGAAGCCAGGGCAGTCATCAGATGCTTCAGTGCTTTAGGAGAAGTGTCAGTATAGTGTCTCTTCTTTTGATTATAGGATGATTTTTTTAAAAAAAATCTCATCAAAGATATGCTTGCACCTAGTGGATGTCCCTGTCCCATCTTTGCTACAGCCATATCAACAGGCATCTGCTCAGGCCAAGCCAAACTGGCTGTCTCATACACTTCCACCCCAGGGTTATCATGTAGGGTTAGATCTACTTTTGTTGGTGTTGGCAGGTAACATACTGATTAACAACAGTTACATTTCAAGTATCTTTTCCTGCTGAACACTGCCCAACAGAGTAGGAGAGCGCATTTCTTGCAGTGCAATGCACCACCACCTACAGAGTTAGTCTGATGTCAGCTTGCTGCTACTTCTGCTGCTCTTCCGATAAGGGCCTATTTGACAGCCTTTAAAATTCTCTTTTATTTCTTCTTAAAATAAAAAATAATTTTCAGTGAAGTACATGTAACAGAAGAGTCTAGACTTCTATTCGAAACTACCACCACCTCTGCAGTAATACAAGTCTCGCAAAACCAAATAGTGACATAATCCCAAAGTGTTTGTGTTGGTGAGGTTTCTCAGTATTGTTCCATAGCAGATGCCGGATCTCTCTCTAACATTCTTTTTTGCCTTTTCACGTTCCCTCTAGCCAGAAAATTCAGCATGACAGAAGCATTCCCAGAAGCAACGACTGAGTTCACTTATGATGACTATGCTTTTCTCTGTGATAAAATCGATATCCAGGAATTTGGGAAAGTATTTCTGCCAATATTTTACATTGCAGTGTTTGCCCTTGGCCTCACAGGGAATCTACTGGTGGTTTTTGCTGTTGTGAAAGAAGGCAGTAAAAAGAGCATCACTGACATTTATCTCCTGAACTTGGCAGTCTCAGACCTTCTCTTTGTGATCTCCCTTCCCTTCTGGGCTTCCAATGTGGTGCGTGGATGGACCCTTGGGACTATTCCATGCAAAGCTGTTTCTTCGCTGTATTATATCGGTTTCTTTGGGGGCATGTTTTTTATCACTATTATCAGTATTGACAGATACCTGGCTATTGTCCGGGCAACATATTCTCTGAAATCCCGAAGAATGAGCCATGGCTTTCTTATAGCTTGTGGAGTATGGGCAGTGGCAATTTTAGCTTCAGTGCCACATTTTATATTCACCCAAAAGCTAGAAAGTGACTGCATTTCTGTGTACCCTGATGAGCTTAAGAATATCTGGATGGTGTTCTGCAATGTGGAATTGAACACCATTGGTTTTTTTATCCCAGTCTGTATCATGTGCTATTGCTACTTTGGGATCATCAAAACCCTGCTGTCCTGCAAAAATCAGAAAAAAACACGAGCCATAAAACTGATCTTGGTTGTGGTGATTGTGTTTTTTCTGTTTTGGGCCCCTTACAATGTGCTGATTTTTCTAGAAACTTTAAAGCACTATGAGTTATTTGTAAGTTGCAACCAAATTAAATCACTGGACTATGCAATGCATCTGACTGAAACTGTTGCATTCAGTCACTGTTGTCTCAATCCTGTTATCTATGCTTTTGCTGGGGAAAAATTCAGGAAATACTTTTATCATGTCTGCTTAAAGTACTGTCCATTCATGTGTTTCTGTGGGCCTTGCAACCGCTACCAGGTCCGTTCTTCAACCAGTTATGCAGAAAGCATCATGAACAGCAACATAACCTTAAATACCAATGACCAGGATGGCTCTGTCTTCCTCTGAAAAGCTCTGTGAAGAAGAAATCTATGTAAATATGTCTTCCATAGGGCTGGCAGCCACTGGGAGATTGCCATTACCCATGTGGAAAGACTTATGACTTCAGTGAATTACTGGCATGGTTCTTGTTAAGTATTAAATATTCTAAAATAGTAAATATTTTAAAAACAAAAGCAGTACAATATGTCAAGGCTGAGTATAGAATTGAATTGAGAGAGGAAGAGGGAAAGCAGAAGGAAAAAACAGCAGTCTATTCCTAGAACAGAAGATGGAGAAGAATTTAATAATTGAGGATAGCGAAGCCGTTAAACAATTTTATCATGTAAGTGTGTGTGTGTGTGTGTGCGCGCGCGTGTATCCACATGTGGTGCAAATGTACATGGATGTAAACCCTTCCTTAAGTAAAGATGGTAGCTGACTGTTAGTAGGGGGGGATTTTTTTTTTTATGTTATATATTGACTTATATGCATATGAAAGTGATTTGGGGGCTACTGATTGCAACAAATGTTTTACCTGTGCTTTCATACCTAATAAAATGTCTGGTGTTAAAGAAGAGTTCTTTCTGAATATGTGTTTAATGCCAACAGTACACTTAGTGTTGTACAACTTGCAGCAATCAGAGCAAGAACTCTTCTTAAGGATTTGGGACCTGACCTAGAGCTGATCCAAACTGACAGGTGTCCCTGAGGACACATTTGCCATCTGCACTCCGCAGCCTCCAGGGATCCTTTTTACTCTTGCAATGACAATCACTTTGGTGGGAAAATGTCAATCAGACAAGACAACCGAGAGTCTTTTCCCAAGGCATCCCTGGAAAGGTCCTGCCATTATCTGTTACAAGGGCAAATGAGATTTTGTAGGCATTGCGGATTAGAGGTAAATAAATGGAAAACGTACAGTTCCCATCTACAAAGCTGAGATCATCTCTACAAAGAAGAATCAGGGACCAAACTTATAAAATGAGTCCATGTAGATGCAACCCTATTTCTATACAGAAAAATCATTGATGGAACTGGCAAATATATCAAATCCAAATAAACACTCTCACTTTCTGAACAATACAAAAGAGTTGTTCCAGCAAATACTAGTAGAAGGATTAGGCCGTAGCATTCTGGACCTCACTACCACCATGTTTCTAAGGTGAGCCTCTCTACTGAGTATTTTTCTGTATACAATAATTCAACCAATCTTAAATATTCCAATTTTTCGCTTCTGAACATTCAGCACAGTCTACAGCATAATGGATCTTCTTCATTAAATACCTTATATTAGGTGTGAAAATATTATATACGCTCAGCCTTCAACATTTCAAATATAAGCAGACGTTCAGACTACAGACCTCTTGATTAAGATCAAGTGTAGTATGGGTGTCACCTGACATTAAATTACTTTTCGAAATTCAGTCAGCCTAAGCAAGTCAGATAAGACAACTCTCTCCTCTCCCCCACCCCCAAGCAAGTGATTCCCTGCCTGAGGATGGTATTTTTAGGAACTGCTAAGATGTGCAGAAAGAAAGAGGAAGGCATTTTGAGTCAAAACAAGAAGTCATTTGCACGAACTCACCCTGAGTAGGGTATATTGCTGGTTGAGCAATGCAATCTCACTCAGCTTATTTTATCTTCCTTTTATTTTTCAGACCATGGTGAGTTACTGAGTAGAAAGAATGTAGAGCACCTTTAAATATGACCCGTGTGTCACTGCCAGAACTAACCAAACCCAGAGCTTTCTGCTGACTATCTAGGAAAAAAGAGCATTTCCGTGACTAGACCCAGTGGTT
The DNA here is from genome assembly GCA_003342895.1 of Casuarius casuarius. NCBI lineage: Eukaryota > Metazoa > Chordata > Aves > Casuariiformes > Casuariidae > Casuarius > Casuarius casuarius. The sequence continues at coordinate 7,194 of PTFA01000875.1, read as the reverse complement.
TCACAGGAATCCTACCACTCACCAGCAAAGGCACCAGCCCTGTAACAGTGGATGTGTCTTCCTGTAGCAATATTAAAAAGGTGCCATTCTGTCAAGAATTAGAGTACATATGCCTTCCAGATGTGTCCTCATCTGGCAGCACAGCCTGGCTACTGTGAGTCACAACCGTCTTGACAGGCCTGGGCCCTCTGTAAGCCGCATTGTGCAAAAACCGCATCTGCAAAAATCCTTCATTTGCAAGTCAAGTGCTCTTCCTGAGAACTTTCCTTTTTTCCGTCTTCCACATTGTGTAATGGGAAACTTTCAAGGATTATCAGGATGCTATGTATTTGGGAGTCCTTATATAGAATTTGTTATTTATGTATAAGATCTCATTGCTCAATTTTTGAACACTTGCATGGGATTAAAAACTTCAGGGGGGTTTCCAGGCATTGGTCTCTGCAGCCGGCAGCTGGTTTGTACTGAATTGTCAGAGATGCCTCCTTATAGCAGAAGTGGTAAGTCTGTGAAAACCCATTAAAAAAACAAAATCACCATTTTTGCTTTGTTTGCATTAGCAGGAAGAGTCTTGTTGTAATTGTCCCTTAAAACTCTTCAGCCCCCCCAAGAACCGTGTCAGCTCTCAGAGGGTAATCAGTAACAGTTTGCCAGCTTGGGTTCAGCTGCAACTGAGATGGGCACCGCTGCTCCTTGCTGTACTGCACCCTGTGAGCATGCCGGGGTGGGGGGGCTGCAACTCCACAGCACATCTGTCATGATCTGTGACAGTTAATATTGTATGGTTCCCTGGCTTTCTGCTCATTTTATACATTATACTCTTTGAGGTATTCTTTGAGCCATTCAAGCCTAACTGAAGGCCCATTGGTGTCTCTTTAAGCCTCTCCACTGGACGTCCAGTCAACTGAAGCCTTTATTCAAAGATATCACTTCTCTTTCAAAAACTCTGCAGCGGGATACTGGTGTTTTCTAACTCCTTAGTTATTTTACAATAGAGATTCTTTTTTTTCCCCATATATAGCACTAAAACTGCATCCCTAGACTGAATCAACATGTCCCAGAGGACCAGCAGCATCCAATCCTTGCCCATTATACATAAGAAATTAAGCCAATCCATCAGGTGGGATGTATACCCTTTCCAGCTGCCAGAAATTAAGGATGGCTTCTTGCTCCTGGTATAGCTCTCTAAACTCTGCTACTTCAGTGTCAGGACTGTCAAAGCCCTACCAGCTATACAGGCAGAAAGGTTTCAAACTGTAAGTTCTTCTGGCATTAAGGGACATTACATGGAGCTGCACGTATGTCCTGCCATAAAGACTTGCCACAACAGAATAGAGTCAATACAGGAGTCCTGGGGAGGAAGTGTTGGCCCCTATGAGCAGCCAGTATCTCACCTATGAGACTGGGAAAGAGGCTGTAGACTCAAGGCATATTTGTCTTCCACTCCTTTTCTAAGTGCTGTGTTGTCATCAGTGAACTATATGGCGGTGCAATCTCCTTTCCAGTGACAGGAGACACACAGCTAACTTCATCCAGGTAAGTTATGTCATGACTCTTTAACTCTTCTGATTCCTTGGGTGCCTCTGAGCATTGAGGCGTTGCAAAGTATATTACAAATATTCCTAAGCCATTTTTGTTTTGAACACTAGAAGGGCAGTGGGAGCCAATGCACTTTCCAGAGACTTGGCTTCCGAAAAAAGAAAAATTACCTTTGTTTCCCGCATCCCAACCCCACAGCATAGACAGAAACAGCCACTTCACATGCATCATTTCTAGTCTGTATAAAGGCAACAATTACTAAACTGAGCAAGAATTAGGGCGGCAAAATGTCTGTTAGAATTATGTTTGTCTGAAACTCAGGTTCTTGATACCGTAAGTCTTTTACAGAAAGACACTTTCCATGGCAGGTTCTAATCTTTTGTAAGAAAAATGAAGTCACCGAATCATGGAATAATTCAAGCTGGATGGTACCTCAGGAGCTCTCTAGTCCAACCTCCTGCTCAAAGCAGGGTCAGCTCTGAACCTAGACTAGGTTGCTCAGGGTACTTTAGTCCATTGTTCTTGAAAATCTCCATGGGTGGAGACAGCAAAACCTCTCCGGGCAACCTGCTCCAGTGCTTGACTGTACTGATGGTGAATTTTTTTTCTCTATATGTAGTTGGGACCTCTCATTTCTCTTGTCCGCCCACTGTGCACCACTGTGAAGGTCCTGGCTCTGTCTTCTAGACAAGCTTCTTATAGGTATTGGAAGTCTGCTGTTATGCCCCTGTTAATGCTGTTGGCCTCTGTCACTGCCAGAGCATGCTGCAGGCTCATGCTCAGCTGCTGAGCTGCTAAGGCCCTCGCTGGGCCTTTTCCACAGAGCTGCTCCCCAGCCAGGCAGTCCCTAGCCTATATCATTGCACCGAGTTATTCCTTCCCAAGTGCAGGAATTTGCATTTGTTCTTGCTGAATTTCATCAGTGCAGTTTTCCTCTCCATCCCTCCGTTTTCAGCTGAAAAGGAATATAACCTCCTAAAATTGCAGTGTTTGACTCACAAAAATCAGAACATGTTCTGAAGTTGTTTCCAGTCCACTGAAGAAGAGACGACAGTTCCTCCCAGGAACTATAATCTGACCAGGGAGCCCAGCCTGTGGATGAGAATGGGAATGTGACACACATTGTGCTCACAAGGCATTGCAACAGCCTTGGGCTAGCCTGGTTTTACTGTTCTCTGAAAACTCAAAGGTTTCTCTGATATAAAAATACACTCTAGTAAGCTACAATTTACTCACAAAATGTGTGCACACACACACACAAGCACACCCTTCTTAACATTTATTTGATGAGTAGTATTTGGTTATCTGAAAAGTGAGGTCAAGTATTTTCTGGATTTGGTTGGGGTTTGGGGATTTTGAGGGGTGGTTAGCTACCTTTGCATCCTTTTCTTCATTATCAAAACTTATTTTCCTGTTTCAAAATCACACTGACACTTACATAAATCTTTTCCCAGCTGAGTTTCAGTTTGAGTAACTAATAAGATCTGAATCCAGATTTTCTCCGCAGGCTGGTACCTATACTTTATGTTCCACTTATGAATAGAATGAGCAAGAGACATTTTAGCAAACTGCTTGCAGAGAGATGTAAGGATATTGGTATCCTTTTCAGAGTCACTGCTAATCCCACTCATTCAAATAACACATCATAGTCCCAAAATCATGGCATTTATGTTTCCTTGTTTTTAAGCAAACATGGCAGCTTTGAATTCTTTTCGTTGACCTCCTGGGGTTTTTGATTTGTACAGCAAACTTTCAGGATTTTGAAAGAAGTGGATCAGAGCATCATACTGGGCTTGGAAACTGCTCAGTGGTGAAAACTGTAGTTTTCAAAACTGGCATCAGAAGGAGTCGCTATCCGGCTATTTCGTTTTGATTTATAATTTTCTGGGAGTGGATTTGAAGTCCTGGGTCAGTCTTGTCTAAAGTTTCAAGGTTATATTTCATAGAGAAACTCTTTATAAATGCACTGGTTATTAGTTAAGTTCTGTCATTTCCACTTTGTCTCTATCACTTTGCAAGGTGCCATACTGCTGTCTTGCAGGTAATATAAAACCATTGCCCTGGCAGGACACTGCGTTGCCAAAAAAGGTACAAGTCCCATCTATGCAAGTCCCAAGTCCTGCTAATCATTAAAGAACATACAGAAGTTTTTCAAAGAAAAACTCAGTTACTGGCTTTATTCAGGTCGAATTCTAATTCAGGAAGCTGCCCTGACTCTACCCATATTTGCTTTTGCAATTCCTAGCTCATGATAACATCTTCATTCTGCAGTGATTGCCTGAAGTATTGTGCTATGTTTTGCCAAAGGCCATTTACATACCACTCCTGAAATGGCCGCATTTCAGTACTGAATGAAGTATTTTCTGTATTAAGGACTTACTCAGTCCTGCTCTAAGGATTCACTGTTTGCATTTCAATTTATTAAGCTCTATGGCATCTGGAACTCTAATGAAAACCCATGACTTCTAAAGTCAGTATTCAGAGATTCAGATCTAGTAATTGAAGATAAAATTAAGAACAATTTAGAACTATTAAAAGATAGCTTCTGACACTTGTCACATATATACAACTTCTGCTGACTTCATGCAATTGATAATAATAAGCTCCTAATTCACTTGGTAATTACTTTAAGAGCTTGGTTTTAAACATAGACACACCCAAGCCTCAAAACTTGGTTTTTGCAGACTTAACGTTAACCCATTGTTTTCAATGTGGAAAAAAATCCACCAACTGCTCCTGTATACTTTTGTTTGTTACATTAATTTTCAAGACACAAATACCAACAGTTATACACTGTATTTACCATTCCTCTCCCTGCAGAAAATACTGTAAAATGGCTCCTACTGAACACAAGAAAATGGTTTGCTTATAAAAAAGAAGCTTGAGGTTTGTATTTACCAAATTCCCACCACTGATTCTTTGATCCGCAGGATCAGGATCCTGCAGGAAGCGGGATGCTAACTTTATATCACTGAAGACAGCATTTTAGTGGATGGGATAGAAAATGCAAGCAAGGACTCTAGGAGCAGTTTTCTCACTATACAGGGGTATTATCCACTTACCAACTTCAGTTGTAATGGGGACAGCCTTTTTTCCACCCCATCCAGATTTTAAGTTTCTGATAAGTTGTATGTACTTGTCAGCGCTCTGTATTCAACTCCAGCCCAACAGTCCAGCTACAAACCATTGGGACTGGAACAGAGCTGCAGGCCAGGATATGCAGGCAAGTGCCAGAAGCTGCAGCTCCCTCAAGAAGTTTGCATTTAGGCCATAAATGCTACTTTTTAACATTAAAATTAAACCAGTGGCACCAGGACACAAAGAAACAGCAGCACAGTTTGCGATGACCAAGATTTGCAGGGCACGCTGAAGGGTGCTGATGAAGATAATAAAGCAGAACAGTAGATGGCTCCATACTTCTACTGACAAGATAGTTTACTCAAGTGACAGGGATATGCTGCTATTTCTATGTGCAATTTCTTTTGCCTGTGACTTTACCAAAACAGCTCCTTATATATAAACTACTTGAAGCCGAAGCCAAAGCCAAAACTTCAACTATTTTTCAGGGCTCCAAGCAGGTAGGAACAGATTAGAAGGAAATTGTTTCTCTAAGAGGCAGCTGGAGCAGGCTCCTATATCACCTTCATCTGCAGCCCTTCACCATCCCCTTTGCCTTGGGCAATTGCTGAGCAACGTACACCTCCGCATGGCCATAGCTGGAGCACAAGGAAATGAAGAGCATTCCCCACTGGAAAGGCTTCAATACTTCTAATGGCCTAAAAACACTCAGGAGTGGGGAATCAGGTAAGAGTATACCGGAATTGGTTCTTTGGCATTTCCTAGGGACCTCATGGTACAGACAGAGGACCTTCACCAACACATGGTCTTTGCCCAAGAGGAAAGGTGTCTGAGAAGGCTGAAAGCTGAGTTTGTCTGTTTTGCACCACAGCAGTATTAGAGTTGACAAAAACCTGTCTAGGACATGATCTCCTCAGTGGCTTCCAAGCCCATCTCCAGCCAAACTTTTCTTAATTTTAGCCCTTCTTCCCCTTGGAGGCCCAGTTCAGAAAATGGGTATCCTCATACTGCAGTCAGCTGATTTTTTTCTAAGGGAATGCTCATTTGAATCATTAAGGATCATCATGACTTGGCCCCTTGCTTTCCTCCTGGTAGCTCAGGTTTCACAGTGTACGTGAAGGACAAAATACAGGCTACCATAAAAATGGTACTGAAAGCATGGGCCAAAGTTTACAAGTTGAGAAAGATTCAAAAAAAGCAGCTGTAGGCAATGGCATACACCTTTTGATACAAGGCTAAAGGCTCCCGGCACCAAGTATTTCCAGCATTACCATAACCTCTTACTGTCCCTGTAATCACCATTGCTTATGCCAGCAGCCTCTGCCCTAATCTCCTTCCATTCCTTCTGCCCATCCCTAGTCTCACTACTCTCTTTGCATTTCCACCAGGTGGTGCCATTAAACTCTACTTGGCTTTAGAGTCATTCCTTGCCAAGCAGAACACCAGGCTGTCGAGAGTCAAGCAATCAGAGTCGTTGATGAACAAGTACAAGTACAAAATTTAATTGCTACATCCTAAAACTGGAAGAAACATCAATTTCTTCCATTTTTTATTTTATTGGCATGTTGTTATTGAATAATAAGATGTTCAACTACAAGAGGTTTCACCAATGATTCACAAAATACATCAGAATATCCTGTGAATCACAAAGCTGAGAGAAGTTCCATTGAAAACTAATAATACTCATTCAGCACATTTTCTTTGTTCCTATCGCAATTTTATTTCTGTACCCTGAGTGGTTTCCCCAGCTACTAAAAGTGAACTGAGTGTTACATATGTTGCCTAACAGCTTGTCTTGAACAGGACTCATGGCGAAATGGCTTTTACTATGTAATAACAGAGTGCCTTGGTCTCAACAAACACAGAAAGAAGAACATTACAGGAATTGATAATAGCAATTGTTGGTTCTTTCTCAGTCTTGGTCCTGTGCAAATACTTTGTTTTTCTATATTCATGTTACAACTGTTGTCCTATGAACATGGCAGGAGAGACTCTGAAGATACTTGTTATATAGATGTTTAGAATAAGGCCAGTCCTTTAATAAGCTTTTGAAGACTACCAACAGACTATTAACTTGAGGACACTACCACAAAGCAGACCAAAACCATTTATGCCAGAATGCCATCATCCTTTTGTATCTAAATTCATTAAAATGTACATTAAACAAACTGACCCGCAGAGACTCTGCTATTCACTGCTGCCTTGCCTTTTCTTCCTTTGGGGTGACCAGACTCTAAAAGGGACATCATGGTGATGGTTGTGAAACGTAAACAAAAAAATTGTATCTCCGGTGTCAACTGCTCTTCAGAGTGGAAACAGTGCAAATTTATCATCTTCCTGTACAAATAGTTTGGGAACATTTGATACGTCACTGAATGATACAAAGAAAGTTCCTTATAGTGTCAGTTCACATTTAAGAATACAACTCATGTTTTTTGCATCAGTGATTTTTATTTTAAGTAAAATTCAGCATAAACAAAGACTGTTTCTGTCATGCTTAAGATTTAAAGTTTCAGTTCTTTTTTATGAGGAGTTCTGAATATAGCAGATTTGCAAGCACTGCATGTGGAAAGAAGGCAA
>PTFA01000874.1:15928-32203 GCA_003342895.1 Casuarius casuarius | reverse complement strand
CCTTGGGGGTTAGCAGCTGACACTAGTGACTGGGACCGAGGGGATCATTCTGTCCTGTGGTCAACAATGCCAGATAGCATACCTTGGTGTATAGAGCGACCTTCCAAGTTTGGCTCAAATTGTGAAAGTGCAGTGTAAAAATGATACCTACCCTGGAGACCCTCGAACAGTGAACTTCAGCAAAAACTGTGGTACCAATTGCACCTGGGGAAATGGACTTGGATGTGCATTTCATTCCTGTGCATGGTACGTCTCTAACGATCCCAGAGGATCTCCATGGAAATCCCTGACCTTGTGGATATTCCCAGAGGAAACTCGTACCTGGAACTGTTTAATTAATTTTGATACCACTTCACCCCAAGACCATTACCTTCTACGTTATCCTCCAATTGCACGAGCTGTAACCTTAGTGGTCTCTGGCCCACTACTAATACCCAATTGTAACGTTGCGGTTGTCCCTGCCCGAAAGAGTATGTGTTTTTAGTCTGTTTGTGATTTTGGTGTGTCTGTTTTCAGTGTGTGTGTTTTCAGTCCGCATGTGTGTTTTTCAGTCTGTGTACGTGAGTTTTCTGTTTGTGTGCATGTTTACAGTGTGTGCATTTTCAGTGTCTTCATTGTGTGTTTTTCAGCATGTGTGTGTTTTCAGTGCATTTCAAGTGTGTATGTGGTTTTCAGTGTGTGTGGTTTTCAGTGTGTGTGGTTTTGTGTTTTCAGTGTCTGTGGTTTCAGTGTGCGTGTGGTTTTAGTCTCTGTGTTTTCATAGTGTCTGTGTTTTCAGTGTGTGTCTGTGTTTTCAGTGTGTCTGTTTTTTCAGTGTGTTTTCAGTGTTTTTTCTGTGATTGTTTTCAGTCTGTTTCCTGTGTGTGTTTTCAGTGTATGTGTGCATTGTAAGTGTGTTTTCAGTGTGTGTATCTTTCAGTGTCTGTTCTCAGTGTGCGTCTTTTCAGTGCACGTTTTCAGTGTGTGTGGTTTCATTGTGTGTGTGTGGTATCAGTGTGTGGTATCAGTGTGTGTGCGTTTGCAGTGTGTGTGTGTTTTTCAGTGTGTATTGTGTGTATGTTTTCAATGTGTGTGTGTTTTTCAGTGGGTGAGTTTTCACACGGTGTGTGTTTTTTCAGTGTGTGTGTGTGTGTGTTCGTTTTCTGTGTGTTCGTTTTCTGTGTTCGTTTTCTGTGTGTGTGTGTTTTTCAGTTTGTGTGTGTCTGTCTGTTTTCAGGGTATATGTTTCCAGGGTGTGTGTGTGTTTTTTTACTGTGTGTGTTTTCACTGTGTTTGTGTTTTCAGTGTGTGTGTGTATTTTTTAGTCTGTGTTTTTAGTCTGTGTTTGTGCTTTCAGAGTGTGTTTTTCAGTGTGTGTGCTTTTCAGTGTGTGTGCTTTTCGGTGTGGGTGTGTTTTCAGTGTGCGGGTGTGTTTTCAGTGTGTGTTCACTGTGTGTGTGTGTTCACTGTCTGTTTTCAGTGTGTTTCCAGAGTTTGTGTTTTCATTGTGTGTTTTTTCCTGTCTGTGTTTGCAGTGTGTGTTTTTCAGTGTGTGTGCATTTTTAGTCTTTGATTACAGTGTGTTTTCAGTATGTGCATGTGTTTTCTGTGTGTGTGTGTGTGTGTGTGTGTGTGTGTGTGGTTTTAGTGTATGTTTTCCAGTGTGTGTTTTCAGTGTGTATGTGCTTGTTTTCAGTCTCTGTGTGCTTTTTTCAGTGTGTTTTCAGTGTGTTTCTTTTTCAGTGTGTGTGTTTCAGCCTGTGTTCTCCGAGTGTATGTGTTTTTCAGTGTGTGTGTTTTTAGTGTGTCTGTGTGTTTTTTCAGTGTGTCAGTGTGTGTCGCGGGACGACCAACTATCTTTACAGTCCCGGACCGTGAGGGTTTCGTGCAGCGTGAGGGCGGGGAGGAGAGGAGGAGGAGATTTACTGCATGACTCCACAACTTATTTTTAAAGATCTAAATTTACTACACAAGTTACAACAGTACAAAGCAACAATTCTTATCAAGAGAAACTGGCTTTGGTCCACGGGGAGCTTCACTCTCTGCCTCCATTTCCTGAACTAAGGTTAGAGTCAGTCCGCAATGATTAACACTGCCCCAGCAGTGAAAGCTGATGTTATCTCCCAAGGTCCTGAGGAGGAGGAGATAGTCCAGACCACCCTAATTAACACTGCCCCAGCAGTGAGAGGAGGCTTTGTTTCCCAGGGCCCTGGCACCCAAGCAGGCCTTATCTCAAAGCCTTGACATCCTCCCTTTTGGAGTGTGAAGCACAGGAATGCAGACTGCTTGTAACTGGCACCAGATGGCGGGGGGAAGCTGGGAGCATCCCCCCACATTCCCACCCCTCGACTCCATCGACACCTTCCATACTGTGTAGTGGTGGTGAGAACACCTCTCACTTACACAGGGGTATAGATAGTTGTAACAGTGTCACTTTCTAGGGTTTCAGGTACGTGGCCTGTTGATTTTAGGCACACACATTTAATTTGTAATACTGAACGTTCAGTAATACGACAAATACATCCAAAAGCAATGCAAATTGCAATAGATAATAGCAACACAGAGAATATAAATTGCAGTAAGCTATTCAGCCATCCTTGAAAATTTACTCCTATCCATTCCATTAAGCATCCAAACCAGGAATCATATAGGCTTCCCCGGGTACGGGCTGAATCAGTTGCGACCTTACGCATGCTTTTGATTTGGTTAGAAAGTGGTTCAGTTACATTTGGGATAGATAGATGCAGCATTGTTCTGCTGACATGTTTACATACATGCATACTCCACCATGTCACAATAACATTGGATCTAAGGCTAATCTATTTGCTATAGTCATTTTAGTGGTGGCTTGTAATTGTTCGTTGAGGAGCTCATCTCCCCGAGTGGAAGCATTAGCTAATAGCTCGAGTTGGTCTGACAGCTCCGCTATTGATACACRGTTTCTAGTAATACCATAATACCAAGCAAAAAGTCCCTCAAATACCCATGCTATTTTCTATTTTCTTTTTTATTTGTTCTCCCCGAGAGAGGTCGCGCCAAAGAGGGGTAGGTGCCCATTTGGAATGAACTCCCATGACTAAAGGAGCAGATGGTAGCCCTGGATAGCCGCTTTCAGGACACAAAAGCGGTACTACTAGGGCACATTGGACTCCTCCTAACGAGGCAGGGAGAGCGCTATAAAGATGTTGATTGTTACAAGCCCAGGCCATGCCTTTCGGGGCAGGGACATCAGCAACATTAGAATTGAGTATTGGTAGTGGGCCAGAGACCTTTTTTTTTTACCTAAATCAGGGTAATCACCAATGCAATACAGATACGGAGTATGTGGCATTGAATAGTTAAAACACAATCGACCTTGAAATACAGCCTGTGGAACTGGATGCTCAGATGTATAGAATTATACCTGCCCAGAGGCGAGTACGCAGGGGGCAATCCCCCCTTCCATTACAGAGATCCTAGCAGGGATTGCTAGGGTCGGTTTGGCTTGTACTCTCTCAGGAGATAACGTCCCGAAAGGAGGGGCCTCTTGGACAGGCGATGGCTCTACTGGGAGAGCAAGGGGGGGCGGCTCCTCTGGCTCAGACAGTAGAGGCATGCACTCAAAACATACCTCCTTTACCAAGGTTGCATGTGGGGTACTCATGTTCTTTCTCCTCCCTTAAACCGGGCTTGCAGATAGTGTTTCCGTTTCCACTGTGTTGCAGCTTAGGCCACCCCGACATGGGCCCTGACTGTATCATCCGTCACCCATGCCTGAAGGGGGAGGAGTGTGTGTACAGTCACCGGGTCACGTCCTGTAACTCATTCGGTATCCTGCAAAGCCCACACCACAGCCAAAAGCTGTTTCTCCAGAGGTGTGGCCCCTTGCAGGGAACCTACACCAGGAACGTATAGGTTCCCGCCTTGCGTGGGCACATTGCTGCCACAACCCCCAAGACATCGTATCCCCCATAACTGTTACCTCCAGGTCGAAAGGTTGTCCCTCGTATGGAGTGAATAGCTTGGAATGTTGGACCACCACCTCCTTGCACAAGTGAAAGCCTTGTTGCTGCTGTTTAGTCCATTGCCACTGGCTACTTTTTTTTTTGGTCAAACGCTGTAGTGGCCGCATTAAATATGCTAAGTGGGGTATAAAGGTCCGCCAGAACCCCAAAAGGCCCCCAAAACTTGTAGTTGTTTTACAGCAGTGGTAACAGGGTATTGTTAAATAGTATTGCGCATTTTCTCTGGGATAGCTTTCGTCTGCGCCTCCAGACTATCCCTAAGAATAGCACACTGATGTCCGGCCCCTGTACCTTCTCAGGGTTTACAGCCCACCCCCACTCCTGTAGGGTCTGAGTATCTCTGCCCAGTAACATGTCAATCCCCAAGAGGTACTCACGAATCGGTGCTAATAAAACGGGGGTTACCCTTACAAGTCCCTTCTTGACTCTCGCCTTCCCCCTTCACCCTCCTCGGCCACGGCATTGTCGTTTGTGTATCCTGCCGACTACGCCAAGTGTAAGGGTGAGGCGGGGGCACCGCCTGGACTCCCGGCAGGGACAGATACACAAACACAAGGCATACGATGGTCGATATGGAGCATTTATTACCTCTGCGTCTGAACGGGGAGTCCCCGATGTTTTCCCAATGGAGGCAATAATGGAGCGGGGGATCCCTGGCACCGCTGAGTGTCGGTCCAGGGTGAGGAACACCAGTGGGGGGCACTAGATGAAGTTTTTATGTACCATACACATGTGCAGTAAGCATGTTGAGCTCATTGTTATTCTCGATTCAAAGCCCAGGTGCAGCGCCACCCTGGCACAGGCTCAACTACCTGACTATGGGTCAACATGCCCTGTTGATGCTCCTTTTCCCACGGAACGGTCTGGCTAGCTTCCATCGCCTATCTCCTCGACATTCTTCCGCACTTTCCCATACACACACACACACACACACTGAAAATACAGACAGTGAAAACACACACACACTGAAAAACACACAAGCACACTGTGAAAACACACACACTGAAACGCACACATACCGACAAAAACACACTGAAAAACACACACACACACTGAAAATACAGACAGTGAAAACACACACACACTGAAAAACACACAAGCACACTGTGAAAACACACACACTGAAACGCACACATACCGACAAAAACACACTGAAAAACACACACACACACTGAAAATACAGACAGTGAAAACACACACACACTGAAAAACACACAAGCACACTGTGAAAACACACACACTGAAACGCACACATACCGACAAAAACACACTGAAAAACACACACACACACTGAAAACACACACAGTGCGAAAACACACTAAAACACATACTGAAAACACACACTGAAAACACCCAGACTGAAAAGAAAAGTACACACTGAAAACACGGTGAAAACACTGAAAACACACAGAGACAGAAAAAAAACACACACTGAAAAACACACACACTGGAAACACACAGTGAAAACACACACCCTGAAAACACACCCACACACTGAAAACACACCCACACACTGAAAACACACACACACTGATATCACACAGACACGGTAGTCACAAACAGACTGAAAATACACACAAACTGAAAAACACAGTTTGAGAAAGTGCGGAAGAATGTCGAGGAGATAGGTGATGGAAGCTAGCCAGACTGTTCCATGGGAAAAGGAGCATCAACAGGGCATGTGGACCCATAGTCACGTAGTTGAGCCTGCGCCAGGGTGGCGCTGCACCTGGGCTTTGAGTCAAGAATAACAATGAGCTCAACATGTCTACTGCGCATGTGTATGGTACATAAAAACTTCATCTAGTGCCCCCCCTGCCCCGGGGTTCCTCACCCTGGACCGACGCTCAGCGGTGCCAGGGATACCCCACTCCATTCTTGCCTGCATCGGGAAAACGTCGGGGACTCCCCGTTCAGACGCAGAGGTAATAAATGCTCCATATCGACCATAGTGTGCCTTGTGTTTGTGTATCCGTCCCTGCCAGGAGTCCAGGTGGTGCCCCCGCCTCCCCCTTACGCAGAGTGAAAACACACACACACAGAAAAAACACACAATGAAAACACACACACAGAAAAAACACACAACGAAAACACACACTGAAAACTCACCAACACACACTGAAAACTCACCCATGCACACTGAAAAACACACGCACACTGAAAAACACACGCACACTGAAAAAGAGACACACTGAAAAAGAGACACACTGAAAGGAAACACACACTGAAAACAGATGCACACTGAAAACAGACACACAAAGTGAAAACAGTAATAAGCACACTGAAAACATACACAGACTGAAAAACACACACTGCACTGAAAACACACAACACACTGAAAACACACACACACTCTGAAAACACTCACACAGTGAAAAAGCACATAGACACACTGAAAACACAGACACCCCCTGAAAACACACACTGAAAAGACACGCATTGACAATACACACACAGATCTAGAACACGCATGCTGAAAGACACACACTGAAAACACACACACAGAAAACATGCTGAAAATATAGACACACACTGGAAACGCACACACTGCAAACGCGCACACACACTGAAAACACACATTGAAAACATGCACACACACATTGAAAACACACTGAAAACTGAAAACACTGAAAAGGCACACAGACTGAAAACACACACGATGAAAACAGACACACTCAGAAAAAACACACTGAAAACACACTGAAAAGAGATAAACTGCAAATGCACAAACATACTGAAAACAGAAACACACACACACTGAAAACACTGAAAAAGAAACACTGAAAAAAACAGACACTGAAAAAACGCACTGAAAAAATCACACACACTCAAAACAGACACTGAAAACACACTGAAAACACACACACCCTGAAAACACGCACACACACTCACTGAAAACACACACTCACTGAAACACACAAAATGAAAACAAGCACACACTGCAAATGCACGCACACTGAAGACACACAAACACTGAAAACACACACGGAAAAAACACACAATGAAATCACGCACTGAAAACACACTGAAAAGGCACACACACTGAAAACACTGAAAACACACACAGAAAAACACACACAATGAAAACACTGAAATCACAGACTAAAAATGCACACACACTGAAAAACACACACTGAAAATGCACACACTCTGAAAACACAAAGAATGAAAACGTAGAAACACTCAGAAAACATGCACACACAGAAAAAACACACTGAAAACACACGCACTGAAAACAGACACTGCAAATGCACACACATACTGAAAACAAACACACACTGAAAACAAACTGAAAAACACATACACAATGAAAAAATCACACACCCTGAAAACACACACTCTGAAAACACACACACACTCTGAAAACACACACACTGAAAACACTGAAAACATACTGAAAACACAGATACACTGAAATCACACACACACTCGAAACACACACCCTGAAAACACACACACACACAATGAAAACACACACACTCTACAATACACACACACACTGAAAACACGCACACTGAAAAGCACATACACACTGAAAACAGACAGTGAAAACACTGAAAAACACACTACATTGAAAGCACACACACTACACTGAAAGCACAAACACACGGAAAACACACACGGAAAACACACACGGAAAACACACACAGACTGAGAACACACACAGAGTGAAAAGAAGCACTGGAAATACACAGACACTGAAAACTGAAAACACACACTGCAAAAGAAACACTGAAAGCACACACACTATAAATGCACAAATACACACTGAAAACTCATGCACACACACTGAAAAAATGAAGCACACTGAAAAACGCACACAGACTGAAAACAAACACATACACACTAAATACACACACTGAAAACACACTGAAAACAGACTGAAAAACACTGCACTGAAAACACATGCACTATGAAAATACACAAAGAAAAAACACACACTGACAATACACAGATTTAAAACACGCATGCTGAAAAATACACACAGAAAACACACACACTGAAACACATGAACTGAAAACAAGCACACACTGCAAATGCACACACACTGAAGACAAACACTGAAAACAGACACTGAAAACAGACACTGAAAACACACAGAAAACACAAAATGAAATCACGCACTGAAAACACTGAAAACACTCTGAAAACACACACACTGAAAACACACACAGTGAAAAGTACACACACTGAAAACACACTGAAAACACTGAAAACAAAAACAGAGACTGAAAACGCACACACACATTGAAAACGAACACACTGAAAACAGAGGCACACTGAAAACACGCACTCCGAAGTCACAAACACACACTAAAAACACACACTCACTGAAAAACACACACCCTGAAAACACGCATACACCCTGAAAACACACACACCCTGAAAACACACACACCCTGAAAACACACACGCACTCTGAAATCACAAATACAGACTAAAAAAACACACAGTGAAAAACAGAGAGACTGAAAATGCACGCCCTGTAACCACACACACTGAAAACACACACACTGAAAAACACACACACACACACACACAGAAAACACACAGACTGAAAACACACTAAAAACAAACACACTGAAAACACACGCAGACTGAAAAGAAACACATACACACTGGAAACACACTGAAAACACTTAAAACACACAGAGACAGAAAACACACTGAAAACACACACTGGAAACACACTGGAAACACTGAAAACAGAAACAGACTAAAAACACACACACAGTTAAAAACACACTGAAAACAAACACACACACTGAAAACACACGGACACTGAAATCACAAACACACTAAAAACACACACCCACTGAAAACAGACACACACATGGAAAACCACACACACACAGAGTGAAAACACAAACACACACACTGAGAACACAGACGCACACTGAAAACACACACACTGAGAACACAGATACTGAAAACACACAGAAACACCCTGAAAATATAAACACACACTGCAAACACGAACGCACTGCAAACGTACAAGAAGACTGAAAACACAGATGCACCAAAAACACGCACACACACTGAAAGCACACACACCCTCAAAACAAACACACACTGGAAACACACACACACACTGGAAAACACACACACACTCTGAAATCACAGACTAAAAACACACATGGAAAAAAACACACACAAGGAAAAACACACTGAAAACACACACATACTCTGAAAACATGCACACACTAAAAAAAATACACTAAAAACACACATAGAGTGAACACAGACTGAAAAGCACACACTGAAAACACACACTGAAAACACACTGAAAATACACAGTGAAAAGCACACACACTGAAAACACTGAAAACACTGAAAACAAAAACAGAGACTGAAAACGCACACACATTGAAAACGCACACACATTGAAAACGCACACACTGAAAAACACACACATGCACACTGAAAACACTGAAATCACAAACAGACTAAAAAGAGAACAACACACACACAAGGAAAAACACACACACAAGGAAAAACACACACAGACTGAAACCACACACACACAGACACAGTGAAAAAAACACACACGGAAAACACACGAAAAACACACACGGAAAACACACTGAAAACGAACACCCACACTGAAAAGGCACACTGAAAAACACACATATGCACACTGAAAACACATACACACTCTAAAATCACAAACACAGACTAAAACCACAGGGAGAACAACACACACACACAGAAAAACACACAAACACAGAAACACGGAAAACATACTGAAAAGACAAACACACACACTGAAAACACACGGACACTGAAAAGACACTGAAAACACACAGAGAAAACACTGCAAAACAGACACTGAAAACACACTGAAAAACACACACAGACAGCCAGAAAACACAGATTCAGACACTGAAACCACACAGAGACTGAAAACATGCACAGTGAAAACAGACACACTGAAATCAAAAACACAGAGTAAAAACACACACACAATGAAAACACACAGACTGAAAACACACACAGAAAACCCCCCCACACACTGAAAACAAACACACACACACACACGGAAAACACACACACACACACGGAAAACACACACAGACTGAAACGCACACACACGGAAAACACACACAGACTGAAACGCACACACTGTAGAAAACAGACATTGAAAAAAACACACACACACTGAAAACACAGTGGAAACTGAAAAACACAAACACTGAAAGCACTGAAAACAGACAGTGAAAACACTGAAAACTCACGCACACTGAAAACAAACACAGAGTAAAAACACATACGGAAAAACACATGCTCTGAAAACACACACACACTGAAAAACACACTGAAAAACACACACTGAAAACACACTGGAAACACTGGAAACAGACTAAAAACACACACTGAAAACACACTGCAATCAGATGAAAAGCACACACACTTGAAACACTTGAAACACTGAAAATGCACACACTGAAAACTCATGCACGCACACTGAAAACACATTGAAAACACACAGTGAAAACACACAAAGACACACACTGAAAAACACACACACTGAAAAAACACACTGAAAACAAGCGCACTGAAAACAAACACACTGAAAAGCATATACACAGTCAGAAAACACACACTGAAAACACAAACACTGAAAAACACACACAGACTGAAAACACTGAAAACACACTTAAACCCACATACACACTAAAAAACACAAACCCTGAAAACAAACACACACTGAAAACACACACACGCTGTGAAAGCACACAAACACACTGAAAACACACACTGAAACACGCAAACACACAGAAAAAACACAGAAAAAGCACACAGCGTGAAAACATTGAAAAACACACACACTGACAACACACTGACAACACACTGAAAACAAAGAAAAACACACACGCACACTCAGAAAACACACACACTCTGAAATCACAAGCACACACTAAAAACATACACCCTGAAAACACACACACACACCCTGAAAGCACACACTATCAAAACACACTGAAAACACACACACACACACTCAGAAAACACACATACACTGAAATGCACACATACTGAGAAAACACACACTGGAAACACACGCAGACTGGAAACAGACACATACACACTGAAAGCACACCCTGAAAACGCACACCCTGAAAACGCACACTGAAAGCAAGCACACACACACTCTGAAAACACAGTGAAAACACAAACACAGTGAAAACACACACACACCCTGAAAACACAGACACACACACAGACACACACACACACATTCGGAAAACACACACACACCCCGAAACGCACACACACTGAAAAACACACAAATGCTCATAACACACAGACACAGAGAAAACATACACACTGAAAACAAACATATACTGATATCACACACCCCCTGTAATCACAAACAGACTAAAAATACACACACTGAAAATCACACTGAAAACACACACACACTGTAATCACAGACTAAAAATACACACACACTGAAAAACAGACACACTGAAAAATGAGCATGCTGAAAGCAAAAACACTGAAAGCAAACACACACACACACACACACAGAAAACACACACACACACACACTGAAAACATAGTTGGTGAAAACACCAACACACACACACACTGAAAAAGACACACACACAGAAAACATGCTGAAAACACCGAAAACACGCTGTAAATGCACACACTGTAAATGCACACACTGTAAACACACACACACAAAACTCACCCACACACTGAAAAACACACACACACTGAAAAACACACACACAGACTGAAAACACACACAGACTGAAAACAGACTGAAAACACGCACACACTAAATGCACACACACACACTGAAACCACAGACACTGAAAACACCAACACACATACACTGAAAAACACACACACAGACTGAAGACACACACACTGAAAACACACTGAAAATGCCCACACTGTAAACGTGCACAGACACACTGAAACCACAGACACTGAAAACACCAACACTCACACACTGAAAACACACACACTATGAAAACAGAAACACAGACTAAACACACACACAGAAAACACACACACACTCTGAAAGCACACACTCTGAAAGCACACACTGAAAACACACACCCTGAAAACAAACACACACCCTGAAAGCACACCCTGAAAACACACTCACTGAAGAAGACACTGAAAAACACACAAGCACACTCAGAAAACACACACACACTCAGAAAACACACACACTGAAATGCACACACACTCAGAAAACACACAGACTGAAAACACACACTGAAAAACACACACACTGAAAACACACAGTGGGAAAACACTGAAAAAGAAACACGTACTGAAAACAGTGTAAAAACACTGAAAAAGAAACACACATTGAAAACATACACACTCTAAAATCACAAACAGAATAAAACACACACACACTGAAAAACAAACACACTGAAAACACACACACACACACACACTGAAACCACAGATAGTTGGTAAAATCACCAACACGCAGACACTGAAAAACACACAAAATGAAAAATGCACCATGAAAACAGAAACACAGACTAAAAACACATACACACTGAAAAACACAAACGCTGAAAAACACACACTGAAAAATACACAGAGACTGAAAACACACCCACGCGCCCTGAAAACAAGCACACACTCAAAAACACACACACACTGAAAAACAGACACTGAAAACACACAGACAGAAAAAACACACAATGAAAACACGCACTGAAAACACACTGAACACAAGCACACACTGCAAACGCACACTGAAAAACACATGTGCTGAAAATACACACTGAAATCACAAAGACTAAAACCACGCACTGAAAAGCACGCACACTGCAAACACACACTCTTAAATCGCAGACTAAAAACACACACTGAAAAACAGACACGCAGAAAACACACACACACTGAAATCACAAATACAGGATAAAAACACACACACACTGAAAAGCACAGAATGAAAACTGAAAAGAAATGCACAGGAACACTGAAACACACACACACACACACTGAAATCACAGACTAAAAGCACACACGGAAAAACACACACATGGAAAAACACACAGAAAACACTGAAAACACACTAAAAACACACAGAATGAAAACACACACACACACTGAAAACACACGCACACTGATACACACACTGAGAACACAGACACTGAAAACACACAGAAACACCCTGAAAATATAAACACACACTGCAAACACACACACACTGTAAACATGCGCACCAAGAACACGTGCACACGCTGAAAACACACATAGTGAAAACACACGCACACTGAAATCACAAACAGACTAAAACACACTAAACAATATACACATGGAACAACAAGCACACAAGGAAAGACACACACATGGAAAAACAGACACACTGAAAAGAGACACACTGGAAACAGACACAGACACTGAAAACACACACTGAGAAAACCACACACACTGAAAAGCACATACACACTGGAAACAGACACACACCTTGAAAACACACTCACTGAAAACACACGCACAGACACACTGAAAAACACACAAACACCCTCTGAAACAGACACAGACACTGAAAACAGACAGACAGAAAACACACACACTGAAAAACACACTGAAAACGCACACACTGAAAATGCACACTGAAAGCAAACACACGCTGAAAACACAGTGAAAACACAAACACAGTGAAAACAAACACACACTCGGAAAACACGCTGATACACACACAAAGAAAACACACTGAAAACACACTGAAACACACGCACAGAAAAAACACAGTGAAAACGCACACACTGAAAACGCACACATTCTAATCAGACTAAAAAAGCACACACTGAAAACACACTGAAAACACACACTCGGAAAACACACAGACTTACAATACACACACACTGAAAACAAACTCACACACCGTAATCACAGACAAAATATACACACTGAAAAACACACTGAAAACAGACACACTGAAAACACACTGAAAACACTGTAATAACAGAGTAAAGATACACACACACTGAAAAACACACTGAAAAACACAGGCACACTGAAAATACACACACTGAAAATACATGGACACTGAAAACACACACACTGAAATCACAAACAGAATAAAACACACACACACTGAAAACACGCACACACACCGAAACCGCAGACACTGAAAACACACACGCACACTGAAAACACAGACTAAAACCACACATGGAAAAACAAACACAAGGAAAAACACACACATGGAAAAACAGACACACTGAAAAGAGACACTGAAAACAAACACACTGAAAACACACACTGAAAACACACACAGAAAAAACACACACACTGAAAAACACACTGAACACCAACTGAAAATGCACACACTGAAAACGCACACTGAAAGCAAACACACACACTGAAAACACACTGAAAACACACACACTGAACACACACTGTAATCGCAGACTAAAAATAAACACACACTGAAAAACACTGAAAACAGACACACACTGAAAACACAGTCTGTAATCAGACTAAAAATACACACACTGAAAAAGGCAGAAAAGACACAGAAAAGACACACAATGAAAACACACATACTCGGAAAGCACACAAACTTACAATACACGCAAACTGAAAGCACACACACACACACACACTGAAAACACACTGAAATCACAAACACAATAAAACACTGAAAAACTGACACAGAAAAACACTATGAAAACATACACAGACTAAAAACACACACACTGGAAAACACACATACACACTGAAAATACACGCACACAGACTGCGAAGAAATACGTACACATTAAAACACACACACTGAAAACAAACACACACTGAAATCACAAACGGACTAAAAACACACACACACTGAAAACAAACACACACATACTGAAAATACACGCACACTGAAAAACAGCCACTGAAAAACAGCCACTGAAAAACACACACAGACTGAAAACACACACACACACACAGAGAAAAAATACAAAATGAAAACACACACACACTGAAAAGCACACATACATGCACAGACACTGAAAAACACACAAACACACTCAGAAAGCACACACAAACTCGGAAAACACACACACTGAAAAACACACTGAAAAACATACTGAAAATGCGCACACAGAAAAAACACAAAATGAAAATGCACACACACAGAAAAAACAAAAAATGAAAACACACACACTGAAAACACACACACAGTGAAAACAGAGTTAAAATACGCACACAGTGAAAACACACACAGAATACACACACACTGAAAACACACACACAGGCTTGGAAAACACACACACACACACACACACACACACACACAGAAATGCACACACACTGAAATGCACACACCCACACAGAAAACTCACACACCTACTGAAAGCACACACACTGAAAATACACACACACACTAAAAACACACACTGAAAACAAACATACTGAAAACACACAGAGCAAAAACACTGAAAACACACTGAAAAACACACACACTACAAACAAGCACACACTGAAAAAGATACACACTGAAAAGCACACACAGAGTGAAACCACATATATGGAAAACACACTGAAAACACACTCAGTGAAGAACACACTGTAAACACACGCACAGACACACTGAAAAACACACAAACACACTCAGAAAACACACAAACTAAAACGCACACATACTGAAAAAACACGCTGAAAAACACACACACACTGAAAACACACAGTGGGAAAGCACACTGAAAAAGAAAGATGCACTGAAAACAGTGTAAAAACACACTGAAAAAGAAAGACACTGAAAACGCACACACTCTAAAATCACAAAGAGAATAAAACAGTGAAAAACACAAACAATGAAAAACACACAGAGACTGAAAACACCCACGCACACGGAAAAACAAACACATACGGAAAAACACACACACACAGACTGAAAACAAAAACATACACACTAAAACACACACTGAAAACACACACAGTCTGAAATCACAGACTAAAACCACACACAGACAAGGAAAAAAGAACACACTGACAGCAAGCACACACACACTAAAAGCACACAGACTGAAAACACACACACACACTGTTAGGGAAGGTGTGGAAGAATGTGGAAGGCAATAGGCGATGGAAGCTAGCCAGACTGTTCCATGGGAAAAGGAGCATCAACAGGGCATGTGGACCCATAGTCACGTAGTTGAGCCTGTGCCAGGGTGGCGCTGCACCTGGGCTTTGAATCGAGAATAACAATGAGCTCAACATGCCTACTGCGCATGTGTATGGTAGATAAAAACTTCATCTAGTGCCCCCGCCCCCAGTGTTCCTCACCCTGGACCGACGCTCAGCGGTGCCAGGG
>PTFA01000873.1:0-31925 GCA_003342895.1 Casuarius casuarius | reverse complement strand
TTTTTTAAGCCATAAACTTGTGTTTACTTTTCTCATTAGGATCATAGTCAAAAGGCTGTAGCATCACAGAAACATTAATTGATGTTCCTGCATCG
The DNA here is from genome assembly GCA_003342895.1 of Casuarius casuarius. NCBI lineage: Eukaryota > Metazoa > Chordata > Aves > Casuariiformes > Casuariidae > Casuarius > Casuarius casuarius. Next base: position 31,830 of record PTFA01000873.1, on the reverse strand, counting down.
ATAATTGCACTGTTAGGTCTTACACAGTATCTACGTGGTGCTGTGGTCTTAACTTTGAAGCACACRTTYCYGTCTGTAGGATTGCCGAGCTTCAGGTTTGTGGTGACACCATCTGTGAAAGGCTCTTTGAATTTGAGCTCGTGCTGCGGTTCGAGGCTGAAGCCTGCTCCGCTTTCTCCCTGTTCCTCCTCCAGGCGCTCAGCTGTGGCGGCACCAGATGGAGGCGGCACCAGGCAGAGAGAGGAAGGGCCGGGTGGGAGGGGGAAGGAAGGCGGGAAGAAGGCAGGCAGGGGGCGTCCCCRGCCGGTGTAGTCACGCCCCGCCGAGCGGCCCTGGGGCGATGGATCCTTCCCAGAAGGCCGGGTCAGTGGGGGAGGGGGTTGTGGGCAGTCCGCACTCACGGGCGGTCCCGTCTCTTGAGGGGGCGGTGGTTCCGGAGGGGCCGTAGGATGGACACAGCAAGGCGTATTAAGAGGCGGATAGAGGTCCGGCTCCTGCTCCGRATCGATCAGCCCTGGGTCAAATGGATCGTCAGGCTCAGGATCCGGTCCGGATTTTAACGAGAGCTTTTTGGTGCCCTCGCCGGCCTTTGCTGCGTAGGGCAGGAGTTCAGCCGCATTTACTGCTTGCAAGAGATGGAAGGCAGAAAAGACCTGTTCCCAAGTTATTAAAAGTTTCTTCGCCTTATCATCCCTCCACTGCCGCAACTCGTCCCCAACTTGTTCCCACACCGCAACGCTTAACRTTCCCTCCTGCGGAAACCAGGAGAGCTGGGAGATATTCCCCCCATGAGTCTTTAAGACTTTCTGTAACACTTCCATATAACTTCTCTGTTCYCTTGTAAGAGATTKCCCCATGGTTCCCAGCTGCTCACCTGCCGTTCTGTGGTGGTGATGGGAGCGCTCAGTTGCCAAACGTCCTAAAGTTCAGCTGGGCTATGCCACCGGATTTATTGGTTCTGTTTTTCATGCTTCATTCTTCCATGCTTCTATTTTGAAAGTCCTTGGCTCTGTTTTTCATGCTTCTATTTTTGAAATTCATTGGTTCTGTTTTTCATGCTTCTATTTTTCATGCTTCTGTTTTTGAGATCCCGATTCGGGCGCCATTTGCGGCATATGACGACACGGACCTCAGGTAGGGTAGTGCAAAAGATCCTTCATTGAAAAACACAATGGCTGGTTATATAGCAATCAAGCCCAGCCACTCCTCCAAGTATCTCCTAAGCATTGTGGCATCTTGTGATAGGTAGGAAGACATCTTCTGATGCCTGGCAGGCCAGCAGGACAGGCCCACCGCAGCTGCTGGCACGTAGGCAGGAATGCACACCGTGACTGCTGGCACGTAGGCAAGAAGGCACATGATCACTGGCAACTCACGTGCACACATTCTGGCCACAAATCATAGTTACCACATCATTACTTTCTGCTTTAAAGATTCTCTGCTGTCTTGCACAAGAATATGCACACATGCTAGCCTAAAATGGCCAGAGGCATTAAACTTAGCTCTATGGGATGTTCGAAATTCCCCACGGCAACCCACAGGACTAACACCAGCAGAAATTCTCTTTGGGAGACATTTAGCGATACCAGGGACTTATATCCCTGCTAAGACCAGCCTATTAGACGGAGATGAACGAATGACACGATATGTACTAGCCTTACAGGAACGGTTTAAGGCCTTGCAAAATCAGGCTCAGTGGTTTCAGCCAGTACCATCAGACATTCAGGCACATGATATACAGCCTGGACGTAAAGTATTGATAAAGGTATTCTCACGAAAAACAAAATTAGAACCAAAATGGGAAGGACCCTATACTGTATTGTTAAGTTCTTATTACGCTGTTAAAATTCTAGGAAAAGAGAATTGGATTCACCACTCTCACGTGAAACGAGTGGCGGTCCAAGAAGCAAGCACAGCAGAGGTTGCAGCGGAACAATGAAGACAACCACGTAAAGCTCGATGGGATACACGACTTCCCAACGGTAATCTGTTCGGACTCACCTCACTAACACAAATCTCTTTTCCTTTACTGCACCCTGCAGGGTGGCAGGCAGAAGTGCCATGCTCATGTTGCTGTTTCAAACCCTGGCAATATTACTCTCCCTAACCTGTGGTCAAAGAACCTTAGAGTGGCCGTGGTCCCAGGCCCGTGTCAAGTATACCGGAAGTATGGGATCAAATTCTGGCCCCTAGTCATGCATGGAACTGAAGTATACTCAGAAAATGAATGGAGCTAGGATAATACTAACCAACTTCCCCAACTCCTGGGAAGGACAGGAAAGGAAATAAAGATAGGGTGTCGAGTGATCAACGGGTCCAGTCATAAGAAGGCAACTCAGATCTCTCTCACTAAAATCAAATCAAATGAAAAAGAAAGGAAAATTTGTGCCACTGAAAGACTGGATTGTTGGCACAATTTTTTCTTAGAACAACCTGTTTTTATAGTTTGCCTGTGGGCTCACCACAGTGTGGGACTATCATTTAAATTTAAAATAGGCATTATTGAGCTCAGTACAACAATACGTACCCCGACTACAATTATTTTCCCCAATATAGATAGCTCTGTTACCATGAAGAATAGGAAAACCTTATCCCCACAAATCTTTGAAATTGGACTGTATGTGATCAGAAATACAGGCCAACAACGAGTATTATTTAATCCATCATGGTCTCTCAAACGAGTAGAGCTATTAATGCAAATTAATATCTCTACAATCAAACCGACCTGTTCACCATTCTTAAGTACGTCCTATGTGGGATGGWCRGCGTGGTTRCATAGATGAAYCCTCACCTCTCCAAAACRAACAAGGAGAGATGTGACCRGTATCATAGSAACAGGATTGGGAGTCCTAAACAGTRTAGATGCTGAAGTACTYGTAAATAAACTGAGCACAACAACAASTGACTTATACAGATTAAAACATCCATTGAGGTCTTCTCTATTAGCACTGGGAACYAACCAATGGCTTTCATCCGAGATATTACCTCAATGGGAAAAAATGAATGAAAAAGATCACCAATTGATAGTGGAKGCACTTGGGGAAGCCCAAATTAATATTTCCYTGGCCCTCAGTTGCATCCAAGCTCAACTGTGGATGCAATCTATGGTGGCAGCAATTATAAGGGAAGGGGAAGAGGGCASTTTACCCACTGAAATTCGAAAGGTAATTTGGRATAATGCAACTGAATTTGAAAAGGAATTCCAATYCTGGTGGTATYTGGTCAATTTTACTTATGATCCTATCAGCACTAAGGCCACAGCCTTTGTTTTAACAATACRBAATGCTTCRACATATACAATATATCCRATYATTSYRTTAGGATTAAATCACAATGGAGCTATAYTCTATCCATTGGAACATAGAGTATGGGCCCAACGAAATGGAAATAAATGGCAAACTGTGGACGTTAGCGCATGTATTGTACGGGAACAGCAAGGGTTTATTTGTGAAAGTAATACTATCAAAGCCCAAGACATTTGTCTTGACACCGAACAAAACGTTTGTCATTTTGAAATACACCCTGATGAAACACGTGAAACTATACTTGTATATATTGGAAAAGGATGTATATGTATGAGAACCTTTTGTAGTCTTATATCCATAGATAACATTGTAATAGATACAAGTAATCATTCAAATATTTGTATTTGTAACTTTACCAGAATCATGGGATGTGATTTTAATTATTCAGCTCCTATTACGTCTTATCAATTGTTGCAATCTAATTATACATTAATTCAAAATTTACTACCTACCCCCATTGGGATGAATCTCACCCTGATGAAGAAACTACTACAACATGATGATTTACGTCGACTGCTAGAACACATCCAAAACAGTGGACAGAAAACTCTAATCACTGTTCACCATGATACAAAAGAGAGACATCATATCTCAGAAAGGGTGAAAAGGGACAGGGAACATCATGGTTGGGAAACTCTTCTAGAGTGGTCACCAACTGCAACAGGGATTTATAATCATGTGTTGCACCCAGTAGTAGTTGTGTTAACTGTGTTATGCCTATTGCTTACGATCGTATTATACGTAAGATTATGGAAAGCGATAGTACGCCTCGAAAGGCTTTGAGAACTCTGTTTAAAATATTAGCAGGGATGCTTCATAAAAACAAAGGGAGGAAACTGTTAAAGAATAGTGAATTGAAACTGTCTAGAAATAGCTGCTTAGCACAACTTATATAAAATTTGCTTAGCATGAGTAGCTAAATTTGCTGAAGCCTTAGGCCGCACTTAGATAAAGTAATGAACCTTTACTTAGTTTAGTAAAAAAAAGTGCCTCAGAGCTGGCTCAGGCTGGGAAGATAAGGAAGCCACACGCAGTCTGTGTTCCTGTGTCACCCACTCCGAAAGGGAAGACGTCAAAACTTTGAAAAATAAGACCCTGGGAGACAACCACAAGACCCAACATAAATAAAGGTACAACCATCAGCAGAGACCGCAAAAAACAAGAATAAGGAGAAAAACAGCTTACCTAGGAACAACGATGAGATCCAATGAGCAGCAGGAGACCCCAGACCTAAAAATTACTATTGGTCTAACTACCACGTGAGGGGTGGGAAACTTAATTTGAAAAAGCTATAATTGCCCAGGGATTTTTTTGTTCGGGGTCCCTCTTTGGAGGCGCATGATTAAAATTTAATTATTTAATTTGTTTTGATTTGGCTCTGAACTTTACTTGCAGGAACCTAGGGTCAAGCCCTGTTATGGTGGCCGACAAGCCTCATTTCCATAACAGCAGGTGCTAAGGAGGAGGTCAGACAAATGCTGATGAGGCTGGAGAAAGCGATGGTGGTGCTTCCTGTAGGCAGAGGAGCGTGTGAAAGGACTTTGTGAGGTCCCTCACAGAATTACTGAGCTCTCACTGTAATGGTCTGGAGGTGTCAGTCTCCTGTTTAAACTTGACAGCTCCTTTTCCACCCCTCACCCCACCCCAGACAGTAAGCAACAGAAAGGACAGACTCAGGAAAGCTCCTTATCTTTAAGGTAACTCTTGCCTTGACATTGCTCTTGCAAAGGCCCCTCAAAAATGCCCTGGGGGTAAGCTAGAGCTGTGAGCAGCCCTGATCCATGCAGCACCCTTTTTTGCAGGAGCACAAAACTGCCCTGCTGGGAATCCCTCTTTCCACCCACAGCTTCTCCCTGCAGCACCATAGGGAGTTCCTGGCACAGTTGAGTGTTGACCCTCACAGGCAGCAGAGCCACTGCCACTGAACACAGCACCCTTCGGCGCAGGGACGCTGCTCTGAAATGCAGCATTGGGCAGACCTGGGTGCACTCCCTGGCTTCACACCCCTGCACCATCCCCTCAAGAATGTAGCTGTGATGCCCTGTCAATCTGACAGTGTGGCTGGGAATCTCTGCTCTAAAGCACCACCTGCTCCAAACAGGTGAAGCTGGGAGAGCCTCCCTGAGAGACCCTATCAGCTGTGGAAGGTGCCAGCTTCAGAAGAAACCTGCGGGAACCACAGCAGCATTGCCTGCAGCCAGAGACTTACTGTGTCAAGGGCTGTGAAGATTTCTGCTCACCGTGAGCTCTCAGCCATCCTCCCATTCCTGACTGTCTTTTATTTCTGTGTCACTCATCTCATCCTGGTGCCCGAAGGCAGCGCCTTGAGTCTTGCTGCTCCTTTAAGAGCAGCTACACCTGGACAGAACTGTCTCTCTGCAGCACCTGCCAGGTTGCCATGGGCTCCTGCAGTCCCAGGAGCCAGGCCCAGCTCAGGAGCAGAGGCCCAGCTGAAGACATGACTTTCTCTGTTCCCTGTGCACCCTCAAGATGTTCCCGGGCTCCAGGGCTGACAGTTCCTGAAAGGCAGCAGGGTCACCCAAGGGAAATGTCCACTGAAGTAGACTAAAATGGTAACTGGTGGTCCCTCTCTAAATAGTGGAGAGAGACTGATTCTAGCATTGCAGTTTGTTTCATTGGAGGATGGCTATCTAAGGGAGGTAGAAATCCCATCCAATCTCCCATCTCAGAAGAATATAGGACACCTAGGCAGGGACAAGAAGCGAGTTCACTGACTTGTGCTTCAGGGACTGATTTAGAGGAAGAAATCAATACATCTAATGCCCATTGAGAAGCCCCTGAGCTGGAGTGGGATTCAGATCCCTCCCGTGCACTCCATAAACTCACAGGAGGTGGGATTCTCCTTGTCCAAGATTTGGGGTACACAAAAGGGGTGTCTGCATGCGAGCTCTTTGACTAAGCTCCCACTGGAATCAATGCAGAGGGAGGGTGGGAGTCAGTTGTTCACAGAGAAACACCTGACGACATTGGAAGAGACAGAGGTGGTCCAAGATGAATGCAAGTGTCTGCTAGCTCTGATGGAGCAACCAGGAGACCCACATCCTTCTAGAGCATGAGCTGGGGCCCAGGTGGAGAATCTTCTTGGCCCTCTGAAATGACACTAGCTGCCTACTACTGCAAGAGCTCCACTCACTGTGAAGCTGAGATATATGCAGACCCTGATGTTACAAACAGCTAATATAATTCAGTGCCGACACTTGATTTAATGCAATGAGGACAGACCTGGAGGGCCATGTCAGATGCATGGGGTGTCCAGCAGAACCACAATGTTCACAGTATGCTGCAAAAATGGGAGGCACATACATGAAGGTCTCCACACATGTGCCTACACTTTCAAACCCCACTAGTTCTCCTCTCCCTAATCCTTTTCTCATCCCCAATGATATGAACAGGGACAGTGCTAATGGTGCAGCCACAGCATGGCTGGATTGGAGGTTGTTCAGGCCCAGGGACCTTCTCAGTGGCACCTTGTCCTTCCTGGACATCCAGTCACCTTTGTCATAGGGTACTTAGGTGCTGCAGAGTCAACTCAGGCACCAAACGCCTCTCCTGCCATGGCTGCATAGCCCAGCTCTGTTTCTCTCTGGCCTTGGGTACTGCAGGGTTTTCTCTCTTAGTGGGCACCTCATATCATCATTGCACTGCCATCTACTATCTATGCCAGCAGGTCTCTGCTCTGAAGCTGGGCCTTTGCATACACAGTGTCCTTAGCTCTTGGGAACAGGTATCACTGTGACAAGCGTGCACTCAGCCCTGGGGCCACAGCTGAGGGAAGTTCAGACTGGACATTAGGATGAAGAAATGTCATTTGAAGGATAGTTCTGTGGTGCAACAGGTCATCCAGAGGAAGTCTGTGATCAGCCCATGGTTCTATGTTTCAAGGAACAGCCAGGGAGGACAGAGAGACATCAATAAATGGAGGGAGATCCCCATGTGAGAGCAACTTGGGGAAGTATGTTGTGTGTCTACAGTCTGCAGGGAGCAGGTGTGGGACAGAGTAGGACAGTCAGTGGTGGAGCTCACCGGGTCTCCCTTCTGCAAGAGTTGCAGAGCTGGGAGCTGGTCACCTCACAAACTTCTGAATGAGAAAAAAATGCAGGTCCTGAGGCACTGCACTGCCTAATAGGCTCTGCACCGGAGCCTGGACAGCAGCACTGCAGTGTGTGAGCATGTCCTGAGATGCCCAGGGTCAAAAATGTGGGAGATCCAGGGTGCCAGGGCTGTACATCCCCCAAGTGAGACAGTGTCCTGGAGGGGGTCCAGGGTGCCAGGGAATGTACCCAAGGGAGAAGCACTACCTTGAGGTGACACGGAAAAGCCCATGGACCAACTCATGTCAAAGATGAGAAACAGCTTTACCCAGGTTCAGTCAAAAGGAAAGCAGGGCAAAATTCACGGGAAATGGGAAAACCCCAAAATTTGCTACCTGGGCTGGCCCATGGCTTTGGAGCCTGGCAGGGACCAGGGTCCTGGAGAAGGCCATCTGGATGATGTGCATTAAGGGCACATTTGCTCTTTTCTGGCATATCCTCTCTATCTTAAGCACTGCAGATGGAGAAACCTTGCTGAGGACTTTTAAAAACTTTGGTGCCTAAAGGAGGAAGGCCATGTCCTGGCCCATATTGTCCTACCTACATCCTACTTCTGCAAAAAGAGTGACACACAGCAGAAACCAGTTTAGAGGCTAAACAAAGCATCTCAGTCAATGGCCACAGTTTGTGCTGTTTCATCCCACATGACTTTCATCCTGGCTTTGAAAAATGCCAAACCTTAAACCAGCCCTCAAGCCCTGGATTCTGGCACAGGTGTGCCCAGTGCAGAGACCTGACAGTGCAGGGGTGCAGAAGTGACTTCTCTAGTGCCCCCTTTTAGATATTTCACAGCCTTTGGCACCATCTGGAGACATTCCTGAAGGATTTATCAGCAAGCTCTGGAAAATAACTGGGGTGAAGGGAGGTGACTGCTTTCCAGGACGTGAGGGGAAATCTCGCTGCTCTCTCCCTGGCTGTGCCATCTCCATGTCAGCGACCTACTGAGCCCCCTGATGACACGAGCTGAGGTCACAGTGGGATGTGCCAGCTCACACAGAGGTCTCCCTCGTGCCACAGGGGTACCTTCACTTCCCTGCAAGGCCTGGTCACTGCTGGGCACCACTCATGTGCTGCCTGCCACTGCCCTTTGGAGCCACTCCGTGGCAAGGAGAGGGGATGGGAGCCGTGCTGGGGCCCCTCACCAACAGGCAGAGGAACAGGAGCACATCAAAGAGTTTTCTGTAATGAGAAGGGAAGAGCGTCCTTCCTCCTCGTCTGGAGAGGCGAGCCAAAGGCAAGGGGGCAAACGAGATGGAGGACTGCTGGACCAACACCATCAGCCCAGACTGCAGTTCCTTGTTCCCAGCACTCCTGTGGCTCTCTACTGAGGGTAAGGGCTTTGGGACCTCTCCTTCCTGAGGGGCTGCACAGAGACTGTTAACTGTAAAAAGGGCTGTGGATCCTGGGCTGTGGGAGTGGCTGCACAGGGCTGCGGGTTGCCATGAGAACCTTGTTGTAGAGTCCTGACTGGCTGGGGGGACAATGTGGCAGCCAGGACTCCTGGGTCCTGGGGCTTGGCCCTAAGCCTCAAGGATCCTGTGGGGGCTGAGGGCAATCCAGGGCCAGGTTTCCCTGGGATAGGGTCCACCTTTGGGATCTGGCTCTGAGAGGAAAGGGGTCCTGCATACCAGAGGCTCGGGTATCCTGCAGTTTCGTGGGCCTCTCAAAAGCCTTCTGGAAATGCCCTTGCTGGAAATGGATCCTTCACTTTGTAATAAATCCTAGTAGTCTGCTTGTTTGGGAGAACCTCTGTTCCTTCCCTATGGATCCTCTTCTGCCTTCATTTTGGCAGAGCATGTTTTGGGCTCAGAGATACCATCTTCAGATGGTCACAGCCCCTGTCCTCCTGCAAATAGGGGGTCAATCCTCTGCACCCAGAAGACAGCCTGTTTGGGAGAGCAGCTTGGAAACAGGTGGGGGTGCCATCGCCACTCCATAAGCCCTGGCTGATCCCAAGCATTCTTCTTTGAGCAGCAGTGGGCAGTGCTGGGTGTAGTCCACCAGGGCCATCTACCCCAGCCCTCCTCCAGGCCCTACACCACGAGCAGGCCCAGAGCTGCTCTCTCCATCGCTGCCCCCCATCACTGCCCTGTACCCCCATGGGTTCCTCACCCTCTGGAGTGACTGCTGGGGCCCAGCCCAGCCCAGAAGAGAGCAGCCCCTGCCTGGCCGTGGCCCAGCCCTGCCGGGCACAGCGCAAGAGCTGCCAAGCCCTGGGGCTGCCATGGGCATGGGGCCGGGGCCCCAGGGAGCAGAGGGCCCTGCCCTGTCCTGCCCTGCCCGGGGGCAGCAGGACACTGCCCATGGGCTCCGATGCCCCAGCCATGCCCAGGGCTGCTCCCCCATGCCCGGCACGGCCCCAGGCGCAGCGCAGCCAGGAGGCCCGCGGGGCCCCTGCAGCAGAGCGCAACCCCTGCGGGGCAGCATCCGGGCCCCGGGCCCCGCACTGCCCGGGCACATGGTGCCGGGCTGCCCCCAGGCCCCGTCGCGCCCTGCCACACCCCACACTGCCGCTCCACTGCGGGGGGAGGGGGGGGGGCAGGGGAGGGGCTTCCCACCAGGTCACACAGGACTGCAGCGTTGCCATGGCATTGCCCTCAGTGCAGGAGGGTGGGCTGGGTTGGACTGATGGCTCTGTCAGCCAATGGGAGTGCAGCAGGCTGCTGGTGGCCTCACCAGGGCCCTGCCCCAGGCTCGCTTTTGTCCTGAAAAGTGCGTTTCCCAGGGCTCAGAGAGAGGCTGTCCCCGCGGGTCCCGCCGGGCCCCAGACACTGCGGTTGCTCCGTGCCTCTTGCTGGGCCGGAGCCCTGCAACCCTGGCAGCAGCCGGGAGGGTGTTTGCAGAGCACCTCTGTGCGTGGGAGCTGCTTGGCTCCTGCAGGGCCTTGGCAGCTGCTGGGCGGCCAGTGCTGCCCTGGCCGTTGTCATTAGCCCTGCTCCCAGGTGGGGCTGCAGAGCTGCTCAATCCTGGCTCTGCTGGTTTCCCCAGCTGAGATGCCCTTGCCGCAGTCCTTCCCCGTGTCTCAGAGTGTCAGGGCCCCAAACAGGAGAGTGCTTGTTGTCCTGGGTGTGTGGAGGATTTGCTGGGTGTGTTCAGCACTGGGGAAGGAACCAGACCTGTGAGTTGCGGGAAGGCTTCTGCCTCGGACTGGGACATGAGGCCCTGCTGTCTCCAGCTCCATGATCGCTGCTCCCATGAAATCCTCCTTTTAGGAGATGTTGCCCAGAATTACTTGCAGGCCTTTCTCCAATTGCCTTTCTGCAATTGCTAAGTTTCACGGGCCAGGTGTAGGTGGTACCTAGGCAGAGGCTGATGTTCTCTTGGGGCAGTAACTGGTGCTTAATGGGTGTTTTGGTGCACTTTGATCATTGTGAGGCCCCGGGGTGAGTCCAGGCGGCCACTCAGGAGCTGGCTGAGCCTTGGGGGAGGCAGGGGGAGCTGCAGGGGGCAACAGCCGCGTGGCTGGGCTGTGGGCAGGGAGGTCACGGCTGCCCGCGAGAGCTAGGCCAGGAGATCACTGGTGTCAAATCAGTTCTTGGTCAGTAGCTGCCAGGCCAGCAGGAGGCATGTGGCTCAGCTGTTGATGATGAGGTCCCTTCTGCCTGAGTCCCTGATGGGCCAGTAGCAGGCAGATAGATTGTGAGGTCTCCTGGGTCAGAGTACTTGGTAGGGCAGCAGCATGTTCATGGCTGGGGATGTTATTTTGAGGCAACCTGTGTCTCTGAAGCCCATAGGCCATCAGTAGGCACCTGCTGAGGGTTTGGACTTGTGAGGTCATTTCTGTCTGAGCAGCTGATAGGCCAAGAGAAGGCACATGGTTTGGATGTTGGTGGTGAGGTCACTCCTGGTTTGGTGAGTGTGCCAGGAGGAGGGATTGACACCTGCAGAGCTCTACAGCAGTATAGAGATACAACTAGTAAATCAAGCAGAAGTAGACAATAATATTCCACACCATCTGTCACAAATCTTATTCTGCTGCCTCATCATGAATTAATAGGGCTATGTTTAAAATGTGGATGATGTTCACTGGTGAATGTAGACATGGACTTTAACCATGCACTTCTTGCTAAGTATAGGCTTACAGCCTGATGCCCGTGGATGAGGGAGTCCAACTAGAATATTTATGCTGCTAAAAGAGTGAAGTGCTGATGTGAACAGTGACAGTAATCTCTGATTTTGTGTGTCAGTGTGCTGCATAAAATTCTTCCACATCAAAATGCCAGGAGGTTTCTGAGATTTTTCTCCCAGATCTGAAGGATATCGCTGTCCTTTGATTCTTGGAGGTGGGAAGTGAGCAGGCGCAGGGCTATGAGAGACTGTTCAGAGGAAGTCCCTGTGCCAAGGCCTTGGAGGAATAGAAGAGAACTTAAGGGCTGGAGAGTTGGTCTGTGTGTGTTTTGGGGCCCTGGGGATGCCCTGTCTGCTGCCATGTCTGGTCATGTGCCCTCTGTGACCCTGCTGCAGAGGCATATGTTGGCTGGCCACCCTGTATGAGGCAAGAGGAGGGGGTGCGGCATGTCACAGTGGTGGGCTGCCCTGTTGTGGGGATGGGTGGTGGACCCAGTGTCTTGGTACTTGTCACGGGAGGAGATGTCTGGAGAGAGCAGCTCTGTGCTCTCTCACTGCTGAGCAGTGTGTGGGGAGTGCCACCAGGATGGGGAGCTGGGGAGCCCTTGGAGGTGAGGAGGTGACTTGGCTCGCAGGGCCCAGGATGCCCTGGTGGCATGAGCCAGGGGTGCTGGCAGCCTGCTGCCTTCTGTGCACTGAGGTTCAGGCCTTGAGTTTCCAAAGCTCTTGCAGGATCTCCAGCCAGATATGCCACACAGACTGTGAAATACATATACATCTGGAGCTTGGAGTATTTGGAGTGATCACCTTTCCGAAGGGCTTTCTTTCTGGAGATTCTTGAAGTTAGCACTTCTGGGATCTGTCCAACCACAAGTGTTTTTAGGCTAGAGGCACAGTATTTGCCTCTCTCTCCTATTAGCAAAGGCTACGGGGGGCATACTGCCCATATACCTAATTGGTGCAGACATTCCTTTCTTCTCATGTGGCAGGACCCTAGAAACTCTTTGCTTATAATGCAGTAGTATCCCCCAATTAGCCATTACTTCACGATCCGATTAATCCCCTTTCAATCCAGTGAAATAGAGCTGGGAGAGAGGGTCTTGAGCTCTTCCTGCTGAAGTCCTCACTGCTTCAGGGCTCTCTGCTGCACCCTGCACACTGCCCTGGGCTCTGACACCAGACATTCAGGGGCTGACATCTAGCAGGAGGCCTCAGAGAGAGCAGGAGGACACCGAGAGCAGTTTAGATCATGTGGGACTTCTTTCACCCACAGTTAACAAGGAAAAGGTCTTGCCACAGTGGAGCGCTCAGAGGTGCCCTTTCAAGCGGCAGTGCCACAGTCATTAGCTTGTCAAATGGGCAAAATAAGGAAAACTTCCAAAGACAAGGTATTTCTTCAGAAAATAATTGGCCTTTAAAAACACTTCTCCCAGATGCGCAGTGACCACAGTGAGTCGTGATGCTCAAGCACTTTCCTGCAAGTCAGCAGGAAATACTTCATGGGTCATAGCTGAGAATCCGCTCACAAAGCTGAAGTTGTTTTGTGCAGATAACTTGCAAGGCCCCTCAGAATTAAGTTCCTCACCTTGCCACGTGCTCCTCTCTTCTCTAAGGGAGTCATTTCTGACCTGACAGTTCAGGTGTCCAACTCAGCTGGGCATGTTTTGCAATGTGTCACTGAGCTGGTTGAGGCCTGCAGGTTCTGAAGCTCCTGCCTGATCAGCTCGGGCACAGCCTGGGTCTTAGCTCACTTGTGGAGAGGAGATTCCTGGAGAATGCTGAAAACAATTTTTTGGCACAGGCGATCAGTGAGCCAACAACAGCTGGACTCCGTCAGTCACAAGCAAAGCAGAAGCAGATGGAGATGTAAAGGTTGAGGGCAGCTATGGCTGCAATGATCATGGCATGGTGGAGAAGTAAGACAAGAAGCAGAATCACAACCCAGGACTGAAGGAGAGCCGACTTCAGCTTGAATCCTGCTTGGAAGGATCCCACAGGAGACTTCCCTGGGGGGCAGAGGGGCCCTGAGCCCTCTGTAAAGACAGACTAGGCAGAGGAAGAGAGGACAGAGAGGCAGAAGAAGAGAGCGGAGACATGTCAATGTGAATACAGTAGTTTCTCAGAAGAAAGTTTCTCCATTCGGAGTGTTGCCAGGAAGTATATCATGAAGAATAACATATACATATATATAAACCTGTAAACTCACATAGAGTAATTACTGTAGTGCTCAAATATAGCCAGAAAGAAAGAAAGAAAGTATCAAAAAAGGAAAAAAAAAAGTTTTTCTACACTTTTCAACTTTTTAAACTTTTTGTGTTGTTATTGCCCTTTGTTGTTTGGTTCTTTTTTGATACACTGGTCTTTTGGGGAGATTCTTTCTCTCTCTCTCTCTCTTTTTTTTTTTTTGGAAAGGAATAGTGATTTTCAGGGCTGGGGTGGGATGCAGTCACAGGGTCCTGGACATACAGTGCCATTGCAGGTTCCCTGGTCACCTCTGCCCAGCCTCCCTCTGCAGCTCTGAGGGGCTCCGGTCTCCCACAGGTCCCCTGTGAGAGCTGCCAGGCCCAGGCAGGACCCTCAGAGACACAAGGGACACTCTCCCATGATGAGATACTGGAAATTTTGAGGAAGGGTATGAATCTCAGGAGAAGAAATGTTGATCTGCCTATTAACTCACGTTACCACTGCTCTGTCTTATGCCGTGGGTATAATCTCAGTAACCTTTCACATATTTCCACATCTTGATTAAATTGATCATTTCTGAAGGCATCTTTGCATCAGATGATCTGGACACATGCACTTTCCATAGTTTCCCAATTTTCCTCCTCCCCTTGCTCTTTATCATTCAGATAGCTCTCAACTCTCCAGTTGCTGCTCTGAGCTTCTGGGAGTCTGAAGCTTGCCTCGTCTTTCAGCAGGCTCATTGTCTCTTAAACAAACTCCTTCACTGTGTTTCTATCCAGCCTTTCCGATCTATTTGTCAAGAACATTTCCTTGTAGACTCTAGACCTCACTACAGGCAATGTGGAGTTGACATAAAGTTGAGGACTGTATTTTATTTCTTATGAAACCGGATAATGTTTATTTTAGTTTGATCGCAATTAAGACAAATCCTTCTGTGTGTCTATGGAGCTAGTTGTCTAAGGAAAGCAGGTGGGAATTGGTGCACATGAGTTGTAACATTCAGCTACAGACTTGAGTGGGAAAAGGTTAGATTTTAACAAGAGTGATCTATTTCCCCAGTGGCTGATGAGGGAACTGGCAAGGCTGGGGAGCTGGGGAGGAAGGTTGTCCATACATGTCTCCTAACAAAAATACTGCTTTTCCTACATGTCCAGACTTCATTCGGAGACCCAGTGGGTCAGTGTGAATTGCAGAATGTAGGTATCGCTTATTCTGAAAACTGGAGAATAAAGAAAGCTTCAGAAGCAGACATCTTTCTCTTTCAGGTGCTCATTGAAATCTGCCTAATTTCAATACTCTCCTGAAAGCTTCCCAATTAGTCACACAAGAACTGACAAAATGAGGAAAATTATGGAAAGAGGCATGGCTCCTTAGGGGTTTTTGCATTTTAATGACCCCTCGGCTGTATTTGGTGCTCAGCCTGCAAACCGCAGATGCTGAGAGGAGACTGAGCAAACCTCTGAAGAAGTTAAAGTCAGAAGCAAATCCCAAGTTTCTTGGAGTGTTAACAGGTCCCACTGAGGGCCATTACCAACAAAGCCTCCCCAGGGGCTGATTAGAGCAGAAAGTTGGAGGCCCTGATTGCAGGTAGGCAAAGGCAATGTGCAGGTGGCTCTGATGCCAGTCAACTTTGATGTGTGTTATCAAGCAGAGCAGCCAGGCACTGACAGCCAGCCCCTGGGTAGGGTGATCCTTTGCATCATGCATTGCTCAGGGCTCTTCCGGGGGCCAGTGTGCAGGTGGGTGTGTGCAGTGCTGAGTGCAGGACCATGATACAGCACCTCCTGGGCTCCCAGGGGACAAGCAGGCAGCAAGGCCACAGTGCTTTAAGGAATGGCATCTTCTTGTGGGCCTCAGTGGCAGAGGCACCCAACCATCGCCAAGAGGACAAAGACCTAGTTCTGTTAGAAGCTTTGAACCCTGGCAGTGCCTTTGGCCATCTTCACCTCAGGCTGTCCTATGCTTTCCCATGCCTGCACCTGTTTCCTTGCAGACTGTAGACACCCAACCTGCTTCCCCACCCTGCTCTCACCCTGGGATTTCCCGACTTCTCCTGATGTCTTCCTGTCCTCACTTGCTTTTCCTTGAAACATAAAGCCAGGGGCTGAACTCAGACTCCCTCTGGGTGTCCTGTTGCACCACAGCACTTCCCTCGGAGTGACATTTTCTTTTCCTAAAGTTACATCTAAACCCCACAAGCTGCTCTTTGTGGCTATTTCCCCTTCTCATACTGTTTCCTACTACCAAGAAAAGCTCCATCATCTCTGAAACCACCCTTCAAGCAGTCACAGGCTCCTACTCTACTGCCCTTTGCCTCCACATCAGCAGGCTAAAGAAGCCCAGGTCCCTCAACCTCTCCTCGTGGACGAGGTTATTCCTGCCTAGGCACAGGACTTGACACTTCTCTTGTAAATCTCCATAAGGTATCCGTTGTCCGAATCACCCGAGTTTCTCAAGATCCTTCTGGAGCAAAGCTTCTCTGTGTCAAAACAAAAAAAGCACTCCCCCCCCACCAAAATAAAAAACAAGAAGTCCCCAGCACCAAAGAGTTAAGGGTAATCAGGAGTGGGCTGATCGTAGGGGAAGGGATCAGGATGGTTAAAGAGACACACTTAGAAGGAGAAAAGAAAAAAAACAAGGAAAATAAAAATGAAGCAAAGCATTGGTCACGGCTGTCTTGGGGATTCCTGCCAAGAAGCCCTGCATCTGAAGAATTCTGCCTGGAGGAGGACAAGAAAGCTGGCCTACTTCCACTCTCACAGGGAACTTGCATGTTTCCCTGACATCAACAAGAGAAGATCGAGAGTGGGAAGAATCACGGACTCCTTCAGGGTGGAAGGGACCTCAGGAGGTCTCTAGTCCAATCTCCTTGCTCACAGCAGGGTCGGCTCTGGGGTCAGACCAGGTTGCTCTGGGCTTCATCCAGTCTGGTCTTGGAAACCTCCAAGGCAGGAGACTACACAGCTTCTCTGGGCAACCATTTCCAATGTTTGACCATCCTTGCAGTGGAAACCTTTCCTTATGTCCTTCACGAATGTCTCTTCTCTCAACTTATGCCCATTGTCTCTTGTCCTCTCCCCATGCACCCTGGTGAAGAGCCAGGCACCATCTTCTTGATGACCTCCTCGTAGCCATTGGAAGGCTGCCCTGGGATCCCTCCAAAGCCATTTCTTCTGCAAGTAATCAGTAATGAGACCTGTGGAGAAAGCAAGAAGAGATCTTATGGGTCCCCAGAAATTGCCCCTTGGCTGGAAGGGCTGTCTCAAATCCTGATGCCCTGCATGCCATGAGGGGTATCAGGAAAAGACCCTCCATCCCCCAAGCGCTGCTGGTTGTGGAAGAATGCCTTTGCCAGAGCAGCGACAAAATCCACCTGTATTTGTTTACTGGTGGGAGTCCTTGCCTGTATTCCCACTCTTTTGATTCATTTCTACTTTCTTCCTCCCATTCTCCCACAGAAATTTATTTGACTCTGGGGTGTGTGCCCATGACATGAATAATCCAAGGAGGCCATAGCCAGCCCCATGGCTCAGGGATTGGGATTCTTGGCACCTCAGGAGGGTCACTGCCACTTGGCTTTTCCAAGCCTTTGCTGTGAGTTCTCAGGCCCACTTATCTTTCAGTGGTCTCCCCAGGCTCTCCAGATTATCGGCATGGAATGTCCCTGGACTCAGTTCTTTCTCCACAGGTCTGATTAGGCAAGGGAGAAAACAGAGTGCATTGTAGACTGAGGTGGGACCAGAGGCAGTATCACTGAAAAGCACAGAAGGCATCAAGTAGTTTATGGTCACCCTCAGGACATTCAGTCCTAATATCAGTCCTCTCTTTAAAACCAAACTCAGGCTTCATCCTGCAAACACTGAAGACAAGGGGAAGGGGGGGTTGAGGCTTTCTTTTTTTTTTGTTTTTTTCCTCCTCACTGGTGTGCTTGAGAATTTGTCCTAATGCTTTAATTAAAAAAGCTAGACCTGTAAAAATATGTCACTAAAAAACCATAATCCTGGCCATGCTGTTAGAGGTAAATAAGTCCCCCTGAAGCTCTCCCCCTTGAGCAAGTCTGGGCATATCTGGCTCCAGCCACTTGGCAACTGGCAGAAATGCCATTTTTCAGGTTGTTTTAAAATGTTTGCAGTACCTGGGCTATTGATCATACCGCTCTCTGCAAGACTGGTAGTCTGCCAATTCTGACCTTTCTTTATCTTGCTTCTCTTTGGTTGAGGCTGCCAGGATATTTCATCTGTCCCACTGTACTCACTCTGCTGCTTGCACTCTTGCTAATATGACTGAGGATAAGGGTGGCTGTCTTTGCTACAAGAACAGCCTGAGGACTCCTTGTCACCTTGCTTTCCACCAGGCCCCCCAGGTCCTTTCTTGCTGTTGGGGACCAAGATTGAGTGATGCTGTGTAGGACAGCAGAAAATCTTTAAGGCAGAAAGTAATGATCTGGTAACTATGAAGTTGCCAGTGATCATGTGCCTTCCTGCCTGTGTCAGCAGTCATGGTGTGCCTTCCTGCCTACGTGCCAGCAGCTGCGGTGGGCCTGTCCTGCTGGGCTGTCCTGCCCCCCTGCTWGGCRTCAGRAKACACCTTACCCACCTATYRCAAGATGCCACAAGGCCAAGAAGATACTTGGAGGAGTGGCTGAGCTAGTGGCTATATAACCAGCCATTGTGTTTTCAATAAAGGCTTTCTTGCACCATTCTTCTTGTGGTCCGTGTCGTCGTATGCCACATCTTGCAAAGCTGCTTTCCAGAGAGTCAGCCTCAGCTTGTCCTGCTGCCTGGGGTTATTTCATGCCAGSGACAGGACTTGGTTGAACTCCCCATGTCCCTGTCAGACCGTATCACCAGCCTGTTGCTGCCCCTCTGCTTAACAATCCTGCCCTCCAGCAGGTCAACAACTCACGCCAATTTGGCATCGTCCGTGAACTGGCTGAGAGTGCACTCCATCCCACCATCTAAATCATTCATAGTGGCAAACAGCGTTGGCTCCAGTATTGACCCCTGAAGAACATCCCTGGTAACCATTAGTCACTTGGACTTTGTATCACTCCACTCGTTGAGCCAGGTGGCCTCCAGCTCAGTTCCCACACCCTCCATTGCTTACTCCTCCATCCCACATCTCCCCAGTTTGGCTACAAAGATGTCATGGAAGACCATGTCAAAGACCTTCCTAAATTCAAGATGTACAGCATGCACTGCACTCTGCTTGTCCACACAGCCAGTCGTCCCATCACAAAAGATAATCAGATTGACCAGGCACAGTTTGCCTTCGATGACTTCATGCTGGCTGCTCCCAACGCCTTCATGTGGCTGGAACTAGCTCACAGAAAGATCTGCTTCCCAGAGACTGAGGTGACTCTGACCAGCCTGTCATTCCCCAGATTCTCTTTCTTGCCTCTTCTTGAAGATGGATGTTAAATTTTGCTGTTTTCCAGTCCTCAGGAACTTCCCCTGATGGCCCTGACCTACGAAAGATGATTGTCAGCAGCCTAGCAATGATGTCCACCAGCTCCCTCAGTAACCCAAGAAATTACAGCTCAATACAAGCAAAAGAGGTTTCCTCATGAGGGTGGTCAAACACTGGACCAAGGGCCAAGAGCAGCTGAGGGATCTCCACTCCTGTAGATGTACAAAGCTCACTGGGACACAGACCTGAGTGACCTGCTCTAACCTGGCCTGTTTTCTACAGGAGGTTGCACTAGAGACCTGTGGAGTTCCCTTCCCACCTGAATTGCTCTGTGATTTCATGACTGGAAAGACCCCAGCCCCAGAGACAGGATGTGCTTCTCTCACAGGCTGCCCACCAGCAGATGACATGGAGAGCCCTTCGCCAGCCTCACAATCCCTCCTTCCTTTCCACCTGTGATGTGGGACACAGCCTGGGTCTGTACCAGGCCCAGGCGAGGTCTTCGCTGCTGGCCCTTCCCCTGCAAAGGGAGGAAACCCCAGTGTTCCTGGCATGGAGCTGATGTCAAAGCAGCAGATGTCAGAGAAGCAGCTGGAGCCCAACAATCCCAATGGCCTCATCCCTCCCAGCACAACCACGGGGCCCCAACTGGGGCTGCTCACCCTGCCCCATTACCCTCCACACTCCCCCTCACCTCAAGCCCCGTCCCAGCCCTGGCGCTGGCCAGCTGCCCTGACCTGGGGCAGCTCCAGCTCCTGGAGAGGGAGCATGAGTGCAGCAGGAGCGGGCTGGGGGGCTGGGTCATGGACAGTGATGGCCCTGCCAGGCTGGGAGCTGGAGGGTGAGGCTGGACCTGCTGCCTGAATGGTGCTGCAGCCCCAGCATGGGGAGAGGAGGGAGGGCCAGGGGTTGGGCAGCAGCTGCAGGGCTGCTCCTGCTCCTGCTGCACTGCTGGTCCCTGCGGTGTGTGGAGAGAGGACGGGACATGGGGCAGTGCAGGGTGCCAGCAGATCAGCAAGGGCAGTGGGGGCTGCAGCAAGGGGTCGTGGATGCTGTTTGTGACACTCGGTGTCCCTTGTTCCTGTGTCCAGGAGATTCCCTACTCCCAGGCTGCCTGCAGCCCCCCCACTGCCAGCCCCTCTCTCCATGACAGCACGAGAGTCCCTGCCCTGGGGCTCCTCAGGCAGCCCCTGCTGCCCCAACAAACACAGAAAGAGATTTCTCCTTCTCACTTATTCCTCCTTGCAATCATGCAGTTGCTCTTTTCCTCTTCTCCAGGGATGTCCCTGCTCCCCAGAAAGCCTTTCCCCAGGGAGTGCATCGGTGCTGGCCTGCCCAGCCATTCCTGGACCCTCCCCTGTGCTCCCCACAGAGCCCCAAGCTGGTGGTGCTCCTCTGCAGAGCGAGTGGGCTGTGGTGCCCCAGGGCCACGGGGTGACTCCGCACTGGCCGTAGCAGTTGGGGTAGGAAGCGGACCCAGCTGGATGGGTGTGCTTGCACCTGACAACCCCCTACCAAGGGGTCTGCAGCTGTGGATGAGGCTCTGAGCAATCACAGGGCATTTCAAATGGCTCAGGCTGTGTTCAAATGTGTCTCTAGATCCAGACCATGGTTTGTCATTGAAGGTGACAAGGATCACTTTCCAGGTGCCCTTCCCTGTGCCTGCAGAGTCCCCACTGTGGGCATCTGTCACCAGCCCTGTCATAGGGCAGACAGTCCCAGGCAGATACCGATTGACCATTCAGCACCTCCAGGAGCACTGGGCACCCACAAGTGAGAGCTGAATCCAGCCCTCATTCCCTAACACAGCACCTCATGAGCTCATCACCTTGAGCTCATGGAGAGCCCCACAAAAGCAACAGTCCCTTCCAGGGGGAAAGTCCTTGAGCAAATTCTTGGCTTCAGCTTTGGAAGAAGAGCCCTGCCTTCAAGCACTGCACTGAGGAAATCCCCTTTTATTAGAGGGAGGACAGCTCTGACACAATGACAGACATTTACAGAAGGCCTGTGGGTCAGACAGACTGGGTTTTTGCCTCTGGAGAAGTGGGATGAATTCAAACACTTCTGCACCAACATCATTATCACAGCGAGAATGCCCAAAGCACAGGAGTTGTCTGAGATGAATTAGAAATCACTTGTGAAGTGGGTTGGGCAGCTTATTGCTGCTGAACTTGTACCAAGTGAATCAATTTCTTCAGTGCATCCCTGAGCTCCTTGTTCCTCATGCTGTAGATAAGGGGGTTCACTGCTGGAGGCACCACCGAATACAGAACAGCCACCACCAGATCTAGAGCTGAGGAGGAGATGGAGGGGGGCTTCAGGTAGGCAACCATGACAGTGATGACAAACAGGGAGACGACGGCCAGGTGTGGGAGGCACAGGGAAAAGGCTTTGTGCTGGCCCTGCTCAGAGGGGATCCTCAGCACAGCAGTGAAGATCTGCACGTAGGACACCACAATGAAAATGAAACACCCAAACGTTAAACAGGCAATAACCACAGTAACCCCAACTTCCCTGAGGTAGGAGTCTGAGCAGGAGAGCTTGAGTATCTGGGGCACTTCACAGAAGAACTGGTCCACTGTGTTGCCTTGGCAGAGTGGCATTGAAAATGTGTTAGCAGTGTGTAGTATAGCAGTGAGAAAACCACTGGCCCAGGCAGCTGCTGCCATTTTGACACAAGCTCTGCTGCCCATGAGGGTCCCATAGTGCAGGGGTCTGCAGATGGCCACAAAGCGGTCATAGGCCATGACAGTGAGAAAAGAAAACTCCCCTCCAAACAAGAAGGCAACTAGGAAGACCTGGGCAGCACATCCCAAGTAGGAAATGGCCCGGGTATTCCAGAGGGAATTGGCCATGGATTTGGGGACAGTGGTGGAGATGGAGCCGAGGTCAAGGAGGGAGAGATTGAAGAGGAAAAAGTACATGGGGGTGTGGAGGTGGTGGTCGCAGGCTACGGCTGTGATGATGAGGCTGTTGCCCAGGAGGGCAGCCAGGTAGATGCCCAGGAAGAGCGAGAAGTGCAAGAGCTGCAGCTCCCGTGTGTCTGCAAATGCCAAGAGAAGGAACTCAGTCAGGGAGCTGCCGTTGGACATTTTGCTATCAGCCGGCATGGGGGACTGTCCAAAGGGGAAAAGACATTGAGAAGTTAGGAGACATTTTTCAAGCAAAAAAAAAAAATCCCCAGAATGTTCCAGTTCTCATCCAACCCCCCACATTGCCTCTCTCTTTACTGAGAGGATCTTTGTGCAGCTCCCTTCCTTGAGCTTCACTTCGCACTGGCTGAGTTTGCCGTGAGGAGCAGGGGCCTCTGCCCGTGGGCTCCAGAGGAGTCAGTCCAGCTGTACGGGAGTGGGAATGGGGGAATGGGGGTGACTAGCCCTGACATTCACAGTTCCTGTCAGGTGAAATCCACTAGGCATGTAGAAGAGCTTTTCGGCATCTTCACTCCCAGTTTGTAGGGATTTTATTTTCTTCTAGATGTCACCCCTGGGGAGCATTCCTCAAAGGTAGAAATCCTTGGCATTTCTGCTGTGAGTCCTGAGGGGAAAGCATCCATTGTTCCTTGTTGCAGAGTGAGGACATCTTGTCTGCCTACTAGTCTCATTCCCAGCTGTCCTGTCCTCGCACCTCTTTGAGCTGGAGGATGATGTTACCCTAAAAAGAAGCCAGTCCCTGCTGAGTGCAGAGGAGTCCAGTTTCAAAGTGCAGGTCTCCAACCTTCTCACCCTTTCTCAGGGCCCCTTAGGGAGCTCTCCACACCCCCTCCTTTTAGCCAAGGACACACAGGGCTCTTTTCAGGTGCCCACTTACATCCTCCCACCACCATCTCCACACTCTCAGCATCTCTGCACCTTCTTCATTTGTCTCTCAGGTATCAGAGAGTTGCTATGAGACAGCTGTGCCTTTCTGGAGGACAGCTCCCAGCCTGGCTGTACAACACAGAGAAACAGTCAAAGGACGGTTAGGACTGAAGATGGGCTCTCCTTAAGGGAGAGTCAGCTCATTTCCCAACCCCACGGACTGCATTTCCTGGAGCTGCACAGGTTAGAAGGGGGCTGGGAAAACCTCATTTCCATGCAGACTCCTCTGTTCCACAACTTGCGGCATCAGTGTCTGAACTGCAGCTGAAACACCCCTAACTCCAGGGAGCCCAAAAGCAAGAACAGGAGCATCATGAACAGGATGGGAAACAAGGAGCAACACCATGATCCTGCTGCCAAGGGAGGAAAGGAGAGAGAGAGACAGATGGGCACTCAGGAAAGCCTTTCCCTTACCCAGCTGGGCATGACACCTTGCAGACAGTGACATCACAGGGCAGTCGCTCTCAGCCCCTTTGTTGGGCAGCATGAAATGGGCCTGTGGCAGGAGAGAGACCCCTCTCCTCTGCCAGAGATCTGGCTGCAGAATAGGCGGCTCATGCTCTGGACTCCATGGCTGTCAGGGCAGAGGCTCTGCTGGGTGGGAGGGGAGACACAGGGGACTTGCTCAGAGAAGGGTGTCTGCATTGGAGGGATTGACCATGGCCACAAAGGTGCTGCTGGTGCTGCTGGAGGTGGAGCTGAAGGGGCTTGCTGAGSTTTCTCACAGACCTATTAATCTCTCAGAGTAAAGGTTTAGGACTCTCAGTTCTTTACCAAAACAAAACAAAAAAACCTTCTTTGCTTCATTCTCTCTGCCAAAATTAGGGAACTGAAGTTCAAGTAGCCCTTCTCTTGATATTCCTCTTGAAAAGCTGGGGGGGGGGGGGGGTGGCTCTCCTCTCACCCAAAGCTTTGTCCTGCGGCACTGTAGGGAGTTCCTGGGCAGGCTGAGTGCTGACCCTCGCAAGCGGCAGAGTCACTGCCCCAGGCACACAGCACCCTGGGGCTCAGGGGCACTGCTCTGAATTACAGCCCTGAGCAGAACTGTGTGCACAACCTGGCTTCACACCTGTGCAGTGTCCCTGGGAGAAAGGAGCAGCATGCCCTGTCCCTCTGCCCATGTGCCAGGGAATCCCTCCTCTGAAGCATTTCCTCCTCTGCTTATGCACCAGAGGAGTCAGGAGAATGATCCTTAAAAAGCCTATCAGTCATGGCATGGGCTGGGTTCAGAAGACCCCTCCAGAAACCTCAGTACCATTGCCCTGCAGCCAGAGGCTTACCGTCCAAAGGGCTGTGAAGATTTCTCCCACAAGGAGCTCTCCACTGTCCTCTGACTCTACACTGCGTTTCACTTCTCTCTGCCTTGTCTCATCTCATGTCAGCAACACAGGCAGTGCCTGCAGCCCTGCTGCTCTTTGCAGAGGAGCTGCTCCTGCACACAGCTGCCTCTCAGCAGTGCTGCCACATTGCCATGAGCTTCCTGTGTCCCAGGAGCCTGACCCCTGCTCAAGAGCAGGGGCCCAGCTGAAGGCCTGAATTTCTCTGTCCCTTGTGCTCCCTCCTCCTGGGAAATGTTCCCTGAGGTAGACTAAAATAATCACCTATTGTCCTTCTCTAAAGAGTGCAGAGAGACTGATTCCAACATTGCAAAAAGGAAAAGCATGCCCCTTTGGAATGCATGCTGGCCAAGTGCCCCAGGGCATCTTGGGTTTCCTACATGTGCCAAAAAAATGAATCCCAACACTGCCTTTAGGCAAAGTCCATCCCGTCCACATCCAAGCATGCTGCATAAATGGGATTCACACCACACCGATGTCCCTGCTCTAGTCTCTGCACTCTCAAACCCTTCTTGCTCTCCTTCCCCTGAATGTCTTTTCACTCCCCCAGATGATATGTCCAGGGACTGTGCTAATGATGTCCTCCTGGTGGCTGTATCACAGGCTGCCCAGGCCCAGGGACTTCTTCATTGGCACCTTGTCCTTCCTGGAGATTGGCTGAAGTCTGCCACAGGCCCCAAGGTGCTGGAGAGCCAGCTTAGGCAGTACACCCCTCTCCTCCCATTCCCACACAGCCCAGCTCTGTTTCTCCCTGGCCATGGGCACTGCAGGGTTTGCTCTCTTAGTGGGAACCTCCTTTCACCATTACATTGCCACCTGCTATCCATGCCAGCATGTCACCACTTGCAATCAAAGTCTTTGCATACATGAGGTCCTTGGTAACATGTTTTCCTCTGACAAGTCTTCAGTCAGTGCCACAGCTGAGATGCTGAAGCCATCATATATGCAAAGACATGCAGCCTGGGGTGCAGGCAGGAGCAAATGGAGATGAACAAGCTGTCACAGGAGTGCCACATGGTTGGAATAGCTGAGATGTGGTGGGATCACTCGCATGATGGAGTCCTTCAATAGCAGGGTGCAAGTTCTTCAGGAGAGACCACCAGGGGAGATGAGGAAGGGGTTCCCTGTGTATGTAGGGGTAGCTTGGATGTATGGAGCTCTTCCATGGGATGGACCAAGGGAGGCAGCTCTGGAGGGCAGAGGAGCTCAGGAAAGCCAGCAGGTCATTAAGGACAGCACCCATCTGGCACAACTATGCTCCATACGAACAGTTTGTAAAATCAGTAGACATCCTTGGACCCTGGCTTGGCTAAACAGGAAACTCCCACATGAGCTCCAGGGCAATATGGCAGCCTATGGAAAGGGGAAGAAGGGAGAGGCTGCAAAGGAGGAATTTGGAAATATTGTCCAGCAAAGTAGGCATGGTGTTCAGGAAGCCAAAGCTCCTCTGGGATAGAGACACTTGCATGGGGTGTGAAGAGCAGGAAGAAGAGCTGCTATTGCTTCAGTGACAGCAAAAAAATAAACAAGGAAATGTGGGATCACTGCTGAAAGGAACAGGGATTGTTGCAAAGTGGATGGAGATAGGTCTGGGGAAGTCAAGTCCTTCCTGGCTTCAGCCTGCACCAACAAGGTCTCCTGAGCTGTTGTGCCTAGAGTCAGGAGTCCTAAGGAGAAAACCAACCCACAGTGCCCAAGTCTCTAGAACTCAACCCATACAACTCTATGGGATTGGATGGGTGGCATCCATGGACGTGGAGAGAGCTGGCTGCTATGACAGCAAGGCTGCTCTCCATCATCTTTGAAAGGCTGTGGAAATCAGGGGAGGTTGCAATGAGCAGAAAAAGGAATATGCTGTGTCCATCTTCAGAAAATGCCCCAAGGACAAACCAGGGAGCTGCAGGCCGTTCAGCTTCATGTTTGTGAAGAGTGTGTCATGGAGCGAATCCTCTCCGATGACATTTCTGGGCACATGAAGAAGGTGCCTGGGAACAGCCAGCATGGATTTACGGAAGGTAAATCATTCCTGACCCACCTGATTGCCTTCTGTGATAAGAGATCTGCACTTGTGGAGGAGAGAGTAGTGGATGTCCAGCAGACATCCAGAGGGGCAAAAAGCTGGTTGAACGATCAAGCTCAGAGGGTTTTCATGAAGGGGTCATGCTTTACTGGGAAGCCAGGTAAAGGTGGGGTATGCAGGGGTATACCCCACATCCTGTCCTGTTTGAAAGGCTCATCAGTGGGGCAGAATAACACACGCATCAGGACAGGCAGAGACCTGAGCAGCAGAGGAATGACCCTGAGGAGAAGGGCCTGGACGTTACAAGCGATGCCATACGAGCCAGTGATGCGTGCTCACCACAAATGAAGCCAGCTGCATACAGGACTGCATTTGGAAGAGCATAGCCACCCAGGCAAGGGCAGCTCTTATCCCCTTCACTCAGCACTGGTGTGGCCATGTCTGGAACAGCATGTCCCAGCGTGGGCTGCCCAGTGCTGGAGAAATGGGGAGCAACTGGAGAGGGTCCAGAGGAGGTCTGCCAAGATGAGGTTGGGGGCCTGAAGCATATGACCTGTATGACCAGGTTGAGGGACCTGGGCTGAAGTGGAGGCTAAAGCCAATACAGTAGTTGCCTGTGACTGCCTGTAATAGGGTGGTTTCAGAGATGATGGAGCTTTTCTTGGTAGTGGGAAACAGCACGAGAAGGGGAAAGAGACACAAACTGCATCTTGAGAGGTTCAGACTGCCCTTCAGGTAACAAGAATGTCACTCATAGGGTAGTGCTGTGGTGCAACAGGACACCCAGAGGGAGTCCGTGATCAACCCTGGCTTTGTGTTTCAAGGAGCAGCCAGCAAGGACAGAGGGACATCAGTAATGGCGGGGAGATCCTGCAGTGAGAGCGAGGTGGGGAAGCAGGTTGGGTGTCTACAGGCTGCAGGGAAACAAGCACAGCTTTGGGACAGCCTAGGAGAGCCTGTGGTGAAGATGACCGAGGGCAATGCCAGAGCTTGTCCTCTTGTCTCTGCAACTGAGGCCTACGAGATAATGTTTCCTTATGGCACTGGGCCTCGTTGCCTCCTCGCCTCCAGGGAGCCGAGGAAGTGCTGTAACATTGTCCTCCACTCAGCATTGTGCACCTAGACCCTCACACCAGGAAGAGCCCTGAGCAACATGTGAAGGAACAGCTCACCCAACTCTGGGACTGGCTGTGGGGCTTGGCCATTCCGCTTGGTAACACACATCAAGGTTGACCTGGCATCACAGCCACCTGCACATTGCCTTTGCCTATCTGCAGTCAGGGCCTCCAATTTTCTGCTCTAATCAGCCCCTGGGGAGGCTTTCTTGGTAATGACCCTCAGTGGGACCCATTAACGCTCCAAGAAACTTGGAAGCTAGGCTTCTGACTTTAACTTCTTGAGAGGTTTATTCAGTCTCCTCTCAGCATCTGARGTTCATGGGCTCAGCACCAAATCCACCTGAGGGGTCATTAAAATGCAAAAAGCCCTAACAATCCATGCCTCTTTCCATAATTTTCTTCAGCTCTTCAATTCTTGTGTGGATAATTGGGGAGGTTTCAGGAGTAAATTTAACAGAAGATTTCAATGAGGAGTTTTTTTAAAAAAAGAATTTCTGCTTTAAAAGGTTTCTTTATTCTTCAGTTTACAGAATAAGTGATATCCACATTCTCCAACTAATATTGATACAGAGTGTTTCCTAATGAATCTTGATGTGTAAAAACCCAGTATTTTTGATAGGAGACATGTATTGACAAGCTTCCTTCTCCCCTCCCCAACCCTGCCACTTCTTTCATGAGCCACCAGGGACTTACATCACTCTTGTTAAAAATCATCACTCTTGTTAAAATCTAACCTTTAATCCACTCGAGTCTGTAGCTGAATGTTACAGCACATAGGCACCAGTTCCCACCTGCTTTCCTTAGAGACCTAGCTACAAACAGACATGGAAGGATTTGTCTCAATTGTGACCAAGCAAAAATAAAACAGGACAGAGTTCAATAAACTTAATGTCCAGCACTTCTCAGCTGTCCCTTAAGTCCAAGCTGCCTCCAGTGAKGTCCCCTTTCCACCAGGAATAACCTTTGTGGAAATGTTTCGGATGGGTAGACAGGAAAGGATAGAGAGAAACACAATCAAGCTGTCAGCTAAGGAGACAAGGAGACTCCTGAAAGATGAGGCAAGCTTTAGACGTCCTCAAGCTCAAAGCAGGAACTTAAAGCGGAGAGGGTAGAGAAATCTCCATGAATAGGAGTATGAGAGTGTCATAAGACTAAGGGGAGGAAGAAAACAAGGGAAAGAGCATACGCCCAGATCGTCTRATGCAAAGATGCCTTTAGAAATGATCCATTTAATCTGGATGTGTGAAAATACRTAGAAAATTACTGAGATTATGTACACAGCATAATAGACAGAGCAGTGGTAACAGAATTTCAGGGGCAGATCTATAGTTCTTCTCCTGAGAGTCATACCCTGCCTCAAAATTTCCATTACGTCATCATGGAAAACCATTGACATTTTTATTAAAGTTAGCCAGTCATTTCAACTCATGAAGATGTGCTCATATTATTTTCAAACAGTGAAAAATTTCTTCTTCACCCTTCCAGGCAGAGCTCAGGTGTCCAACCACAAGCACCCAGTGGCCCTTGGAGAGGCCGCAGTGTCTCTGAGGCACTTGCCTGGGCCTGGCAGCTCTCAGAGAGGACTTGCAGGAGACCGGAGCCTCTTGGAGCTGCAGATGGAGGTTGGGCAGAGGGGACCAGGGCACCTGCAAAGGCACCAGCCATTCCTGCCCCTGTGACTGCATCCCACCCCAATTCTGAAAATCACTTTCCCTTTCAAGAAAAAAAAAAGTAAGAAAAAGGATCTCCCCAAAAGACCAGTGTATCAAAAAAGAACCAAACAACAAAGGGCAATAAGAACACAAAGAAGTTTCAAAAGTTGAAAAGTGTAACAAAACTTTTTTTTTGCTTTAGAAAATTTATCTAATTTCTTTCGTGTTTCATTTTTATTGACAATTTCTAAAGATTTCTTTTACAATAGGGCCTACGGTATTAAAAAAGCTGTTTTTGTGTCTTGCACAAGTCCAGTGCCCATCAAACTACTCCCTGCCCAGGAACTTCCTTGCTACTGCTCGCTCTTTGCACACAGCAAATCCCACCATGAGGTGTCAAGCTCTCACAACTGATAGAGGAAAGCAGCCTCA
Source organism: Casuarius casuarius (assembly GCA_003342895.1). NCBI lineage: Eukaryota > Metazoa > Chordata > Aves > Casuariiformes > Casuariidae > Casuarius > Casuarius casuarius. The sequence continues at coordinate 2,333 of PTFA01000873.1, read as the reverse complement.
TCAGCTTCACTAAAATGCTCTATTTATTGATGGCCTAATTTGTACCACTCTCAATGCACCTGTCTGTTAGTGACGTCTTAAAGGAGTCCCTAAAACATCTAGCCACTCTCCCTTTTCATTCCCTGCATGGTCATGAAATGTGACTCCATTTGAGGCAACAACAGGGACAGGAATTTTCTGACCCAATGAATGCCAGACTGTTCAGTGCAGATGTCTCTGGCTAACCCAGTTGTCTGGACTTCCCTTTCTAGTCAATGGAAAGAAAAAAGTTGTCCTACTGAGAAGTCTTGAGATGCTTCTCCTGGTCACCAGCTAATGCTCCAGAGAGGTCCCCATAGTTCCTGGGTCACATTTCGCAGCACCAAACGGGAACACAGCTACACAGGGCATCTCAGGTAGCCATGGCTTCTATATGGGTCTATAAAGGCCTGAATGTAAAGTTTCCATCATTGGGTGAAATCTATGCCAAAAATAGCTCTATGCAAGAACTGAAACAAATCTTTGTTTTCAGAACTTCAAACATTCTTTATCAATTCTAATGCATAATTTCTTTCCTTCTGATTGGCAGCACCATATGCATACACTGCAGTAATTACTCTATGTGAGTGTATATATTTATATATATGTACAGTTACACACCACAATACATTTCCTGCCAACACTCTGAATGGAGAAACCTTGTTCTGAGAAACTACTGCATTCAAATTGACATGTCTCCTCTCTCTTCTTTTGCGTCTCTGTCCTCTCTTCCTCTGCCTAATCTGTCTTTACAGAAGCCTCATGGCCCCTCTGCCCCCCCAGGGACGTCTCCTGTTGGATTCTGCCAAGCAGATCCAGAATTAGCTGAATCACCTACCAGAATGTCACCCAGATTGGTATGTCCTCTTATCCTTCCTACAAGGTCTCGACTGGCTCATCACCTGCTCCAAGGCAAAGGTCTCTGCACTCCAGCCACCCCTTTGCACAGAACACACCTGCACCTCCTCGCCATCCCAGCCTGCCTTGCTCAGGAGCCCAGTTTCATCCTGCCATGTGAGCTGTCCCACCACATGTGTGTAATTGCACAGGGACAGAGGAGAGGGAGGTGCCAGTAAAGGGGACGTAGCTGGGATGTTGAATGTGTGAGTCCAGAAGAGAGGTTGACTCAGAAGAGGGACAGTGGAGAATAGAGATAGAAGAGATATCTGCAGCATTGTTGGCGAGGTCACCTCTTCTACAGGAACTTCATGGGCTAGGTTCTGGTAGGAGCCATTTTGAGGAGAAGAGAATCACGTCACCACTCATCCCACCAGAGATGATATATGGGCAGGAGGATGGGAAGAGGCAGGCAAAGGGGACATGGCTGCAGTGTTGATTGTGAGGTAGGTCACTTCCACTGCAGCTGCCTGATTGGCCCTCAGCAGATGTGCTGGCCAGCAGGCTTTGTGATGTCACCCAGCGCCTCAGAGAGCCCACCCAGCGGAAATGACCACCCTAGGGAGGGAAGGGGAGGGGGTGACACAGGTGACGGGGGCCCATCTGGGTGCTGACTGTGAGGGCAGACGTCACAGAGAGCTTCCCATCCGTGTGCCTGCTCCTGGCCTATCACCTGCAGAGGCAGAGGTGACCTCACAGGCACCTTCACAGCCATCTGCCTCCTACGGGCCTACAAGTATCTGAGACACAATTATCTCCTGAAATCCAGCATGGTGCAACACATGTTTGCGCTGCCTTTCTGAGGGAGCTGGCAGGCTGGAGACATGGGCACAGAGGAACCTCATCAAGTTCCACAAAGGGGAACTGAATGTCTTGCACCTCAGCAAGAATAACTCCATGCACCAGGACACGCTGAGTGACGATCAGCTGGAAAGCAGCTTTGCAGAGAAGGATGTCGGGGGTCCTGGAAGACAACATGGAGAAGCATGTGCCAGCAATGTGTCCTTGACGTAAAGGCGTCCAGTGGTTTCCTGGGCTGCATTAGGAAAAGCATTGCCAGCAGAGTGAGGGCTCTGTGCCCGCAGGCTTTGTGTCAGCTGGCTCTGTGCCTGCTATCGAATCAGATCCCCTGGCAGAAGTGACCTCAGAAGCACATCCACCTCCTGCTTTGAGCCTGATGCTTGCCTGTCATTTACTCCCACATGAGTGACCTCCCAGTCACCATCCCAGCCATGTGCCTGCTGCTGGCCTGTTGCCTCCAGGGACAGGGGCGATCACAGAATCAACAGCCTCGCCTTGTGCCTGTTGGTGGCCGCTCAGGTACTCAGGCAGAAGTCACCTCACAGTGAACATTCAAGCCACATGCCTGCTGTTATCCAATCAGCTCATCAAGAAGAAATGACTTCAGAAGGACATTG
>PTFA01000872.1:0-32090 GCA_003342895.1 Casuarius casuarius | reverse complement strand
TTTAACTACAATTAGTTTAAAGACACAGAGCTTTCATAGGTTTCCACCTATGGGGAAACAGTGGGCAATTTTCTTGACATAATGTTAAATACTTCAAATTATGTGTGATGAACAGTCAGGAAGTTCAAACAGGCCCTTTGGCTGCAGTGAAAAATGATGCAACAATGGATGATCCTAAACAAAAGAGAGCCGTGGCTTTCAGTTTCATGTGTATCTGGTTTTTATCCCCTGTTCAGCCTGGAGAATAAATAAACAAATATATTGAACAGAAATGAATCTTACTAGATATATGAACTGGACTTGCCTCCAATTAGTAGTCTGAAAGTTTCCCAAGATTTCCGGGGTTGCTGTACCTGACACTAAGCAACTAATTCTGCTGAACCCTTTTTATTTTATTTATTCAAACTATTTTATTCTTAGCTTAGAGCACATATTACTGGATGAGACTGTGTGTATGAGTACGTATGTGTATTACGGTAGGGTGCTAGTTCCTTCATAGTTAAATTGATACTGGATGCTCACTGTAAGTTTCATCAAAAACTAATCAGCTGGTATGTGTCTAATCCATCTGCAGTATTTATCTGTTTGTACAGCAGCTTGAGGTTTCCAAAGCTGTGTCAAATTTTGAAAACCTATTTCCTTTTTAAATGACTTCAACTGGATGTTCCAGTTTTGTGTATGGCTTGGAAAATTTGGCCTCGTGTGTATATGCACGTATGTGTGCACACATAAATCATCCTGAATATATAGTATTAAAATCAGACTTCCAAGTATCCCAGAAAAGTCATCCAGCACAGCAAAAACTGTGTGGCTAAAGGCAAATCCAAAAATTCCAAAATTAATGCCCCATTGAGCTAAATGGAATCATTTCCTGATTAAGATGTGGTGAAGCACAGAAGAAGGGTAAGCTAGTTGATGGAGAAAATGATGGTAAAGCAAAAAATTAAGCTGAACCCTGGCAAAGCACATCCTGTCATCTATGAGAATTTTTTTGCAGAGCTCTTCTATAAAGAGTTCCTTGGCTGAGCGTTGTAGGGATCCTGCTGCTCCCGTCTGACTGAACCAGGCGTAAATAGGGAGTCTTGCAAGCCCTTTGGGTTTGGATCATGAAGGACACATAACCTTACCCTTAAATCAGATTTCCTGATATGATTGATGAAATATGCAGATCTCAGTGGCATGGTAAAACTGATCCCCTCTGATTTGGGGAAATACTTGTTTCTGTTCCAGTAAATGCCATACACTTGTTATGTACTACAGTCCAGGTGAACTGCTCTCCACATATTGACTGAAATTCCCAAGGGCATTAAAATGTACTTTGTTGCAACGTGGGCTGGTTTGCAGGTATATTTTTTAATGGCTTTGGCTTTGTCTGAAGACAGAAATTTCTGAGCTGCTAGAGAAGAGCTGCTTCTGGAACCTGGTGAGGCCACTTATTTTCCTTTCTTATTTGATTGGGTTATTCTTTTTTTATTGATTGAAAGATAGGCACACCATTAAGGAATTCCAGGCAGATGCTCTGGCATTCTTCAGTACAACTACTGCAATCATTTAGCAAGAAGGAGGGAATATAGTAAGGCTCCATTTGGGCTGGTCACAGAGTTTTTCATTTGTTTCAAGAATTCTAGCAGAATAAACCAACACAAGTAATACGTGGGTATGCAGTTTCTTTGCTACAGCTATAACCTTTATTTATTGACATTTGAGAGTTCGGAATTTCTTGGCCAACTTTTTCCTTCAAGTCTTTCCTTGTAATTTCCAGGAAATTAATGAAGATGAGCTAAGTTAATGTGTGTTTTTAACTATAATTGGCAGGCAGAGAGAGAGTCCTGGCTAAACAATATCTACTGACAAGGGCTTTAAAGATGTAATTGCACTTATAAATGATTTTTTTATATTTACTTTACTCATTTTTAGTTTATTAAATGCACAGTTATAAGTCTCCGGAGTGCATGAACATTGTTTAACCTGAAGATATCTTTCAAAAGTGTATCTGCAAAAAGACTTCCTTTCCTATGCTTCTGTACTATGCACTTGTCCAGTTGTTAATACAAATACCCAAAGAAAAGCTGGGTGCTCTACATGTCAACAACTTCAGTTTTTGCGAGATCACAGGTAAAAACATGATTGGGGATAGAGGACTCTTCACCTAGAATGCCTGGTGGTGTCTATGTCTGAACATTGGTTGCTGAACCAATGGTGCTTTTTTTGGTGCTTTTTCAAATGAATGAGACTTAGAACCTAATAGATCAAAGTCAACATCTTGATTTCTCTCAAAAAGCAGTACAGAAGTGACATTGCCAGCCAAGAACTAGCAATAACATGTTTTTTTTTCCAGAGCTAATTTCTCCAAGCAAACAGGTAGCTGCATGTCACACCACCTGAAGCTCTTGCGTGGGATCTCCCAGTGAGGTCTGTGTAGGATGTGTTGTAAACAGCTGCTGCAGTTGCGAGGGTATGAGTGACTCTAGTGAGGTTCACCCTTGGAAGACCTGTTAGTGGGCGCTATAAAAAGGCAAAACATATTCTTGATGCTACCATAGTGTCCAACAGCAGAAAAAGAACCTGCATAGCTTTGTTTCTTGTTAAGCGAGTGAGTAGAACTACCCTATGGTATCTTCTACAGTCTTCCTGGAAGGGCTCCTAAAATACCAGAGTATCAAAGATACTGCATTGTATTACTCAGATGAACTCAAAACTTGAGGATACATCTTCCACACATTTGAGGACACTGCCTCCTGTACCATTCAGCTGCCTCCCATGGCATAACTATTGGATGGGTAGAGGGGACATTACATCAGGGTGTCCTATACAAAACCTCTGATGTTGTGTAGGGCCAGGGTTGTGTCATATTTCAAAAAAAAAGGGAGGGAGGGGTAGAAAAAATGGAAGAGATGCCTCTTCCTGATTCTTCTATTTGTAAATTTTCTGGACCTATCATTACTGATGATGCATATTCCAAAGCAGAATGACGTGGACTCACTGGCAGCATTTATCAGTTATGAACTCCAGAATAGGTGTGGCCAGTTGGCTACTTTTAAAAAAGGACTTTTTTGTAGAGTAATCAGGGGAGCAAAAATGTGGAGAACTGAATCCTCTACAACTTTATCAACAAAATAATTCAATCAAGGGTTTTGAAATGGTACCACCCATCACCACAGGGTCTGGACTTTACCATAGCAAGGGACTGGAACCATACAAAAGGACTGAAAATCTTTCCGAACACACTGGATCCAGTGTGACAAGATTGATCGCAATTGCTCGTTGATCATCTGGTTGTAGTAGGGCAACACTCTTGGGAAGCATAGAGTTTCTGCAGAAAAGTTTTGTTTTGAATGCAAATGTATTGTTCTCCAAGTATAATGACTAGCTGGAGTAGCATAATCTTATATGCAAGCCCCAAAACTTCTTTCTGAAATGCCTCATACAGTATCCTAAGTACATCTACCAAGGACTTGTACAGGAGTAGGATAATGTCTGTCCTTTGTTGATTATTTTTTTGAAAGTTGTTTGTGTCTAAGATTCCAAGTATACAGTTAGTTTGTAAGAAATGATATTGTGCGAATTGAAACAGAAAATATATTTTACCATTTAAAAAATCAGTAATATATGTGAATTGTTGTAATATGTGTCTCAAAATTCTGTTAGTCTCACCTATTTTGATGTGGTATCAGGGAGATTTCTTTTACTTCTAGAAAAAGTGAACATGACAAAAAGCTATCCTTGAATATAACTGGAGACCTTAGGTGTAAATATGCTTGTATTTGGGAAAAATCTGTGAACAGAGTTCTGAGAGGAGGTTGGTTGATTGCTGATTATAAATCTCTTAGTAAATACCAGCGTTGAAGACAGCTACCGTAAATTCCAATTCTAAGAAAGTCCATATTCATATCTATTATGAATTTCTGTTCAGACTTCAGGTGTAAGGGTTAACTGAAAATGTGCGTAGAACAGACCATAAGGTATTAGCTGTTTGACTAATCTGAGTTCAGTTACATTAGAGCTGTGACAGTGAATGCAATGTGTCTGCGGCTCTGGACACATGAGCGGATTAATCTGTGGGCGCTCAAACTACTGTGTTTTTAAAAAGCTGGAATATATAATGCAGATCTTAAAATCAAATTAGTCTCTAATGCAACAATTTAAAAAAGTATACCTACATAAATTAGGGCTAAATTTGCCAGACTTCCATTGTGTTTGCCTCCTTGCTTCTCTGATTGTCAAATGCACAGTTTGTTTATCTAACACAGCTGCCTCCATGCAATTTGCTTGAGGTTTGTGCCTCAGGCATCATCTTTCTGTTTGTGAATCCATCTCATAGACATATTGATGCCCCAGCTGATGATTGCAGTTGATTTTTAACCTGTAATGCATTAGTTTCTCTTTGGGGAATACTAGAACAAGAACCTAGAACTTGTTTTAAAAAGGACAAAATGAATTTGTATCAAATGATATGCTATAAATATTTGAATTTGTAGTATAAGTAGTTACTGTCCCAATAAATACAGCGTTTCCATGTTAAAAATGCCCCGTAGACCAGCCTTTTTAAAGAATTGCAAAAGTTAAAATGGGAACAAGTCACAGAAGCAATTTCTAGCAGACAGTTTTTAATAACATTCAGAATCTGGAACTTTACAGAGCTGTTTCTGCCAAGAGGGTCTGCCTCTGCACGCCGAAAACTTAAAGTGGGGCAGGGGACTTAAGACAAGCGTGAGAGGCAGTGTTCTTGAGCTTACACTGATCTTCCTGAGGTGCCGGAGAGATTAGCATCAGCATGGATGAGGTAATTGATTCATTTTGAAGTTCCAGTGCAATCCCATAGTGGCTATCGACTACCATACTGCAGAATCTAAGCTTTTTTTGAAAGCTTTTAGTTTTTTGTTAGCAAAGATAACCCTACAAGCGTGAACTTGGTGTAAATCAATGCAGCAATGTCGGTGTGAAGTGTCTGAAGACAGGCCTGAACAATAACTTTGATACAATGAAATGATCTGTTTATTTAGGATTATTTTATGATTTTAGGCTGCAAACCAATTATGGTAACTTAAACACTGGTCTTGTTGACAGTTTCACTGTTATTCACTGCATGCAAGGCGGACAAAAGTATGGATGTTTCAGGAAGGTTTGTTGCGAATGGCGTTCATGTATCGGAATTTTGGAAAGTGCAAGTGTTTTTCCTGAGCTCTGTTTCCAAATGTAACACACCTAGGAAGAACAACAGAAGTTTTAAGAAAATTTCTTGTGTGCCATTTCCCATGACACGCTGTGTCAGAGGGAGGACTTCAGTTCACATCTGAAAAACTACTGGGACTATTGAAGGAGAATGATATTTATTTGAATCCTGATAGGTATGTGCTTGGTTACAACTACAACTCCCTACAACTGAGGTTAATTTAAGATATAAATAAAGGAAACTTTCAGCACAGGAAAGAGGTTAACTTCTGTGACATGGTGCATCAAGCTACATAACTTAGCCTTTTTGTTATCTTTTTCATGGAGCACTAATACTTAAATGGTTATTGCAATATACAGTATTTTACAATATTAAAAAAAAATTTAGAACAGATTTTGCTACAGCTATGCAAACAATAGACAAACCAGTAGAAAAATGTCAAAGCAGAAGTTACTTGAGAAAGGAAAGGACTAAATATTAGAGGTTAGAAAGTAAAAAAAAATGATAAAGTGCAGTCAGGAGGTACTGGGGGTACTTTGTACTGGGGTAATACAAATTATAAATTAAAATTATAAATTAAATAAGATACAATAAAACTGTTAAGAGGCAAGTATAAAGGTTATAATTGCATTTGAAATGGAATGTGCATCAGAGTCTGAAATGCTGGAAGCATAAGAGTGAAACGTACTGATGTAGTGAGTTTTCTCTTTCCTTACTTTGGAGGATTTATTTTTCTCTTTTGATGTTACAGACCTCAATTTCATTGTACTGTTTCTGCATTCGGTTCTACGTGTAGTACAGATATGGAACAATATCTAACATTTAAGAACACAATAAAAAAAAGAAATAAAAATGCAAATATTTGGGGGGTAACAAACCATGCCCACTAAAATTAGTAGCAAATTCCTTGTTGGTTTCAATGAGGACAGACTTTCACCCTGATTTTGGATGAAGCAGGGAGATGTACTGCACCACTCTTGCGTATCACACGGGAAAAATATGGTTGATATGCAATCCTTTGTCATATAATTCAGCAAGGAAAGGGTTCACTGTTTTAGACCATATGCACAAGGACTAATCTGGAGTCCTTCTAGCTGTTGCATTCCTATTGACCGGATCGCTAGGGAACAGTAAAAGGTGATACATTGCTGTAAATAGTGCTGGACTCCAGCTGTGTCCATTTAATTAATTTGAGTCTGGCTTTGGAGACAGAGCTGCTCTTGGAAGCTGATGACACTGGCCATTTTAATCCATAAATTCCTTGGAATCTTCTTTCTTAGTTTCTAGTAAAAGTTAATCATAGTGGTAATTTTGTTATTGTGGTAATCAGTTGTTTTTTGTGATCATTAGCTCACCACATAAACTAAGCCTTCCAAGGTAGCCGTACCGTCGCAGGTCACTGGCTGCAGAGAGGAACTACCAAAAACCCCTGAGAACCCGGCTGTCCATGCAGTGCTCAGCAGTGCTGAGCACCAGAGGGGCTGGCTTCTGCAGCAGGCTCAGAAGAAACACACTGAAACTCAGGTCCAAAATAGAAAGCAAAGCTTGCTTGCAAGAATTTTGGTGTTTTAGAGATGAGCTGTGTCATAAGGCCTGCCTCTGTTTCCAACAGCTTTCCCCACAAATGCTTCAAACTGTGTCATGCCTCCTTTACATGTTACAGAGCCTGTTTTGTTACAACAATTCTGTACTGGAAACCAGCATTCAGTGAGTGAGAGTATTTGCCCCTAGGTTTTGGCGTATCTTGGATTCTTTGCATGGAGAATCTATTTTAGGTGACGCTTAGAGATTTTCTGAATTTATGTTGGTTACAATTTTCCTTTTGTTCTAAGGCAAGTAGAGTCAGATTTCTGGTAGCAGAGACACCTGGTTTTAGAGCTGGCAGGCCTTTAAAATGCAGCCTATAAAATAAAATTCCCTAAACCACTGCTAAAACAGATTTTTTAAAAAAAGTAGGGTTATTGGCACGCATTTTATATATGACTATTTGCTGTAATACAAAGGTTTCATTTGTATTCTTGAGGAAAGAATTATGTAATAACTGAATGGCTTCCCCACTTATGACCAATGTAACCATGCAAGCAGATGCTGAGTAAACTTTTATGCCACATCAATCTCTGTGGATTGCCTTGTATATGTTCTCCCATGTGTCATTTTCATCTGAAGTACATGCAGTAAGGGAGACCTATCCAACTGCTAAGTTTCATCCAGTGAATAAAACTTTTTGTAGTGTACCAGTGATTCGGGGAAATTTAAAATGTGAAAGTATTGTCATTCCTTTGAATCAATGCTGCTTTCTTATTTTGAAACTGATTTGGCAGCTGACATTTTCTCCCCAGTTAGTAAACTCCTGGTAGTAACTTTTCTGTTTACATAACTATGAATATGAACAAACAGTGGTAAATACCACCTGCCAGATCTGAATATCAGTTCCTGTATTTGCAAGATCTTGTAAAATGAGATATTGGGATTCCATGGCACTTCCCTCTCCCACTCCCACTCAGAATACCTATAGTGAAATTTAAAGAGTTGTATTTTCCTTTAGAGGAGTAGTTTGCTGGCCATGTCTCATTAATGTATATTTTTGCTGTTATTTTTCATTCTAAGACCTAAGATTTTGGGCAGGGAAATAATCTGCTAACCGCTCAATGTTCCTGTGAATACAGGATTGGTCTTTGTTTGCACTTTGTATTTTCTAGTGTTTTTTTCTAGTTTAGTTTTAAATGTCCTAAAGAACAAGGCTCTCACTGTCTCCCTTGGGGGCATTTGCAAAGTCTAATAGATCATACTGCCAGGAAGTTTTCCTGCTATTCATTTTAAATTTCCTCCTTCTTTATTTCATTCCATTACCCTTGGTTTATACTTCCTGTACTTTCCAAATAATTCCTTCCTCTTGTGTGTGTTTATACTCTGCGCATATTTGCAGTAATCATCTCAGCCCACAGTTATTATTTCATTACCATACCCATGCTTACCTCTTTTAACCTTTCCTTATATCAGTTGAATCAGGTTCTTTATTAGTCTGTTTCTTTTCAGTGAGTTATCTCACGTTGGACAATATCCTTCTGATAATAAGATTGCCAGTAATTTTTATGTTGTGTAGTTGTATTTTAAAATGCTTATGATTCATGGAGCACACAATCAGCTTCAAACAAAAATATCTGCCACTTTTGAAATAACTGTTTACTAGTTGCTAATTTTTGCTGCTTGTTATTTACTGTTGGAGTATTTACAGTAATGCAGAATGTCAGTGTTTATACATTGGATAAATGTACATGTTTACCAGTGCACATTGCCAAGTTCATATGTGCAGGAGGTAGAATATTACCCTGATGACCTGCACCATTATGTCATATGCAGATTGCCTTTTCTGCATACTGTAAATCTATCTAGGAAAAGAGGTGATTAGACTTATTATGCTCTTGACTCACAGAGTTCCCATTATTAAAGATCTCTCTGAAGGATGCTTTATGGTGGGTGCCTTTTGGCCAGATGTTATGAGATATGCATTACAGTGCATCACATCCTAACCCTCTCCCCACCCCCAAAATATGTGAATTATTAGTTAGCCTTCCAGTATGTGCAATCTTTGAGGACAGCTGTGGTCAAGTCTTGGTTATGCTCCCAGCCGGAGTGGTACAGCACGTGAAAATAGAGGTTTTGCATCACGTTCATTTGCACTTGTACTTAGTACATTAGGGCCTGTGCCTGATCAGCTGAATCTCACTATGGTGTGATCTGCTATGGTTCACAGTCTCCGTGAGAACAGCGACTGTAGTATGAAACAATCTGATGGATTCTGCTCCCAGGAAGAAACAAAGCTTATCAAAATGTACTGCAAGTTAAGCATGTAGTGCCTACCTGTGAATGAAAGGATCTGCTGCCTGCTGCAAATGTCACACAGAAATGCACAGGTTTATGAGACTGGCATATTCCAGCCTATAGGTACTGTGGTGATGGGCATTCTGGAAAGCCCTGAGATAGGTGGGTAGGTTCCTTAAACACAATGTGTATATTTCACAAGGAATTCTTTTGGCTTTGTTTTGTAGCCTAACAGCAGTGGTCAAGTAGTAGGGAAAGTGCCTGGCCATTTTACTCCAGTTTTGGCACCCTCTCCCCATCACAGTGCGGTGCGACCTGTGACCCTGACCATGACAGATRCTAAACCCATCACTACATCCACTGAAGGTGAGGCATCTTCACCTACAGCAACCAGTAAGTATTTCTCTAGGAAATAAAAAATGTCCATCAAATATTTAATATGATTTTAAAATGAGACCAGAAAAAGGTGCCTTTTCCTACTATTTGACCAAGYGGATGCTCATCATTTTACATGGAGAGCAAACGTGCTCTGACTGCAAAGCTTTTCCTCCTCAAATTTCAGCCAATGTATCATGTTACATAAATTGATGTTTGTAACATGACAGCCAAAATGAAAAGGAAAAGCCTGCTATTTGACTACTACACAAGAAAAAAGAAAACATGATTGTTGACCTGAGGTGGACAGTTATGACACTGAGAAGCACACTCAGACAGCAAGGTTTTACAGTGACCCACACTGGGATTTCCAAAAAGAGATTGGATAATTTGTCCTTCAATGAGCTTTTCTACAGAAATCAAGGCTTTTTATAATGCATACTGAATCAGAGCTATGACAATTGCATGCTGATATAGGTTGTGTCATTCTTAGCAAAAATAAATGATGGTGCAAAAGAAAATTTTAATTCTTTGTCATTCCTGCCACAAGGGATGGTAGGTCCACTGCCTTTTTTTTTAAAAAAAAAAACTTTTAAGCTTCAAGCTCTTTGTTACTATGTGTTCAGGACCATATTACTTACCCTATTATCTTCAATGGAATTGCAGTTTTGGAAATAAGAACACGGGGATTACTGTGCATAAGGTAATTTCTTCTCTTCTGAATATATGCCTTATGCCCAGTGGTGTAGAAGATTAATTTTTTAACCACTTTATGCACTTCTGTTGTCTTTGAATTTTTTTGGACTCAAGAAGTCCAGTGTTACTAGTATTTATCAGTGTGGCAAAGATTGTTAGGCAATACTTCTGATCACGCAAATGGGAAGAAGATTTACTATTTGTAAAAACTGCCAATTTCTTTAGGATCTGTTACATTAAAATGCCTTGCTTTAGTCACATTTATTATTTAAATTCTGATTCCAGTCCCTGACTTTTGGACTATCATTAACGGAGACCATAAATTGTATTTCTTAGGTATTTATGCTAGTTTAAATCATTGTGTTAGAATATGAAGAAGAGATGAGGCTCTAATGCATATGAACAGGTTATATGTAAAGGAGGAAAACTGCTTATGTCTTTATTACAAAGAGATAAGTGTAACTTTTGGACAAACTTTCACTTAACTATAAACGAACAGTTGTACTGATAGATTTATTCAAGTATTTTAGCTTGGGTAGCAGAAGGTCTGTTTAAGGGATTACGTAGTACAGTGGATCTGTATCCTCTCTGATGGTATAGTGCAGTTCTTGCTCCTTTTGAGAAAACTTAGCTTTAGCAGCAAACAAAAAGTTCCTCTCTCAACTTTTGTCTAGAGTAAGTAGGAAAAGTGGGTTCATGGCTAGTTTCAAGTATTCATGGCTTCATCCTACTCCTTCTTTGAAGTAAGCATACCTTGCTCAAACATCTGTCTGTAATGAGGCCAGGATGTCTAACACCCACAGAAAAAGGGACAAATACCATGTCAGAACAACACTGAGGTGCTTCCAGGTCGTTTAAACGTGTTAGGGATTATTATAGGAAAGCAGACCTAATCTGTTCATTAATTTTGTCCTGCTACTTAAAGGAAAAAATTGGATTAAGGTTTCGAAACTGTTTAAAGAAGTTGGCACCCAAGTTCCTTTGCATTTCTTTTAACTTGGATGCCTGATTACCACCATACGAACCTTTGAAGCATCTGCTTAGATCTTTGAAACAAGGCCTCTTCACTCTTACAAAGCAGTCTGTAAGCAGTCTCTTGCCTAAAGATCCAATGTCTGCCACAACAGTACATTAATAATAATAATAATAATAATAATAATAATAATATCTATGTAAAAATTTTATCTGAATGTGCCAGTTCTGCATATGAAATGGCATAAAGTGCTGCATATTCAAAGAGTCATGCTTTTCACAGTTGTGTGACGGTGCACCAACTTGGTGAAGCCTTTCAAAACCGTATTGATAACTGGAAGAGAAAGATAACAAGAAGCAAAGAAACATAGCTTGTTGAAGAAGGAAACAGCAAAACAAGAAGAGTCATGTCCTGCTGATATATAAATTATATATGAAAATATATATACTGTATTATGAGTCATAAAAACCTTCCTTTAGATAGCTCATATCTTAACCTAAAGGGAAAATCAAGCCTAAATAAATTTTAAGGCATAATTTTATATTTATTTCCAACAACTGATTTATTGTTTCAGAATATACATACGTACATACTTACATACATACGTAAAATATATACTTGGCTAACAGGTTGTCACAGTTATTCTGTCTGACGAGAATACAATGTTAAATGGTTGGCACTACTTTTCATTCTGAAATGCTACAGCAGAACTGTTTTGAATGAGAAAGAACAGCAGTCTCTGGTAATATTTGGAGAATCCTGTAGCCTCAGTCACAGTTTCTTTCTGATATCTGATCATTTTTATGACAGTTTTTCAGTAAAACCTGTTTACTGTAAAAAGTCTCTTTTTAAAGGCCTCGGAAATGGAATAATTTCATTTATTTGTATTTGCTGTGTGACTTTAATACTGATGGGCCAATTTAGTAAGTATTCCCATCTGGTTCCTCACCAGCCACTGTGTGTACGTGGGTTCGATTTTCTCAGTTCTGCTCTGTCTGCCAGGCAATGATGATGATATGAGTTGCGGTATGGACTTCCACTTTGGAAAGTGGAATAAAAGATCACTAACCTCATTTCATAAACACCACCAAAAGCCATGAGGGGATAATGACTTTTAATAATTACTGAGCGAGACCAGAGATGAATGTGACCTATAGCTGGAAGGATCCATATCTTGTAACTAATCCCAGTCAGCTACCATTTCCTTTTCCATCAGAGAAGGATTTCTTTAAGCTTCTGTATCAGATAAGGGAGAGATTTTCTTAAATTATTCCCCTGAGTGAATGTTATTTCCTGATACATAAAGGAGTTGAATGTTTAATATTATCTTACACAATAAAAAAATAGCTGCCTTCTTGTGAAAATACTAATCAGATTGCATCCTTTTTCCCAAATACTGTAAAGATTAATTTTATGCCACATAAGTAAGCTAAGCTTTTAATTCCATTTTTTGTTATTCTGTTACAATTTTGTGGTGGGCACTCAAAACAGTAAGAATTAGCGTACACCAGTATTTCCTTATTCTTTTCTCTCGACAGTGACAACATAATCCAACAAATTTTGTTGTAAACTTATTTTTCTGTAATGGGAATGAGAGTCAGGCCAATAATGTTTTCAAAAATGTCTTCCTTTAATTGCTTTTTAAAAAACAGATATTTAGTAATCAGAGGATTTTTAATTTAACTACAGTCGTCATTCTCATTTTGATTTTCAGATGCAACTTCCATTGAAGTTCATAGGAATTTGCACATACCTTTCTGAATTTGGTCCAGTTTTTCTTTTGCATTATATTAAAGTTTAAATAAAAGTAAAATGCAGACACATCCTATATATTGCATATCGTAACTCTGGATCTCTCATATCTGTACTGTACCTGCACAGGGTAATAGTTATGATAGGTTGGCATTTTTATCAATCTGTTTTGTTCTTCCTTAATCAGCCTACACAGCCTCAGGCACAACCCAAGCCAATCGATATGTGGGACTAAGCCCAAGAGACCCATCCTTCCTACACCAGCAACAGGTGGGCAAGTTTCACATAGGTGTAATGATATAGACAAACTTTTGCAATATTACCTTTCTACATGCTGCCACTGTTATCTTGGATTAGAATGGGATCCTAAGGGTTTCAGTATTTGTCTTCTGAAGAACAGATTTATTCCAAACAAAAACAAGCCCTTTAGGAAGCATCATGCTAGCATATACTATATTTCTTAGATTTTTTTTCAAGAGCTCATACATATAACCTTCAGTTCAATGTTAGGAATAAGAATGAAGTGTACAAGGAAGAAAAGTGAGTACTCATTTCAAAATCAATAAAGAATAAGCAATATTAAGCAGTGAAAATTACTATTCTCAAGATACTTGTTTTTTTCCAGAGGTTTATGCTTACATTTCTGCATTTTACTTCCAGAAGATGAGTTATACAACCAAACTCTCAATGCAGCAGATCATCATTCCTCCTTTAGAAGTTTTAAATTGATTTGCTGATTTCAAATGTGATAAAAACATATTTGTGTTCTAGTTTCTTACATCATTTTTGTTTCAAGTAGCATTTTAAATTTCACATCTCATTAATGCTGTAAATTTAATGGAAATGAAGTGTTTACCCAAACTATGAAAATATACAGATGAGATTAATCGTGGCTTATTAACAAATTAGATGCAGTCAATAGCAAAGTCATGCAAATACAGAAATCTTACATTATTAGTAACAGCATAATAGAAATAAATTCAGGCCTTTTAAAACTTAAACATATTTTATGATGTGTGTATATGTTGATCCTAGATCTTAACAGCAGAGGAGTTTGAAATCAACAGCATGTAAAATGTTGCAAGAAAAAGATTGAATGTGACAGGAAGAAAAGGGCTGTTAAATAGTCCTCATTATTTATTGTACTGTATTTTTTCTTTGGGCTTGGGTTCCTGTCAAAAGTTGGTACACACGCCTGTTTTATTTTCAGTAAAACCTACCTGTTCTGTTTGTTGTGATATAGCTAAGCTATGCTACATCTGGAACTCCCTATCCCTATCCACTCCAAAGGCAAGGTGGCAGTATGTCTGTTTTAAAGGTCRCCACATGCAGAGTTCAGAGAAAATCATAAATACGGTAGTTTATTCAAGATAGTTGACATTTTGCCAACTTTTTTTTGTTTTTTTTGACCAGTGAAACCTAACTGGAAACATCTGTACACAGTTATGAAAATACTAAATGACAATTAGTGGTTTTTGCCAACCATTGATTTTTCAGTAAATTTTCTGGTATATTGCTTTTTTCACCTCTCAAATATTGTTCTATGTGTTATAATTACTATAATATGCTTCTTTTTGAGATGTACAGTATGTGTTTATTTTATTTTAAAACACAAAAAAGATTCTCTTTTTAAACACTATATATTTTCTGGAAAAAATTTCACATGAGGTTTTTACACAATATTCTTTGGCAATTTTCTGACATCCAGTTACTTTGGGGATGAATGAAAATTTTTTTTTTCACTGCACGTGAATAGACACAATTTTTCTGTAAATTTGCTACAGCTTAAACTCACTCCCCCTTCTTTCAACTTCACTGAAAGAGTTGCAAGGACCTTCTCACATGCCTAGAAGATAGTGGCAGCACATGTAATTTTCTCTTGGCTGAGTTTATCACATGTAAGTCATATAATGCTTATTTAATGCATCTTCTATTTTGGTTTGGTATGGACTGAAATAAATTTGGAGATTTTAGCAGTGGCCTAGGAGTATAAATTTGAGAGTGATCTCAGGCATCATCTCCTTTGGTGTTCACAAGCACTGTGTCTTACACTCCCTTTCGTGGTAAAACATGTGGCCCTGTGGATCAGGGGAAAAGGGAAAAATAAATTAGCTCTCGCGTAGACTACATAAATAGAAATTTCTTGTTCTTCAGTGCCACTGTGTGAATCTAGCATTCTCCCTTCTAAAGTATATTGCTCCATAGTCTCATTAATTCAAGTGCATCAACTGGTAAGCAGCAAGCCATACAGTAAATTGAAAAATTGTGTAATAGTTTCCTCTTCACTGTGAATTCTCTATTTTTTTCTAAATTATGTAAGGGGTATTTGTGTATGCTTGCCTGAGTGTATTGTGTGTGTGTGTGTGTGTGTGTGTGTGTGTGTGTGTGTGTTTGAATGGTTATGTACATAAATACATGCAAAATTAGGGAATAGTGTGTCCTGCTGAAAATCCTGCAAGAACAGAATGCTTGAAGAATGAACGTTTTTCAGATGGATAAATATGAGTATATAAATGCAATATACACAAAAAAAGTTTCTAATGAATTAATTGCCTTCATCCTCTTGAATCCTAAAAGGATCTCAGAGATGACAGTGCTATATACGTTTATTATCCAGAAAGTGGTCGGGGGTGGGGGTGGGGGGTGGAAGGAAGTAGAGAACTGAAACTGTCTAAATAACTTCAATAGAGTAAAGGCTATCCTTTCATAAGGCAGAAACAAGATTGATTTATTATGTCCTTTCATTACTTTACAACAATTTAAAAGAGACCACTCTTGTGGCAGGTTCTAAATGCATTTTGTTTAAAGCAGCCCATAATGAATGAAAAGGAAAATCAAGGGGTACATGAAATAAAGGCAATCAATCATTTTGTATTAGCTGAGAGAAATTCTAAATTAGAAAGTCAATGGTTTTAGTTCCAGAGAGTCTCTTAAACATTCACTGTACCCTGTAATATACATTGACCCCTTAAGAATAAATATTGTCACCAGTGCATTTTTTACTTCACTGGTGGGGGCTTTATAAAGATTTATTCTCTCTAGTTATGAGAAATATTGGCATGTATTGTTGAATGCTTTTTTGTTGTTAAAAAGAACCATAATGTAGCCTACATAAATTACAGTAACAATGATAAATTTATAAGTTAAACATACAGTTTGCAATGCACGCTTACATGGAGAACTTTTGACAAAGTAACAATTTGCTAGGACTTCCAATAAGAATTTATAGCACAAACTATCTGAAATACTAGCATTTGGATGGGAAGCATTAAATACAATTTTGAAAGACAGTGCATAATAGCACCTATGGGAGCAATATTTTTGCATTTACTGATTTGAATACTGTGAAAAATGGGCTGTTACATGCGTTACTTAGCATGCTACATCGATAGTTAGAAAGACGAGGTTGTAACAAGGAATTATAACTATGCAGTCCATTTTCTGCTATGATTCCTGGTAGGTCTAGATTTTAACTGCCTTGAAATGCCAGGTATTCTGTACTGTAACAGTAACAGTCACAAAACAAGCCTGTTGCTTGAGTGGCATCTAGACAGTCACTGTTTTGTTGCAGAAAAGTCACGTAATGCCAGCTGCTCCAAAATATCTATTGCAAGTTGTTACTGACCACTTGGTTTTCTTTGATTCTGTGTCCACTTCCAGGAGTTATCGTTAGTAATGTGTCAGCAGTGTACTTGGGGGAGGCCAGCGGAGTGAGGGGAAGGGGGAATGATAAAAGCTAGTACGTGAGTGAGGACATTTTTCTTAATTTTGCTGTTGATGGTTGGTGAGATGATTTTATTAAGTCAAATCTAGTACTCTGTGCTCATCATCCGCATTAAAAAACATCTTTACTGAGTTGTGCATACAAAAAAGGTTGGATAATCTTCACACTGGTGGCAGCACCCTTTTTTCCCCCCCTTTCTTTCTCTGATTCACTCACTGTTTAAATGTGTACTTCCTGAAGATGCATGGTTTCTAAGTCTATAGTAGAGGGAAAAAACGACAGATTGAGGTTACCAAGTCAAATCCAGTCCTCTACAAGTGAACAGAGTCCCTGTGTCAGATTTTAGCTGTATGTCCATTCTTATGGCTATATAGCTTTGATGGAGAAATCATTAGTTCAGTGACAAAAATCTTAGTGGTCAGCAGACCAGAATTCTCATGGATATTGGATGACGTTTCTGTAACCTCATTGTATTTATAGTCTCAGCTTCATGGAATCATTATGTTTGTGAAGTTATGAACACTTAGAGATGAATTTGTGTTATTTCTGGCTCTAAATCTACCTAGAATGTTGCCAGAAATAGCAGTTGTGGACTTTAGCTGTGTAAAGAATATAAAAAGATAGATGGATAGGTAGGTAGGTAGGTAGATAGACAGACAGACAGATAGATAGATTTACTGGAAGCTATTTGTTGGAAGTACAGATTGATGGTTTCGGAATTAATCAACTTTCTGTAGGACCGAACAAAATAACTAAGGCTCTCCTTCTTGGCCAAGATGTTACTCAGTTTCAATGCACCTTGGAGGTTGGGACTGATATTTTTGTTTTTAATTTTAAAAAAAAAGTAATAAATGGAATAGATATTTGAGGCCCATGAAAACAATGACCTCTAAAACTCTGCCGTCTGTCCTGGTAAAATGTGCTAACTGATGCTGGCCCAGTAACTGAGGAACTGGTGAACTCTTCTAATCCTTGCACTGCTTAGCACATCTGCATGGATTTCACTACGGCTTGGGCTTTCTGCATGTGGTGTGTGGTATTCATGTTTTTCACACAGCTTTGGCATTTATTAGTGAGACATTTTGCCATATATACAGCTATAATAAACACTTCAGGTCTCTAAAATGTAAAATGAGAAAATTGTAAATAGCTTTTTATTTCCTACACACAGGACTGCCCTGCCTCTTTGGTAGGAAGTTGTTCTTTCCAGATGCATCCTTTAGTTACTGAATCATGCAGTTCAAAATTGTATTCTCTTCATACTGGTCATCATGGAAACTGTAAACTTAAATGTCCACTGAAAACAGAGTATCTGTTTTTAAAATATTTTGGGTGGATGTTGCTTTTGCTTTCAGCAAAAGGCTGAAAGAACACAAGTGAACTCTTTTAAAGAACTTCTCAGTAAAGCCAGGAAACAGGTTATCAACACGCAGACTGTTCTTATTGTGTCTCTTATCATAATAAACAGTTTGACGTAAAACTTGGTCACATGACTACCAGGGAGGTATGTCAATGGATAAGAGGTCACCTTTCACATATGCTTGCTGGAAAGGAAACACATTTAAAGGAAATTTCAGTCAAAAGAATGACAGTATGCAAATGTTTATCTTTATGGGCTTTTCTCAAGTCTCCTATTACTCACACACTTTTCAAAATATTTATTTACCTTTACTAATGATCAGAGAACCTTGAAATGAAGATTAATCTTAGTTGGCCACTTTTAAAATCTGAAAATACAAAACCTACTTAAATAATAATCCCTAAAATTATTCAGAATATGATTAAAGGAAGAGCTGGTGGCTATGGGATTCTAATGTACATGGGAATTGTATAGTTAAAACTCTGCAGAACAGTTCTGCTTGGAAGGTGCCCAATTTAAACTGAAAAGGTAACAATAGTGATATCTAGCTCTTCTATGGAACTTCACATTGGTAAGCCTCATATCATTTTGCAAAGAGTGATCATTATTATTGCCATTTTACAGTTGGAAAAACAGATACAGGGAGGTGAATGACTGGTAGGCCAGTGGGAGAGTTAGGAGCAGCTCCCAGTCTGCCGCTCTGTTACTAAGTTGGCCTATATCCCCTTTGCATTATTCTGCTGAGGTGAATGAGTGGTTGCATTGGCTCACTAGAGGAGTATTTTCAGAGCCTTTACTACAGGCTTTGTGCTCTTTCCTGCTTTGTGATTGTGCGGTAAGGGGTAAGAGAAAGATGCAGGTACAAGTCTGAAAATGGTTGCTCTGCACATGAGATTTCACTACCCTGATTTGGTCAACTGAAGAACTTAGCCTATTGAGAGGATTTCTTTTTCTCCTCAGGCTACAATCTCCATGTTTTTTTTTTTTTTTTTTTTTTTTTTTTATGTGTAGTTATGTGAGAGAGAAATATAAAATACTCAATAATGTTTTGTGGATTGAAGATGTTATGAAGGGGAATTTGTATAGCATGTCTTGCTCAAAATGACAAAGCTAGATGACTGAACTGCAGGTCATCCCAGCAGACTTCTGTGAAAGATTTTTTTACCATGTCACAGGACAAATTATGTCATGTATTTTGCATTCAAAACAGATTTTGGAGAAAGTTAGCAATGTTTTAGAACATTTATAAAATGTCTGACTAGGACCATTAAGTCCCTCTACCAAAGAACTTAGGATTTCTCAAGCACCCTGCAGGTAGTTTCCTGCCTCTCCCTTTCTCATTTTCTGCATAGAAGCTCTTTTGGGTGGCTTAATGTGGGTGGGTGAGAGTGAATGTTCTTTCTGATCTCTAGTTAACACAGCAGCATAATTTTAGAGGTCCCTTAAGTTACCTTGAGGGCTGTAACTGGCCAGAAAGCCTTCAGAATGACCCCAGATAATATATAGAACTCAAATATTTTACTCAAGTGCCCTACATACTTCCAAAGCTAGAAATAAGTGTCAAGTCCCTGCTCACAGCCTTGCCCTACTGGACAGTCTAAAGGTCCCCCAAGGGCAATGTTCCTGCTGTTGCTCTCAAGCTGACATCAGGGGAATCTTCCTGTAAATGAAACTAGGGCTTTTAAAGCTCTTTTAAGCTGTTCCAGCCTTTTTACCCAGCAGAAAGTGCTCAATGAATTTGAGGGATGGAGGCTTCAAAAGTGATATTTCTAAGTATTTTAATATCCTGGCCCTCTATCTTAGACATCCTGATCTCTAAGCAGGAGTGATTTGGAGGAGGAAATTTTACATGAGGAAGAAAAAAACATTTTCCTGGCAGGTTTAGTTTTAAAAACAAAATGGCAGCTATTTGAAACTGCCAAGGAATGTGGAACATTAGATTTTAATATTAGGAAGGTGGGTTTGGACACAGCTGATGCAGTCTCAAGCTTGTTATAGAACCCTTTATCATGCAGAACACCAGTTTTTCATGCAGCTATTGCTAACACAAATATGACATGATTKCTGCAATGAATAGCACTACAATTTACACTAACTATAGATCTGATCTAGTATGAATCTGCATGTACATGTGTATGTGTGTACAGCATATATGCAAAATGTGTTATAATTACAGTTACAGTATATAGATGTATGTGTGTAGGTGTGCGTGAGTGTATGTAATATGAAGTATGTCATTATTAACATCTATGAAACATTGGAAAAGCTCTTTTTGGAGTTTTTTAATTATACATTTAGGCTATTAATTGTATGTACAGAAAATCTTCATAAATATTGTGGGAGGAAAATTACTATTTAGTACAATAGCTGATTTATTAAGATGTAACATATTAGCCACTTATTGTTTTCCTCAAATACCAAATGCAATCAGATTCTATTACAAACTAAGTGCTTGCCAGATTTTTGAGTTAGATGAGCAAAAAATCATTCAGTAAGTTTGGGATTTTTGCATTTCTCATAATTGGCCAAAGAATTTTTATATGTAGGCTTTAAATTTTGCAAAAGAAAAAAGTATTGTTTTTATGTATTTTAATCTTTAGGCCTTATGTTTCAGCTGAAAGTGAGTTTTTATAACTTAAGTTTTAAGTCCTTAAAATATGCTTCTGTAATGGAAATGATGACACATTCTTAAGGATCATAGTCAACATACAGCTACTCTACACTATTCGAGTAATAGAGCAGATAGATACATTTTAGTAGGTCGTCAAAATTAAAATCTTACTTATGACATCGTTTTGTATAACGACTACACGAAAATGCATATACATACTCCTTTGTTTTAGCATATTTAATGTATTTTTCAGTTACCTCTAGCAAATTTTTTGACTGCATGTTTCCTTTTCTAGTTAATTTCATGTGGTTTAGTCATGCTTTTAGTGGCCTTTAGAAGGTCCCTTAGAGTTCTTTAGATAACAAACAAGAAACAATCCCTRTGAAAACATCAGAGACTAACATTTCCATTTCTCAGACCTTAACAGCAGGAAGCTTATGAGTRTAACAGCCAGACAGGGTCAGATTTGCAATATTGTCTTGTCCTTAGCCTATGTATTTGTCAGGAAAAGACTGTAATTAATTGTGCTCCTGTGAAAATAATTTATTTTAGTTTGTTTGCTGTAGCCTGTGCACCCCGAAGACTGTGAATATGCATAGAAAAAACTAGAATGTGCTGAATGCAATTAAACTCAGCAATGGTTATCTTCAATTCAGAGTGCTGTATCATACATAATGGTACAGTAATTTATATATAGCATGACTATACAGAGCTTGAAATGTATGCTTTTTATATGTTTTCTTCACAAGCCAGATAAGTTTATTTTCTTAAACTTAAAAATAAGCAATATATCTTTTCAATAAATCTGCTAGCACTATAGGGCAGCTGTTAAACAAACAGAGCTATATAGGGTTACGTGAACAATCTGTGAAGGCAGAACTGATGATCTGAGGATCTGGGAAGAATTTGTTTCAGCTTACATTTAGTGCATTCCTCATTATATTTAAATGTAATAAAGTATTTTAAATGCTATTATTCCGAGTCTAGAACAAGATTAGATTATCTTATCACCTCTTACTAAGTAGAACCACTCTCAGTAACACTAAATTAATAAAGTTCAATTACAAAATACCTTTACCCTTCTTAAATAGCAAGATAAAGACATACAGTTTGTGTAGTTTGAGCAATTTTTCTATAAATTGCATGTCTTCTATGTTTCACCAAATGCATGCTTTGAGATATTGATTATATTTGACCTTAACTTAATACACATTATTTAGAGCCTTGCTTATAGAAAACAGCATTTTGATTTTCTTTCTTAAAATATTTCACTGTTGAATATTAACATTTTCTTTTAATCCAGCTCAGTTTGTAATCTATTAATGGCTAATTGTTATGTGCTAAACACTAGTTACTCTTTTATGCTTTATTAATAGAGGAGCATATTAAAGTAGCATTATCTTAAGCAAATCTATAGGCATTTATTTTTCAGTAAGTTATTTTTGTTTGTTTGTTTGTTTGTTTTCTTTTTAAAAGTTACTTCTTGGGAAAGTAAGGCTTTTGCCATGTACAGTACTAGTTTGCATGTATTCATTTAAATACTAAAAACTGTAGTACTGCTCGATTCATATCTGACTGCTAGGTTTCAATTGACAGCTGAKGATTTGTGACTGGACCATGAATCAAAACGGCAGGCATTTATACCCCAGTGCCAGTGAGGATACATTGGGAATTACTTGGCAAAGGTAACATTTTAATTATTTCCACCCCCTACACCACACCTAAAAAAGTTACGTTGAGCTACAGTATCTGTTTTAGCAGGCCTCTTAAGGAATATATGTCAGCGCTTGAACAAAACATGTACATTTCTTGAATACAGGTTCAGATTATCTTTAATACTGATTTTAGGCTTTAAAAATGGAAATGTGATTTTCAGAATTAACAGTCATATTTCTTGGTGATTAGTTGTTACTACAAAGAAAAGATGGTGTTTCTGAAGATATAGATGAGTAAAATAATAAATTTCTGAGGTGGTGGTGTTTTGGGCAATGAATAATCATACTACTCATAGAAACATTTCTGGCATTGACTGGTATAGATTTAGGTCACTAACATGTACGTGAAGGTAAGATATAAACTATCTATCTCCTTTTTAAACTAAATGGCAAAATAATGAGGACTGGTCTCCACAAAAGACAATTCCTTCTTGTATGCAAGCAAAACCTTAACTTTTGGTACATTAAACAATTGCACATTACTATCTTTTACCTTTGTTAGTTTGTCATCAGTTACGGTAACAGTAGGGGTGCATGTGTTTAAATAAGTGTATAAATAAATAAGCATTGTTAGGTGGTACATCAGTCTTTCAGCTCTTTGACGTGCAGGGTTCTCCGTAACGCTCAGCACTTAATGGGAATCGTACACGTAACGTAAAGCCTGCAGGTCAGGACCACACCAAATGAAGCATGAGCTATTTGGTCCCTCAAAATAATTTTACATACTTCCTGGACATTTGTGTACACATGACGGTATAGTTACTTCTAGATAGTTTGTGTAAGTATGTATGTGAGTGTGAGTGTGAATATATAAAATCTTTGCAAAAAGCTTTATAATATGCTGTATTGCACTGTGGGTTGCTGGAAGGTTTGGGGTTTTTGAGTATCAAATTGGAAGCGTAATTATGGAATTTGAAATTAAGTACTGTTTACAAATCTGAAGTTTAAAAGCCTTGAACATTGTTATTTTACTGACCTATTGGTGATGACTTACTTACTCAACTGCACACACTTTCTGCAATATTTGTGTAATAATATTGAAAATCTGGAAGAATTCTGGTGGAAAAGCACAGTGTAGTCACTTCCCCCATCACAGATTAAAAGGCACAGTGGAAGATTAGCTAATGGATTCACCTCGACTCCTCAAGGGCTGTGATTCACATTATAAATCCCCATCATGTAGTAACTGGCACAGCTTTCAATGTACTAGCAAGAGTGAATCCAAACTGAGCTAATGTAGCACAGGGCGGGTGATTTATTCTCTCACTACAAAGGATGTTGCTTCCTCAGCACACTGACATGAGTTAGTAAATTATCTCACAAATGCCTCTCTAGAAGCATCCTTGAATAGCTTAAATCAGTCATCGCTCTTGACCCCTCTTTAAAGCAAGGCCTGCTTATACCGGCTGAAGCACTGACCCAGGGTTTGGTGAATTCTGTTTTTTAGTACCCATCACACATGATCCTTGGGTGTAAATTTTGAAAAGAAAGGAAAGGGGGAAAAATGATTTCTTACTGATGACCAAGGAACCTTTGATGATGAATGCAGGCATGTTGCATGATCGTCCCAACTTTATATGCAGAACTGCCCGGATGCTACCTGCTTGCTTGACCCTACCTGTACATCAGTGCTCCTGGACGTGCTTGGGCACGTATTCTCCCATGTGTGTCTGCTGACCATGTCTAGGCCATGCTTGCACAGCCTTCAAGGACAAAGAAGCATTGTCATAGTTCTCCATAAGTAGACGGCTTTTAGGACTTGGGCCTTGGAGTACATCATTCTTCTTCAAATATCCATGCAAGTGAGGATCTAAGAACAAAAATGATACATGTGCAGATTAACGAGCAGCAAGCCTTTATTACACCAAAAGGAGGAATGTATTCCAAAAAGGAATTGTTGCTGATAGGCAAAAAAATATATTCTAATTCAGAAAGGCAAATTTTCTACCACAAAGCTGTTTTATAAATGTACTCCTGTAAAGTTGCAGTATGCATTTGGATAGTACTCAGTCTCATTTTTTACAGCAGGGTTTTACAATTATTTTAAGTATACTGATTTTGCAGAAATGTTGTTGACCTCAAGAAGGTCAAAGAGTTGGCAGTGCCTGAGAATACTATCTGTCCAGTCTGTACAGAAATCAGGTAATGGAGGTGACCAAGATGAGAGCTTTCTCCTGGGGTCCTGTCAGTGACCTATACCTCAAAGGTGTGGGGAGAGAGAAAGATGATAAAATCTCTGCTGTTTTTGTGTCCATTTTCTTATTAGTAGCTCCCTGTCGTGCTTGACAAGGAAAATGGTATCTAGATTTCAAAAAAAATTTGCTGGGCTTTTCTTTCCTTATAAAATTGTGTGTCTGTTGTCATCTGCAGTCCCAGATACAAGACAGTGGTGATCCATATGCAAAAGAATGAGCAGTGGCCAAAAGAGAGAATTTGAATAAAATAAAATTAAAAAAAAATCCCCTCAAGTCATTGGTGCACCATTTTCTTCCAAAGTGAAACAGTTGTAACAGACAGTTATAATAAAACCTAGCTGAATACTTTGCTTAGTTGAATTAAACATACTGATGTCTTTAAAGGAGATATTTATGTAAAACATCCTCTGAGCATCCTGAAGAATGAGAAAAAACAGACTTTTGTAAGATATTTGGAATTAATATTATTTTTCTCCTTGTACCATGACTGTCTAGAACTAAATTTTTAGTTGTCTATTTACCATGTTTACAATTTGTTTTTTATTACTGTTGCAAACAATAGTTAAATACATCTTTAAAATTAAACTCCCATGCAAAGTACTTTAAGACTGTAGAGGTCAATTTTTGCTGTGCAGATTAAGATAATACTATGGAAAAAAACCTTAATTCATATCTGCAATTCTGTGACAATAACTTTGTTTTCCCTGAGACAGAAAGAAAAAAAAACTGTGCAAATTATTTAGGCTCAAATAGGAAAATACAGTCTCAGACACAGCACAGCAAACGAGATTGTATGCAACAAGTAAACTTGAGTCATGAGCGAGAGCAAGAAAAGGAGGGAGAGAGGGAGGGAGGAATTTTTGATACACATGAGCTTGGGGCCTGATTCTGAAGCCGTTTGTTACTCCATGGATATTAATTCCAATGTGACAATTGATAAGGGGTTGCAGGATTGGACTCTTTTATACTTTGAGTATTTATGAGTCTCTTACAAACTATAAACAAATATTCAGTGCCACAATGTACATTTTAACACAGCTGTTAAGTATCTTTTTATTCTCAACTATTGTTATTTATGTTTTTTTAAACAATCTTACCATGATGCTTTTAAGGGTTAACTGCTACTTTAATGTTACCTTTACACTACCCAGGCAAATGCACTAGGTTAGCATTTTAGTCTGTTATCTTGACACGTAAGTACAGTACAACAGCTGATTTGTTCCTGGAGCTCCTGAGGAGACTGTTATTCTCAGAGTGATGAATTTCCTTCTCAGCTTTAGCCGTAGGGGTGTTCACATGTTCAACTTTCCAAGCAGCACTTCTTTCCCCAGCACCACTCTGGGGTTATGATAATAGTGCTGATAAGGCAAGTCAAATGGAATAATCTACAGTTTGTGAAAGGAGTATGAGGGGAACTGAAAATTGCTAAGAATTACTTTTGTTTACTTTTTATTTAGACTCTAGCAAACATACTATTAAAGTAACACTTTCACCAGCATTGCTTTTTAAAATGTTACACAGTTGGGCAACAGACACACCTGTTAGAGCAATGGTTTCCTCCCCCCAAATTCTGCAGTGTTTTTAGAAAAAAGTATCAATTCAAGCATTGCAATTTAAGAACAAAAAGGCCAAAGTATCCTGTTGGTAATTGCATTCATAGCAGACAAAACTAATGATTTCTGGTCTTTATCAATTTAAATTACTATTTCTGATATTTGCACCCAACTCTGTAATAAAGAAAGATGTACAGAATATTGTTTCCTTTCTATCTAGGCAAACATCTTCAGAACACTTCCTAAGAAATTAATTGTATTCAAGCCAGACTTGCATGCTGCCATCCCACAGGAAATGGGTCAGCAATCCATTAAGATGCCATTAGATAATCTAATTTGGAACTTAATCTCTAAATTAACCATGCTCCATACTTGAAGCATACTTGAGAGAAAGAAAAAAAGTTTATGTTTGAATCGATAGGGGAGCCGAAGCGTGAAGAAGGCTGTTTGTTTTTTCTGTAGCTGTGGTCACGTCTCAAGCCGTCTGGTAACCAGGAGAAACCAGACATGATGTAATTCCAGATTGAACTTGAACTTCAGGGACTTAGAATGGGGGAACAATGGACCATAGGAATCAATAATGTCCATTTTCCACATGATTATGTTTGGAGCTTTAAGTTAACCTTTATGGGAGAAGCAGCAATAACTGCAGTGTGACCAAAATGAGATGATCCAGAGATGTTAACGTAGAGAAAACAACTTCTTCAGTGATATTCTCTGAGCATCACTGCAGATTGCAGCAGGATTAGAAAAGTTCCTGCTCTGCAGTAAACTGGTTGCCTGTTCTGGGCATGCTTTGTTCACTTAGGTAGGACAAACTTAATCTTACGTTTCCTGTCAGATGATTTTTGGCAGCACTGTTAGGGAAGGAGGAGCATGTTGCAGAGAATTCCCAAGTGTAAACTTTATCTTTAACCCCTTGGTTACTCCAGATTTCTGCTTCTGGATCATCTTACCTCCAATTCTTCCTTTTGAAGCAGTAAAATTACACTTTTTTTTTCTGCAGTCAGGATTATCTGCAGTTAATTATGCTAATTCAAAAAATAAACTTTTAATTGTATTTTTTTTAAGTGCTAAGATACGGAACTTAACAAATTGCAGCTGGAAATTTAAAAATCTGGGGAAAAACATGTAAATGCTACTTTAATTAAGTTTACAAATATGTCTACAGTCATTTTTGGAATAGAGAATCACAATAGATTTGGAGGAAAAAAAATAGTTTGGACATTTAAGAGAGGCCCTTTTTAAATCTTTCCTTTGCACATTCCCACAGTTGTTTTCCTCTTGGACCATCACTGTACTCCTGGTTGTATTCATATTTATTTGTGTCAGTAAGCTTATCTAAAAGTGCAGAGGCTGTTTTTTGTGGGCGACATAAGCGTCTCTGGTAACCTGAGCCCTCAGTCTCCCTGGTTTGGCTCTATGGGAGTGGGGTGTCCAGTCGGTTGCAGCCCCTGTGTGCGTGTGTGTGTTTGCAAACCTCCTTCAGCCCCGTCCTCGCACCAAACACATGCACAAGTGGTCCAGGGCACAGAACGGGCACACAGCATTTCTCTGGGCCCTATTTCTGTTATGGATTTATTTTAATATCAGGCGGCTGTGTGGCCTCCCCCGACCCTTCTTTACGTTTTTTGTCACTGTCATGGAAAGAGGTCTGCAGGGAAAAGAGACAGTGTGACAACAGCACAATCCCCCTTTCCCTCCTCCAGGCATAAGTCAGAAGGTCTTCACCTCCTCCCTTTGCTAGAGAGCTGGTATGTGCCCCACTAAACTATGAAAGTCTTCCTAAGTTAACCAGAGATACACCTAATATGATATCTCTTGAAATAAATACCCACATTGGAGGTGACATTTGGCGGTTATTTAACTGCAGATACCAATGTAGTGTAGAAAGTAGCAGAAGTACTGCACTAAGTAGATGTTGAGGGATGGTTATTCTTTTGGCAGAAATGTGTGAATTGAAATTTGGCCAAGGCACGGAGGTTAGCACAATTGCTCTTCCAAAGTTCATATAATCATGACAATTTGAAATTGTAGAGTTCCCTGTATTTCTGTGTGGGAGCACTTGCTTAATATAGAGTTAGAATAACCTTGCTTGGTGACTCACTTGTGACATTTCTGTCAACATCAAAGGCATTTCTACCTCTTCCGGCCAAAGACCGGACTGGCATGTTGTGGTTTACCTTGGGTAAGCTGGTATGTTCATGCAAATGGCAGTAAGCCTGCAAGAAGAAAATACTGTTTTAAGAGACTACTGTTTTAGTAGGAGACTGTCTTTTCTGAATGGTACAATACTCTTACAGACTTTTGAAAATTTTGAAAAGATGTTAACTGGTGGAAGATAAGAATATGAAAACTCTTCCAATTTGCTCAAGTCTGATTGATTGCATTCATTCTTTATTGTATTCATTTTTTTTAACTTTATTATTGTCTTTACACTCTTATAGTCTCGAAAGTGGACTGTATATATCTTTAATACTGGTACAGCTAGTGGTCCATTCCAGTAATATTTTAATCAGGGCTTCTTGAAGGAGCACTGATTATCTTTAGAAGGAACTCATGGCAGCAACCTTGATTGAATTAACATGTTAAAGCTGTAACAGAGAATGTTAACCCTCTAGGACCCTTGCAGAGTTTTTCTTTGCTGTTTTATTACATTTGAATGGATAAACAAATTGTACTTGCTGTGGCTAGACTGGGGAATGATGCCTGTATAGCACATCTGATACTGACTATCTAGATATCGTAAGAGAACACTGTCTCTGCTAGTAAAATTACTCCGAGGTGCAAGGCTTCAGGAGGGTGGTCTTGTGAGCCAGTCTCTCTCACAGGGGCTGCTGGTCCAAATCTCACGGGTAACTAAGCAATGTCTGATGGTGCTTTTCTTGTAATTTTGTTCAAGACATAGTCTAGAGCAGGTTTGGGGTGTAGGGGGGAAGGTCTCATTTTACGTCCTAAGTGACAAGTACTATACTATAACCTCTGTCAGCCCCGGGGTCCACAGATTTCTTCAGCAAAAGCGATCTGGAGAGTGGAGTAGACTTTTTTTTTTTTTTCCAGTCATACATACAATGATTTTTTTAATCTGGAAGAGCAGGCCCCTGGGCAGAAGGACATCCCTTTAGCCTCTGGAGGGACAGCCAGCTCCCGTGCGCACCGGGCAGCGGGGATCTTGGGTGCACCTCGCTCTTCCCCTGTGTTGTGGCACCCGGTGAACAGCGAGAGAGCATTGCCCCTGCTTTTCTGAAACCAAGGGCTGAAAGCTTACTTGGGCCTTATGCAGACCACCAAACAGTGTGGTGAAGGAAACCCGCGGCAGAGTTTGTTTTGTAGTTAGTGTTAACTGGTGCTTTTGCTAGGCAGCTCTGAGGAGAAATCGCAGATGTTTTTTGTGGTGGAAACTCAGGTCTCCTGTTCTCACAGCAGATCGCTTCAGAGCAAGTTTGAGAAAATCGACAGGGAATATTGACCTCCTGGGCTTCCAGTCTGGCTCGCATGATGGGCGCTAGCCTTGTTTTTCGTTGCACACAGAAGCCCTGGGGAACTGCAAAGCAGGGTGCGGCTCATATGGCAGTTGAAAGTTCAGCTAAATTTATTATAAGTTTTATGGCAATTTTATGTGGGAACGTGGGATTGACAACTGTATATTCGCAGCTTAGCAAAGCCCAAGTTACACTGCTGGTTATTCTTTGCCTCACTGCCGTTCTCAGAGCATTGAACCATGATTAGTGCTTTGTTGTGCTGTTTATATCAATAATTTTGATTCGTGTTTCCTCTTTGGTTTGCACTAAATTCTTGCTGGTGGTATCAGTGTCCCAGGATGCAGTTTCATCAAACCTCAATTTGATAATTCCTAAAGCTTAGTTCCTAAAATACAAATGGACCTCCTCCGGCTTTGAAAATCCTGTCCTTCCTTGCCGCGAGTGAGACTTAGCTGCTGCCCAGCGGATGAGCGTAGGTCAGAGACGTCGGGACACCTGAGGAGCAGCTCCTTTTGCAAACACGGTGCAGGAACGGCGCATCCGTGCGCCGGCGCTGCGGGGCGCAGGCAGGCTCACCCTCGCCTCCAGCGGCTGGAAGGTGGCCCTGTAGCAGCCGTCGGTGTCCCCCAGTGCTTGACCTGCACGCCGTAAATAAGAGGCTCGTAAAACTCGTTTGGGATCTGCATAATGTTAACGTAGGAGATTTATTCCTCCCTGAGGATTCATAAGCAGCATTGACAAATTTATTGTGCAGTGCATTTTTGTCGTGGTCATAATATAAGATGGCAGGTTTGAAAGGTTTAAGTAAACATCTATATTAAATTTGTTAGTCATATGGCAATGACAGTCCTATTAGTCACTTGCCTCAATTTATTTTTATTGAGCACTTTTCAAAATATCAAGATCTCTGTCTCCTCTATATGAAGTACTGGATAAGAAAGCTGTTACAAATAGTAATTTGTTCTTTATCGGCATTAACTGCTTTCCCTCATCCGCTGTAGACATTAGAAGGCTGTCAGCTTTAAAACAACAAGAAGTCGCACAAACATCCAGCCACTGAAGTGCACAGTAATTCTCCAGAAAGATAACCTGAAAGCAGTGTATCTAGCCTTTCCAACAAAAAATGTTTTAATATGTAATACTGTGTTGACCTGACACAAAATTTACATTCTTTTAGTTACTATTATATTTTGTGTAATACTTTTGCTAAACGCTGTAAATCCTGTGTAACAGGACTGTAAAGCACTGTACACTGTAAAGCATGTATTCAGGCAGATCTTAAACAAACACATCTGCTTTTTTTGTTTTGTTTTGTTTTGTTTTATTCCTACTTTTACAAATATCACTACTTGGAAATGATTTCTGTTGTTGCTGTTATTTCGTAATTTGCTTCTTAGCATCGCTGAAATCCAAAGAGATGGTAACAAGAAATGTGTTTTCAAACACAAATTATGAGGAAAGATGAAGAATAAGTTGAAACAATAAAGTCTCTCAAATGTTATGGTGTTGAATACTTTTGTAGAACCATAATCTTTTCAACAGATCATATTGGACAAATCTGTCGTGCATAAATGGGTTTAAGTCTTTGCAGTTATTTTAATATTTGTTATAGAAATATGGAGTTTGAATTTCAAAAAGGAAGTATTTCTTCAACAACAAAAACTATTGTATTTGGAATAGTCATCCGGATTTTTTTTAATCTTTAATCAAGCAGATTAGCTGATCTTATATTTTGAAAATACAGCAAATATTTTGTTAAAAAAACAGGATTAAAAAAGAACGAATTTTCAGATAGCCTTCAAGAATATGCCCAATTGATAAGAAAAGCTATTGAATATTATTGCTACTTCAGACATATTACAGACGTCTTAGGGTATCCATCCTTTTTATAATTCCTTGAGGATAAAATGAGTCCTGCACCCTTCAGAGTCTGGCCATGACTAAGACAGGCAGGGCTGCCACTTTTTCCACATTTTGGTGCGTAAAGCAAAGCTGCTGGGAATCAATGTAGTAAATCAACAGGTTTAGAAAGGTGAAGATTATTGAACAGCAGTAGATGACAGAAGCTATTGCTATTAATTTTAGTATGACTCACCTGAGGAACACGATTACCAGATTTTACAAAATAAGTTGACACCTCTCTTCAGCATTCACGCAGCAGCAACTGAAAGGATTACATAAATCTGCCAAGAAAAGTGTAATTATTATGTATAAATTTAAAGTAGTTGAAAAGGGTCTGGTCTCCCCTTAATGGCTGCTGCTCGCATTACCCAGAAGTGTACAGGCTCATCGCTGGAGAGAGCATTACAGAGGGCTGACCAAAGAAACAGAAGAAAGAAAACTTGTATTGTCCAGCCCTCACAAAAATATATCAGCGTTTTCAGATTTCAGAAGTGTTACCATGAGGCATATCAATCTAATCCCAATGTGTATTTCCAAGTAAGTTATGTTTGTACAAGTATCCAGTGCAGAGAAACACTCGATACAGCACAATGTGAAGGAAGCATGTGTTTGCACACTGTGTGTCCAGTTTTGTTTTTACTTGTTTGGTAATGATTGCTGACATAATGATGCCATTTTCCTTCTGAATAAATTTGACCAGACTTTCTCAAAAGCCCATTATTTCTGAGTTGCCAGAAACACATCTAAATGAAAGGCC
>PTFA01000871.1:23132-34351 GCA_003342895.1 Casuarius casuarius | reverse complement strand
GGGGTTCCCCGGCGTTTTCCCGATTGAGGCAATAATGAAGCGGGGGATCCCTGGCACCGCTGAGCACTGGTCCAGGGTGAGGAACATGGTGGGGGGGCACTAGATGAAGTTTTTATGTACTATACACATGCGCAGTAAGCATGTTGAGCTCACTGTTATTCTCGATTCAAGGCCCAGGTGCAGCGCCACCCTGGCACAGGCTCAACCACGTGACTGTGGGTCAACATGCCCTGTTGATGCTCCTTTTCTCACGGAACGGTCTGGCTGGCTTCCATCGCCTATCTCAACATTCTTCCACGCTTTCCCAAACAGCCTTTTTAAAATGCAATGCTATGGATATTGCTTTCCAGAACAAGCAACTGCGGCATCCCCTCTCCACAGCCTGCGGATACCACTGCGTCTTTTTCCTACATCACCATAACAAGGGACTACCTTTTGAACAGCTTTTAAAACTGCATTCTAACGATGTAGTACAAAACAACCAGATGGCAATGCATTCTGTAAAATATTTCAGCTCATATATCTGGTGGGATGTTAATGGACTGGTCCCCTTCAAGGTATTCAGGGCCATTTCAGAAATAGCCTTTATCACTCATCAGAAGCAGTGCAGAGTATTGCTGTCCTCTGCTGAGGAGGACCGGATCAACAGCTCCAGGAGGGACAGGTTAATCTTCAGATAGTGAGACATCATGCTCTGGAGTCTTCCTCAATAGCAATGCAGGGTGTCAGTCCAGCTCCTCTCTATTGCCAATCACCAGTCTTTTTTTTTTTTTTCCCAGTATGTAAATGGCCAGCCACTCTGGCAGGAAAAGGCCAGTTCTTAGCCTAAAAGCCTCAGGCATAGAAGCATTTAAATTGACCACCAGATATCCATATGATGCCTTAGTAGCATCCACAAACACTTCTAAAAAGAAATGGGACCTGTCAGGATACATATGCCTGGCTAGCACCTCTTAAATAACACCATATATTCTGTGTTGAGGGTGATGGTATGGCTCTTTTTACCCTGGCAAAAATCATTCTGGACAATGTACAGGATGCCAAGATTCCTGTGATGCACAAACTTAGTAAAAGCGTTCTCAGTTTTGTCTCTCTCACAAGCAGAATTCATCAAACCATCGATCACAACCGTATTTACTTCACTAGGGAGAAATAAATGGTTATCACTGAGACTTTTAGGTAAGCTCTACATGAATTTGATAAAAGGATATTTACAGAGCAGTTCCTGATGCGGCTGTTGCCAACAACTGGAACACTTCATGACATTCTCATGCATAGCAGAAAGCAAGCGTCCAGCATTCTCCAAAAGACTTTTTGCAAATTAATTAATTGGGGTTGAGGCAATGCTCAGCACTGATGGCCCAGAGGAGGAGGATCGACATGTTGGAACCCCTCCACAGTGATCTGTTCTTTCACGACAAGCTTTTGTTGAACAGCGTGGATGTAAAAATTAAGCTGACACACAGCAAAGACAGCTTTTGTTTGATGAGCTCCCTGGCATCAGGGGCCTGCAAGCTGGTTATTACCTGTGCCTCGCTGTTGGTGAAGAAAGTGTTGGTGGTGCCTGGAGTGCATTTGGGGTACTCTGACGCTTTACTTACTGCTAATGCTGAATACCCAGTGCACCAGGTGGGCATGAAAGTGTTCAGCATACTGGCAGTTGTGTCAGTAACCAGGAAAAATTTCTTTCTGGGACAGCTGCCCAAGCTTGTTGTTATTGGGTTCATAGATAACAATGCTTTTAGCAACGATTATGCTAGGAACCCTTTCAAATTTAGACTTCATGATATAAACTTTGTGGCCCTCTATGTAGATGGTGAACAAACAGCAGTGAAACTGCTGCAGCCTGATTTTGAGAGCAGCTGCAGTGTGACAAAATACACGCAGCTCGTTCAGACGATCGGCAACCATATGAACGATCATTCCCTGCTGGTTGACAGGGAATAGTTTGCTCGTGGCTATACCCTGTTTGCCTTTGACCTGTCCCCAGAGCAAGAATGTGCTGATCATTATTCCCTGATTAAAACAGGAAACCTGAGAGCAGAAGTACGCTTTGCAGGGGCCTTGACCACCACTGTTAATATGATAATTAATATAATTATCACCTCATGTATATAATTACACCTCGTGTAAGGTGTATTTGACTATGTGAAGGAAATAAACCGGAGGAGAGACATGCTCTTCGACTACATGTGAGGATGGACACTGAACAGCTCTCCTGTTGTTTTTTTTTCAGCTGGCCCATATGCCAGAGAAACATTTCTAGGTGTGTACCCAAGCGACTGGCTCCCTAAGGACCGTGTTGCTCCAAGACCAGCGAGTGTGGTTGTGAATATGCATCCACATAACCATCCTGGAGAGCACTGGCTAGCAATTTTCCTGGCAGATCAGAACCATGCAGAGTTTTTTGACTCCTACAGCTATGTCCTAAACAGCACCCTCTTTCCTGAAAGCATCATGTCCTTTTTAAAATTCAATGCTATGGACATCGCTTTCCAGAGCAAGCAACTGCAGCATTCCATCTCTATAGCCTGTGGATACGAATGAGTCCTCTTCCTACGTGACCATAACAAAGGACTACCTTTTGAACAGCTTTTAAAACTGTATTCTAATTTTTTAGTACAAAATGACCAGATGGTGATGCATTTTGTAAAAACTGCATATGGAGCTTTTCCCTGTGACCAGGGCTACTCAAAATAGCTTTCAAAAGACCCAGACCTGCATGTCTTGTAATAACTTTCATAAATGTATTATGTAAATAATATTTGCGACCCAACTGAAGAGCTGTGTGTGTGTTCTTTAACTAATCACCCTCCCCCCAGTTATTTTTAAATGGACACTACAGACAACAAAGTTGAAAGATTTTATGAGTGTTTATTTTCAAAAGTAAACTTTACAGGATGAGCCACTGGGCTTTAGGTGTCTTTCTCTTCTTAGGTGGTGTGTGTGGTGCTTCTCAGACCTCCTCTGTCACCTTTAGCTGTTCCAAGAGATCCCGGTTCTCTGTATTACCCATGACAGAAGTTAGGACATTCACCGCAACCATGGCTTTCATAAAAACATTCCAGCCTTTAGGTGTTCTCAGGTTAGAAGGGGCACAAGTCTGAGGGATGCCTTGCACTAAACTGAGGAGGCTGGACCTCTTGATGACATCTCCTTTGTATACAAAACTCCCCTGGTTGTCCCAAGAAGAAATGTTTGCATTGCTCTAGTTTACTGAGGATTACTTGTGCATTATCCAACACTTCCTGAACAACAGGATCAGGGTCCTCCTCAGGAGTCTCAAGGGGCTTTTCTGCTTCTGTCTCGTTTTCTTCCGTAAAAACAAGAGTTATTTCCCCCTTTCCTGGTCACTCTGCTTCTTGTTTGCTAAGTACTTTTGAAGAGCGGCTGTATACACCTTAGCTTTATCTTAGGCCATCAAGCCTGGTTTCTGTAGAAGGTCCCTCATTTCAGCTTCCAAAGAGTGGGCTGTGTCAGCCCTAATGTCTTCCCTGGATAGTGGTGGCACCCTTAGCTGCTCCAGCTGATTTGCAGGCACCAGATATATTTTTTCTGCATATTCCATCGCTGCTTTACCAGAAGCCCTGTGATGAGGGGAAGAGCAAAACTTAGAAGAGGCCCAATTAACCCTCTGGCTTGTTTCAGCAGCAACTTCTTTCTTTTGCCCCTTTTTCAACATGCATATCTTGGGGAATGTTACTGGAATGTTCCCCTTCAAGGTATTCAGGGCAATTTCAGAAATAGCCTTTATCAGGTCATCAGAAGCAGTGCAGAGTATTGCTTTCCTCTGCCGGGGGGAGAACCGAATCGACAGCTCCAGGAGGGACAGGTTAGTCTTCAGACAGCAGGACATCATCCTCTTGGCATTGCCCTGATAGCAATGTAGAGTTTTGGTCCAGCTCCTCAATTTATTGGCAAGAGCCGGTCTTCTTTTGCCAATATTAAATGACTTGCCGCTCTGGGGGAAAAAGGTCAGTTCTTAGCCTAAAAGCCTCTGGTGTAGAAGCATCTATATCAACAACTGGACACCCATAAAGATGCCTTTGTAGCATCTTTAAATGCTTCTAAAAAGAGCCAGGCCTTTCCAGGATACATCTGCCTGGCTGGTGATGCAACCTGGAGCTTATCTTGGCAGTTCTTACATAACACCATATATTCTGTGTTGAGGGCGATCATCCTGGCAAAAAAAAATTCTGTAAAATATACAGGATGCTAAGATTCCTGTGATGCACAGACTTTGTGAAAGCTCTCTCAATTTTGCTGCTCTCAAAAGCAGAGTTCATCAAATCACAGCCATGTTTACTTTATTAGAGGTAAATAAACGGTTATCACTAAGACTTTCAGGTAAGACCTCCAGAAATTTGCTAAAATAATGACTTCATGACTTAATGCAATAATTTTTCCCACAGTTTCTAGGCCCTGCCACAATAGCAGAAAATGGGTGCTTCCAGTGCATGCCCATAATCAAAAGCCATAGGGGAAGCTATTAAAACTTTTAGTCAGTACCCTTTTTTCATAGACCACCTTCTGCATCTTCTGGAAGGGCCTCATTTCTATTGCTCACTTCTGCTTGTTCATGATGATAGAGCGCTGCTCTATCACAATCTTTTTATGGTCATCACTGTTTGGACGCCGTTATCCTCCAGTGCCTCAAAACTGATCTTTTCCTTTTGTTGCATTTAGAGTAATGCCTTTAACCTTTAAACAATGCTTTTCCCCAGACCATGGGTAGCTGTAGGGGGCCTGATGACACAAACTCTGTAATATACTCATCTGGCAGCAACTTGCTCATGAGCTAAATAGTCACAGAGCAGGGGTTCTAGTCATCCAGACAGCTCACAAATATTGCAGAGTCTGTGTCGCGATAAAGGCAAAGGTCTTGCAGGACATCTAAAAGATTGTAAAGATCTAGGTGTACATATGCTGTGCTACAAAAATGTTACTGTTGCACTCCACGGTCACATGTCCTTTGGTGTGCTTCCACGAAATAGTGGCTGCATACTCATCAATAAAAATCACAGGGGGACACATCATAAGCTGGAGAAAAGAGGTAACCATACAAATCATCTGCTTCTCTTATGATGGTGGTATTGGGGAGGTTGGATCTGTAGCCCTTCTCCAGNGTCTACGAGGAGGCAAAGAAACTCCCCTAAGCCCGTAAGTTTCTCACTGAACATCTGGGAGTTGTTTTTCTCRTTCCAAGGACAGTTTCTCACCACACTGCATGCCCTCTAGTAACCTTACTGGTAGGCCGCAAAACCTRCTTTCACACTCTTGCTATTAGCATTAGGGCTGGATTGCTCACATGTCCGTTTTCCTCCAGATAATCCTCCACAATATTCCATCACTGTTTTACCAAAAGCCCTGTGATGAGGGGAAGAGCAAAACTTAGAAGAGGTCCAATAAATCTGCAGGCTTGCTTCAGCAGCAGCTTCTTTCTTTTGAAGGACACATTTTTACTATTCAGGCTTTTAATGAATTTGTGACCCTTTTTCAGCATGTCTGGTAAGCTGTTACTGGGTTGTTCCCTTTCAAGGTATTCAGGGAAGTTTCAGAAATGTCCTTTATCAGGTCATCAGAAGCAGTACAGAGTATTGCTTTCCTCTGCCAGGGGGAGGACCGGATCAACAGCTCCAGGAGGGACAGGTTGCTCGTCAGGCAGTGGGACATCATGCTCCTGAGTCTGCCCTGATAGTAATTCAGGGACATTGGGCTGGCTCATCTGGTTTTGTTGTTGAGCATTGGTCTTTTTTTCAATATGCAAATGGCCTGCTGTTCTGGCAGGACAAGTCTGGTTCTTAGCCTAAAAGCCTCCAGTGTAGAAGCATTTAAATCAGCAACCAGGTATCCATATGGTGCCTTCATAGCATCTTCAAACATTTCCAAAAAGGACCAGGCCTTGCCAAGATACATCTGCCTGGCTAGGGATGCAACCTGGAGCTTATCTTGGGGGTTCTTAAATAACACCATATATTTTGTGTTGAGAGTGATGGTATGGCTCTTTTTACCCTGTCAAAAAGCATTCTGGACAATGTACAGGATGCTAAGATTCCTGTGATGCACAAACTTAGTAAAAGCAATTCTCAATTTCATCCCTCTCACAAGTAGAATTCACTAAATCATCGATCACAACCATATTTACTTCATTGGGGGAAATAAATGGCTCTCACTAAGACTTTCAGGCAAGTCCTCCAAAAATTTGATAAAAGGATATTTACAGAGCAGTTTCTGATACAATGGTTGCCAACAACTTTAACACCACATGACGTTCTCAGGCATAACAGAAAGCCAGTGGTCGGCTTTCTCCAAAAGACTTTTTACAAAATAACTTTTCCCATAGTTGCTAGACCCTGCCAGAATAGCGGAACAGGGGTGCTTCCAGTGCATACCCATGATCAAAAGCCATGAGGGAGGCTTTTAAACTTTTAGTTAGTACCCTTTTGTCATAGACCATCTTCTGCATCTTCTGGAGGGGCCTGGTTTCTATAGCCCACTTCTGCTCTGTCATGATCTTTTTAGGGTTGTCACTGTCTGGATTTACACTGTAATCCAACACAAAATCCTTCAGTACCTCAAAATCGATCTTTTCTGTTTGTTTGTTGCATTTAGAGTGATGCCTTTAACCTTTACACAACGCTTTTCCCCAGGCCACAGGTAGCCGTAGGATTTGAGTCCTGATGACACAAACTTGGTAATGTGCTCATCTGGTAACATCTTGCTCATCAGCTCGCCTAAATAGTCACCAGGTGGGGGGGTTCCAATCCCCCGGACGACTCGCGAATATCACAGAGTCTGTGTCATGATAAATGCAACCATCTTTCAGGGCATCTAAGAGATCATAAAGATCTAGGTGCGCATATGCTGTGGTGAAGCAAGCTATAAAAATGTTAGTGTTGCGCTCCAGGGTCATGCATCCTTCGGTGTGCTTCCACAAGACAGTGGCTGCATCCTCATCAATAAAATCACAGGAGGACACATCATAAGCTGGAGAAAAGACGTCACCATACAGCTCATCTGGTTCTCTTACAATGGTGGTGTTGGGGAGGTTGGATCTCTGTCCAAATTTACCCCATAGAGAAATTAAAAACAGATTGGCAATTTGGTGTTTGGCAGAGTTTTTCTTAATATGTTAAGATTGCAAAACACCATCTTCTTTCTGCCCATAATCTTCAACATATTTAGCTTTTTTTGTCAGCATCTGTGCACCAGGCTGGGTAGCCTGAAGCTTCCCGCTTCCGGTAGAGGTGTAGTTTTATATATTCTGAGAAAAGACTGTTAGCCCTCTGATCAAAATGCCAAACCTCATAGATTTCACAGAGCCTGTAGCTCTTCTCCAGAGCCTTGTTCAGTTCTGGAGAACACCAGGTGCCCACAAGGGCTCTTTCTTCATCACGGTGGATGCAGAGGGCCTGGCAGCTTTCAGCACCAATGTGGCACAAGGGAAACAACAGCTTGCCATTTGCCCTCATGAGAAGCACAGGGAAAAAAGAGACCACAAGGTGGGTACACCTTTACTTTGACCATCCCAAAGTAGGCTGTCAGGGCATCAAAATTCTCAGAAATAACTTTGGGGTGCCCAAGAGGGTATTGTTTTATTTTGATGATGAAGGGACAGAGGCTAGTGAAATCATAGTAATGTATCTTTTCATCAGGGGCTGCTTTGTAATACAGACAAATGGCATTTGTCCTGCCGTCGAAGTGGGCAGTTTGGTCCTGGCTAAGAACGCTGCAAGGTCCCCATCTGATTTTGTCATAGCAGCCCACTTGTGATCCCATATGGGTCTGATGTTAAAACCCCCTCTCTTTAGGCTGTCCATCTTTTGTTGTGTTGTGTAGTACAAATAGCCAAAGGCGGCCCCTGCCAGAGGGTTCCAGTCATTTTCATGGTAGCATTCAATACAGCCATGGAAAAAGCACCCATTGAATTTGAAAGCTGCCGGCATCCCATCAATGACTGCATAGTCATCCAAGAAGGAGGCTCCCACTTGATATTCACCACCTTGTAATGTGAGATGAATTTGAATATTTTTCCATTTTGGCCACGTCCATAAGCCATTGAATAGAGGGAGTCGAATAGCTCTTTTCCCCCCGATGATAGCCATCCGAAGGGAGGAGTGCTACTGTATTAGGTTTAAGGAACATAAACCAGTATGCGGACATGCAAGTAGAGGCCAGCGCAGTATACTGAAAGCGATCAACCTTCACCCTTTCATCAGCCTCTTTCTCACAGAATGTGCGAYGGGGTCATCACCATAATCTCATTCCTGTATGAGCTGCAGGCCTCCCTCACAATTTTCGCATCTTGCTGGCAATAGTCACTCRGTTCTTTCCACAAGTCAAAAATCTCCTGATCAGCTGTGTGCCATGCCAAGAATTGCTTGTTCTCCTCAAGCATCATGCTGTCCACCCCATAATATTCCTGCTGTGGAAGAGGGTCTACATAACTTTGATTTTCAGCAGTGTTGACAAAATAAGGGGAAATAGCCTTTGCAGCCCTCGATACCCAATGCTTAGGGAAGGCTGCTTGGTTTCATGGGTAAAAATTTTAAGGAGTCTATGAAACGACTACTCAGGCTGGGGACTTCTATGCACACGAGTTTACCACCTTGGGTGATTAATTACATGTCTATTTTTTCCTTCACAAGCTGGCTTTCCACAAAGTAGCCATCATAGCCTTTAGTGTTATGCTCTAGGAAACTGTAGCCCCCCAACTTTGTGTCCATAAACAACCGAATAAAGTCCACGAGGCATGTGTCCCCTTAAAACTCCCATTCTCCTTCAATTTTCCATTCCGCCCCTTCTTCTTCATCCCAAGGGGCATCCGGTGCTAACTCCATGGCAAAAATGTAATTTGGGACACGTGTCCCACTTTCCTGAATACAATCCATGTTGTAGAAAATATAGCCCTGCCCTGCATCTGGATTTTTGATCATGGGCATGAAGCGCTGGTGCTGGTTTACGTTACAGAGCTGCTCATAGCACGTTCCACACTTCCAGCCTTTGCATTTGTGATGCTTTTCCACATAGGCCTTGCACTTCTCACAGACACTCATAGCCAAACAATCACATCATTTTTTAATAGCCAGGGCCTTGTGCCTCTGTAAACATTCCCCAGACCTGCACTGCAGTCTGCAGCTAGGGCACCTTATTCTTGCAGTCTTTTTCTCCGCTTAGCAGTTCTGCATCTGTCAGATCCCTCACTGCTGTAAGCGCTGAGACTCCCAGCAAAACAGAGATTATTGCTGCTGTTATTTAGTTTAATTAAATAGCACTGATTTTTGTCTATACTTTTAGAATGGGGAATAGACTGTAGGGTTCTGCTTCCCCCACCCCCAGTGGCTTTTACAATGATAGCCAGGCGGAAAATTGGATCAAAACACAGCACTCTCTTACTCTGCAGGAGAGTACTGACCCAGTCTAAGAATTTCTCTGCTTTCATATTGCTTAAATTAATAGTGGGAGAATATAAAGTGTCATGCATGCTGACAGCTTAAAGATGGAACTGAGCATAATCACCAGGTTCAAACAGCTGGCCTAAAGTGGTCCAAAATTTGCTCTGCACCCTGAACAAATGCTTCATAAGCTTCATGTAGTGATACCTGATCTAAATTAACACATTTGTATTCTTCTACGTATCGCCTAGCCCCGAACCTCTGGATCGGCCATTCCCACTGTTGTGCATGCTCCACGGAAGCCATGGGTCAGGCTGCCACCCCCTGACCTCCCCTGCTACATTTGAGGGCAGGGGTAAAGCTGGGCTTTCAAATGCCCCCTGGGGGCTTGGGAGTGCTGCCAGTGGCCCCTCGTGGGAGACATCCGCACTGTGAACTTGTGGGGACACAGCCTCTTGCTCTGCAGGGGGCTGCAGTAACAGGGAAGTCCCTTCCAGGGGATCATCTTTTGCCCTAGTAGGACACACGTTCACTCCCCCATCAGGTTCAGAAAAGCAGTTTGCATTTGAGGCCCTTGTGGTTAACTGTAACCCCTTGCCAACAAGATGCTTGTAGTGTTGCAAAATTTGTTTACCCTTACTAATTAGCAGCCACTGTTGTAATGGGTTTTTTTGGTACACTAGCTTGTTGTTAGGGAAACTGTTCAATCCAATG
The DNA here is from genome assembly GCA_003342895.1 of Casuarius casuarius. Taxonomy (NCBI): domain Eukaryota; kingdom Metazoa; phylum Chordata; class Aves; order Casuariiformes; family Casuariidae; genus Casuarius; species Casuarius casuarius. Next base: position 24,242 of record PTFA01000871.1, on the reverse strand, counting down.
TCCTTAACAGGGTTCGACTCTAGGTTTCTGCTTTATCCAAAAGATACAAAATAATTCTTTATAAGATGATTTTTTATTAGTATTACAGCTCGAGCTGGGTGCCTCCTCTGAGGGACCCCAAATGGAAAATTCCCTGGGTATTTATACCCCTATGAGTTCTTTGTCCATTCTCTGATTTGTTGCACCAATGATTGCTCGACAAATAGTAGCTTCTTCACTCTTGGTTGGTTTCCCCGTTGTCTCCAGGCAGAGTTATGGTACTCGCTGATCATTGCTGAAGCTGTTTTGTTACTTTCTTATCTCCTTGTTCCCTCTTTGTTCGAACTGTCTCAAACAAATTCAGGAAAATTTCAGCGATGTGCGGCCTTAGGCTTCAGTAAATTTAGCTACTAGTGCTAAGCAAATGCTATTATATCCAATACTTGTGAACCAAGGCCCCAGAATTATCAGCACTCCCTTAGGGCTTTTCCTTATTGTACCCACATACATGTTCCTTTGAAGTTGACTTTTTGTTTATTCTGGCTTTCCATTTGTGAGGCAGTGTTTCCTTTATCTTGCAGCACAGTGAAAAGCCTAAAGGCTGCCCCAATAATACTGCATGGTCATCTGGTTGGTTTGGGACCAGGTGTGGGGGGGGGGGGGGACCTCTTGGCCAATTCACAGGACTGGTCTCTTCTTTGCATCAGGCATGGGTTGGATGGTGGTCTCTTGGTTAGTCTCACAGGAGTGGTCCCTTGGCCCGTAGACATGCTTAAAGTTGTTCATGTCTCCCCACCTTTTCTGTGCATCCCACCCCCCTTAACTCTCCCCCGACATGTTAGGACTTGTTCAGAAGACTTGTAAATCGGTGCTTCCAAGCCTGTATTTTCTTTTTATTTAATTTTATTTCTATTCACATTTAATCTGTAATTATTAATTTCATTATCTCTTATTAAACAAGCATATTATACACACATTTCTGTTTATATACTTATTTATATACCTTTTTATATATAAATATGTACAAAGTGTATCTATATATGTATAAATGAATCAATATTTATACATATTTGTATGCGCCTTTGTATATATTTATATATAAGGACTTCCTGGGTCTAAGGAAATGGGCAG